>CAJQZJ010034446.1:953449-969577 GCA_907164525.1 Lophiomys imhausi
GTGGCTGTGTGCTTGAGTGTGTACATCTGGAGACCTGCTTTGAGTGGTGCTTACAACTCAGACCTTGCTCACAATAGATTGGTTGAGGGACACGTGAAGAGTCAGTACCCAGGAGCACAGATCATCTACTATATGGTGACTTTTTCAAGGACAGAAGGGCAGATGAGACCTACTAAGACTTGAAAGAGAAGTTCTTCATCCAGTTAATGAGCTTGTGCAGTTATAGGAAATAGCCTATCCTGGATAAGCCAGTTACTAGCCTGGGCTGCATTTGACATCTGAGAAGGTGGAGGCATGAGGCCGAAGTGGAGTGGGATCACCCCGGTGTATAGAGAAGAGAAGAAAGAGGAGAGATGTTGAGAGGCAGATGACAAAGCCCAGGGCTTCCACACTTAGTCCTAACTGACAGCGTACTGGCCCTCTACATGGAAGTCCTCTAATTCAAGCTCTGAGATGAACATAAAGACTGGGCATGGTGGCACATGCCCATAAAATGGCAGTCAGGAGGTAGAGAGAGGCAAATCTCTGTGTGATGGAGGCCAGCTGAGGCTATGTAGTAAGAACCTGTTTCAAAAAAACAAAAACACAGAACCTAGCATAGAGCTGTAGTTATAAGGCAGAACCAGATGGTCACAAGTTTGAGGGCAGCCTAGAGTACACATAGACTCTTGTGTCAAAAAAAAAAAAAAACAAAAAAAACCCAACAAATAAAAGCTGGGGTGTAGCTTAGTACCAAAGAACTTGACTAGAATGTATGTGCAAGACTAGGCACAGTCTCCAGCATGACAAAGAAATGGCTGTGGCTTCATTCTCTTGTTATCTAGGAAGTCTTGGTCCTAAGGAGAATGGAGATGTTAACCCTCAGGTGTTAGCGTCAGACTCTGGAGCCTGCGCAGCTCTCCAGCCTGCTGCACAGCTCCCATCTGTAACTTTGTTCCAGGGCTCTCCGGCCACCTGGCTGGCTCCCACAGTGGCACTGCGGGGTTCGAGTGGTCTCAAGTCGGAAACTGGTTGGGTTCATTAGTGCCATCCCAGCAAACATCCACATCTATGACACGTAAGCATCAGCCCCTGTTGCCACCGTCTTGCTGGTTTGGGAGGGAAAGAAAGGTACATGTTCCCTTGTGAAAGAAAGGGGCCTGTGAAGTGGAGGCATCTCTGTTGGGAATGACACTCAGCATGGGAACCACGTAGTTTCACATGCATGGTGGCGCACGCCTTTAATCCCAGCGCATGATAGCAGAGGCAGTGGATCCCTGTGAGTTCAGGGCCAGCCTGATCTACATAGCAAGTTTCAGGTCAGCCAAGACTACACAATGAGACTGTCTCTGATTTGTAGCTGGGAGCCTTGTCTGTGACCTATGGTGGGGCCACGCACTTCTACATTCCTGCCCCAGTTGCATGGTGACAAACTGAGCAGCTTCAGAAGTGTACGGGAGCCAGTGTGACCTAGATTCAAATGGTCTCACAGTGATCCGCTGCGTCTTCTTGGTCTACAGGCTGTAAATCGTTGTGGGAATCAAAATCTTAGACTGTCTGTCAGTAGTGGTACACACCTATAATCTGAGCTATGTCTTGGGAAGTAGAGGCAGGAGGATTGATGGTTCAGGACTGGCCTGAGTTACTTAGCAAGTTCAAGATCAACCTTGTCTCAGATCTAGATTAACCTCGATCTCTGGGGTTTCTTAATGCCGCTTCATGCCTGCTGCAGGTGGGACTCCCCAGCCCACTCAGGGATTCCACAGGGAGGTGCTAGTGTTGCCTGAGATAAAGCATTCGCGGGCTTCCCACTTTCATTGTGAAGTAGAGGATTTGAGGCAAGCTTGCCAAGTGTAAAGTGGTAGTGGGTGGATCCCCAGCAGTGGCTGCTGAGTGCCCATGGCAGCAAAGTGCACAGCTTCAGGTGTGGTTCCGCCTACTTGACGGGATTCCTATTATGTTGTATGAGAGTGTTGTATTAGCAATGACTTGTCACTCGTCAGAGAGAAAAAGATGGTGGAGATCAACTTCCTGTGTGTCCACAAGAAGCTGCGCTCCAAGAGGGTGGCTCCAGTTCTGATCCGAGAGATAACCCGGCGGGTCCACCTGGAGGGCATTTTCCAAGCTGTTTACACTGCCGGAGTGGTATTGCCAAAGCCTGTTGGCACCTGCAGGTAAGAATTTGTTCCTGTGGGCCTTGGGAATGCAGGTTCCTGGCTTTTGCTGAGGAGTAATGCCACTGAGACATAACATTGCCTCCTCTATGCCAGTTTTGTGGGGTGGTTGGGTGACTGGGAGGAGCCAAGTGGAGAACATTTTGGAACTGTGGGGAGAGTATGATTCAGGGGACTGGAAAGAAAGATTAGACACTGTCAAATCAGGATTACCACCAGTTAGACATTGGGGGTTGTTTTTAAGGATGAGACCAAACCTGGGTTTTTATAGAAAGTAAAGTTTTAACTTTTAAGTATTTGGCTCTGTTTCATTATGAATATTTTTGTGGATCAAAGGGAGCTTGTCTGAGCCATGTGTGATCTAAGGATAACTGCCACCTTAGAAAGTTGTTTGAAACAATTGAATAATCTCTACCTAGAGAACCGCACACATAATAACTCCAGGTGAATACAGAAGAGGAGGAAGGAGGAGGCGGGTAAGCACATCTGTCAGTCTTCTGAGCATTGCTGTCAGTCAGTCCTCCACTGACCCGATTGCAGGAGAGGACTGTGCTCCCGAGACAACTAATCCAACAAAGGAATGGCTTCTTAGATGGAAAAATAGGGAGAAGAGATTCTCAGAGCTCTCACTCACTGCAGGACACCGAGTCTGCTCCTCCAGAAAGGGGTTTCCTCAGGACACCTGCAGGCCATCTAAAGGTCCCCTCGCCTGTTCCTGTTAATGAATAGGACTGACCAGAGTCCCCTGAGGCGAGGACATTTGTATCCCTACAGGTACTGGCATCGGTCCCTAAACCCTCGGAAACTGATTGAAGTCAAGTTCTCCCACCTGAGCAGGAATATGACCATGCAGCGCACCATGAAGCTCTACCGGCTGCCAGAGGCCAGTGGTGCTCCGGGTGGCGGGCAGAAGCAGTGGTGTGGGGAGGTTTTCATTTACCCCCTAGTCTCCAGGTTTTTGTGTCTTACTGTCTACACGGGTTTATTTTTGTTTCATTTTCTTGGTTTTCCCAAGTCTATCCCTGGATTCACATCCCTGCTGTCTCCTGACAGGCTCAGAGAACACTTCTCTGTAATTTCAGCCTAAATAAAAGCATAGGTAGAAAATGGATCTCTTCACTGAACCTTCATCTCTGTCTCACATATTGTAGAGACTAGCCTGGCTAAGCACTCCTCAAGTGTCCATCCCTTCTGCCAAGACAGGTAGGGAGGGCTGAAGGAGCTGGTGAGAGAAGCCAAATTTATGTATTTGTTATGTAGACAGTGTTCTGTCTGCGTGTGTGCCTGCAGCCACAAGAGGGCACCAGATCATGTTATAGATGGTTGTGAGCCACCATGACACGCAGGCCACAAGAGGGCACCAGATCCTGTTATAGACGGTTGTGAGCCACCATGTGGGTGCTGGGAATTGAACCCAGGTTCTCTGGAAGAGCAGCCAGTGCTCTTAACCTCTGAGCCATCTGTCCAGCCCCGAGAAGCCAGGTTTCTAATGCTTCCTCCACACCCAGAATTGGCACTGAGGGACTGGATGGCCTGGAGTAACCAGATCTTCAATTCTAGATCCCAGTCTGCCAGAGAAACAAGTGTCCTAGTCTCCATTCACTCCTGTCTTTATGGTCCTGACCTGTGAACTCTCTAGTTCCCTTCCCTGGCCTCAGCACATCCAGGTGGCTGTCGCTCCATACCTCGTGCTTGCTGCTTAAAGGGCTGCCGGCTTGAATCTGCCAACCCACATGGGATTACTCTCCTTGGCACTGGTTTAATACTGGGTTAGGTCATTGTCCTGTGTTGAAAGTGTAGTTCATGTTACCACAACAGTTTAGAAAGCTGAGTATGGGGGGACTGGAGAGATGGCTCAGAGGTTAAGAGCACTGACTGCTTTTCCAGAGGTCCTGAGTTCAATTCCCAGCAGCCACATGGTGGCTCACAACCATCTATAATGAGATCTGATGCCCTCTTCTGGCCTGCATGCAGACAGAACACTGTATACATAATAAATAAAATATTTAAAAAAAAAAAAAGGAAAGAAAAGAAAGCTGAGTATGGTGTCTCCTGCTTGTTGCCAGCACTCAAGACCAGGAAGATCAGGAGTTCAAGGCTAGTCTTGGCTACATAGCAAGTTTGAGGCCAGCCTGGGTTACTTGAGACCCTATCTGTTAAAAGAGAGAGAGAGAGAGAAATTGGAGAAAAAATTAAGGACTGTAGGGTATGTCTTCTCCCTGTGTCATCCCGTCACCTCTCCCCAGCATTCCAGGAAGGTAGAAAGCCATATTCCAGGTGCTCTGGGATCCGAAAGAACGTCTGGATCTCCCTGCATTTGGGTGAGAAACCCAGTATGGGTGTGTTTCCAGGGACTGCCAAGATGGGTGAAGTCACCGTTCCCTAGAGAGAGATCAGGGAAGTTGGGAGGCTAGGGGTCCACACTGAAGTTGTATGCACGTGCATTTGCATGTATGAAGATCTCCAGTGTCATTCCTGCCTTCAGCCTTGTTTTGAGGTAGCTCTCTTGACTGTTTCTCCTCTGCATACACCAGGCTAGCTGGCCCAAGTTATTCTGCTTATTCTGCTGTCTCTGCCTCTCTTCTCCCCATAGGAGTACTAGGATTACAGATGCTAATACTGTTGCATCCTGGCTTTACTTGGGTTGTGGGATTTGAACTCATGCCCTTATACTTATGCAGTGAGCACGTTTACCCACTGAACCATTTCTCCAGGTCTGTACTGTGGACAGGCATATATCACCTGTGACTATTGCTTTCACCTTGGACCAACCCTCCTTGTGTACTGAGTCTGTTAGCCCTAATATTTGTTCCACAGGATGGTGTGGTTTCCTTCCACTGAATTCTTTTGGCAGCTACAATGGCCAACTGGCCCTAGGGTAGCAGGTTATATGCTTTGTGGAGAGGGACCTGAGGGAGACCAGGGAGGCCTATGTTATCTTAGGACAGACTAGAACCACATGGAAAACCACATGGATAAGAAATAGATACTACAGCCTCTGCCCTAGCTTCCCCACCCTGCCAAGGAGGGAAGGGCCCACAGATCCCCAGAGGCAGGCTGAGAGTCTGGATGTCCTGAGGGCTAGGGGTGATACTGAGAATGACTCTGGTTTTTCTCTTCGGGGCCTGTGTGGGCCAGTCCAGGGTGATAGATAGGCTCTGATACCATCTGTTCTGTCCTCCTTCCAGACTCCCAAGACAGCTGGGCTACGACCAATGGAAAAGAAGGACATTCCAGTAGTGCACCAGCTGCTCAGCAGGTACTTGAAGCAGTTTCACCTCACGCCCATCATGAGCAAGGAGGAGGTGGAGCACTGGTTCTACCCCCAGGAGAATATCATTGACACTTTTGTGGTAGAGGTAAGTTGCCATCCACTGCAAGAGAAACAGCTAGGTTCCCAGAAAGCTGGTATTACCTTGTTAGTCTTCCCAAAGTCTGTTTGGTCCTCAACAAATTGGAGTCATGGTTTACATTTGTTGAAAGCATACTTTGGATCACCCACCCCTGCTCACTACAGAAGAGGGAACACCACACCCCTTAGTCAGGCCACCCTCTGCCTCTCTTCTCGTGTCAACTTGGACTAGTGTGGTCCAGACACCAAAGCCGTAGTCTGAGGATGTGAGTCACGGGAAGACTCCATGCCCAGCAGGGTAGCTCTACCACAGTCTATCCTGGGTGTCTTCAAGAGCCTTAGCCAGTGTGCTTCCTCTTGCTGAATATCCTGTTCCAGTTCCTACCCATTCATCTGCCTGAAGATGTTGTGAGAGTAACATGGTCTCTGGGCTGCCTGTTCCTTTGTGCATATGACATTGCCTGTTTACTTACTCTTTTCTTCAGAATGCCAATGGTGAGGTGACTGATTTCCTGAGCTTTTATACGCTTCCCTCCACCATCATGAACCATCCAACCCACAAGAGTTTAAAAGCTGCTTATTCCTTCTACAACGTTCACACCCAGACCCCTCTCCTCGATCTGATGAGCGATGCCCTGGTTCTAGCCAAAATGGTGAGGAGCAGACCGGACGACAGTCTTGGGAGATTTGAGGGGAGGGTTTGTAGTAGGAGTTAACCCAGCTCAGGAACGAGCTTCCTTAATATAGCCATCTGCAATTGGAAGTGCCCTAGCATGGGTCCGAGAAGGTATGTGCGTCACAGCCAGAGGCTGATGGCTCCTGCTAAAACAGCATAGAGGTACCAATGGCATCCGTCCAGGCTCTCAGCAGTTGGCACTTAGACCTGCTCTTAGGCATGATCCCAGCAGTTTTCAGCCACAAACGCCAGTCTAAAAGAGGGCCACAAGTCACTAAACTCCTTGGTTGGGGCCTGACTTGGCAGCAGGCCTCAGAATTAGGGTTCTTTTGGTTCTTCAAGCATGAGGGTGGAGGGGCTGGGCTCTGCTCACTGTGAGTGATTGCAGCGGCTGACTGGAAGGCATGGGTTTGTCGTCAGTTGGTCTACTTGCCCTTCTCAAGGTTCTGGTGCCCATCCAGCTTCCGTGGGCAGGCTAGTTCTTGTCCATGAGAACATCAGGTCCATTTGGTGAGACTGCAGAAGTGTCCTTGTTACAGCCTCAAGCAGCCTGTCAAGCATGTCAGACAGTCAGTGCACACTGAGAACCTGGGAGTTGAGTGGCCATTTAGGAAGTTGATAGGAGCTGACTACTCCAGGCAGAACGGCCTCCAGTTTTGGTCCACTCATGGGGACACTGAGGAGAGGCCGGGCTGTGGGTGGCCTGCGACCTGTCTTGGTGAGCACAAGGACATCAGTGCTAACTGGAGTTGGCTAACCAGGATGGAGCTGGAGCCTCTGAAGGAAACCTGCCTGTGGCTGCCCATAGGCCAACAGGGAAAGGAAGGTGGAGCTGCCTTCTTGCCCTCACCTGCTTCTCGTTTCTCCTGCTACCCTGCAGAAAGGGTTCGATGTGTTCAATGCACTGGATCTCATGGAGAACAAGACATTCCTGGAAAAGCTCAAGTTCGGCATAGGGGACGGCAATCTGCAATATTACCTGTACAATTGGAAGTGCCCTAGCATGGGGGCCGAGAAGGTATGTGCGTCACAGCCAGAGGCTGGGCTGCCGGTCAGGGAGCTGATGGCTCCAGCTAAAACCTCTCCAGCAGAGAGGTACCAATCGCATCCATCCAGGCTCTCAGCAGTTGGCACTCAGTCCTTGAAAAGTCTGTTCCATCTGAGGGCTAGACCAGCAGGTTCTGACGGACAGGTGAGTTCCTGTCTGTCATTTTAATTGTCACTGATTCTGGAGCTTGAACCTACAGCCTCATATGTGCTAGGTAAATGCATACCTTGAAATTTTAAAAGTATATTTAATGATCTCACTGTTTGGCCTAGAACTTGCCATGTAGACCAGGATTGGCCTCAAGCTCATAGATCACAGAGATCCACCTGCCTCTACCTCCCAAATACTGGGATTGAAGCTGTGCACCATACTTTTTCTTTTTTGGATACAGGATCTCACTCAGTTGTTCAGGCTGGCCTTAGAATCACTCTGTAGCCCAAGCAGGCTTTGAACTTAAATTTTCCTGCCTCTGTCTCTCCAGTAGCTGGAAACACAGACCTTGCACCAGTCTGCAGATCTGCCTTTCTTGTCCTGAACTGCCATTCTTGTCTCAGTATGGTCCTTTCTTACCCCTTCATCCCCCACCTCCTCAGGGTAGTCGGGCATGGGGATGGTCAGTGTGTACAAAATGCTGACCTGACCGTGAGCTAGACGGAGCAGGGATGGTCAGTGTGTATAAAATGCTGACTGCGAGCCGGACGGAGCCTTTGGCCCAGTGGCCTTCAGCATGCCACCACTGCTGTCCTTGAAGGATCTGATAGAAATAGAAACCCAGCAAAGGCTGGGTGAGAAGCCTGGGCTCAGCATCCACCCTCCCACAGCAGACCATTCCCACTGAGCTCCATGGTCCTGAGGTCTACACACAGGACTGGGGAGGCAACAAAGTCCTGCATCTTGTCAGCTCAACGTGACCTTTCCCCGTTGGCTCTCCTAGGTTGGGTTGGTGTTACAGTAACCAGTTGCCAGTGAGATTCTGGATAAAGCCACTGAGAATCCAAACCAGGAATCGGAACCCCATCACTTACTGGTCCAACTTTCACAAATGCGCGATCCCTGGCAAACAGAGCAGAACTGAACCGGCTTTACCAAACCGCCAGCGAACTTGACAATTACATTGCAGTGGCGTAGGCCGCGTGATGTCACCTTTGGCCATGTTTCTGGTCTCCCTGTTTTCAATGAATTAACATGCTCATGCAGCCTCATGATCAAGGGAATGTAACTGCTGAAACCTAGCTCGTGATTGGCATATTATGGAGTTAACGGGTGAATAATAAAAGTATATATATTATATATATATAAATATTTTAAATATCTTTCATGTTCCAAATGTACAAGGATGTTTGGTCTCTAATGAGAAAGAAGCTGAATCCAGTCATTCTTCAAAGTTAGAGCCCAAGGACAGCGGCAGACAGACGTGTATTGGCACAGTTATTGTTTCTTCAGAAGCGGGTGACTGTTCTCAAGGGGAGCAGGTGAAAGAGCCCCACCCAGGTCCCCTTTGGAATTGGCTGCCCAACTGCCTTTAAGCAAGGAGGAACGGAAGAGAGATTGCCAGCTCAGGAGAGGCTCAGAACTCCAGGATGGCAGGACAAACCCCAAGGGTGGGGCTGGCCCTGGCCAGAGGCCAGACTGCTGCATTCTGAGACTAGGAAGTGGTGACAATCATGGAAATTGGTTTTGTTAATCAAGTCCCTCTTCCAGCTCCTGGGCCTTTTCCCATAGATTTCTACCAAGTGATTTTAAAAGGCTTTTGAGCCGGCTGTTGCCAACCTTACAGGTATGTGCTCCCTGAGAGACTTTGCCTTCACTGCCTAGGATGGTTGGCAGTCAGTCTGCAAGGGAGCCTCCTGATAGTATCTGGGACCTTGTGGAGACCTCATAAATGCAAGCTCTGCTAAAGGCATCTTAGAGCAAAGAGGGAGTGTCCCAGGGAGGCTGAGCAGGCATGGTGTGGTAATGCCCAGACTTTCAGCCCCAGCCCCTCCCTGTGCCTTCCAACCCATCAGCCATCTCCTGTGCTCCTTTATCTGCTTTCCAGGATGATGTGCAGCAAGAAACAGTAACTAGAGGCGATCTAGGCTTGGCAACGTCGCTGTTGTCCGAGTCTGACTATCACCAGTGCTGTTGTGTGGATTTTTGTGGTGGTAGTGATGGTTATTGATGCTGCCAGTGTCTCCAGAAGTAGTCCAGCCCCTGATCACATGGCTGCCCATGTGGACGTTCTTCAGTGGTGTTCAGCCAAGTGGCCTAGGAGGATTGGGCTATACCGTCAGCAAGCCACATCCAGCTTCCTTGTAACCTGTGCTCCAGAAGAAAGCCCTAAATGATACATAGTGGGGGGGATTTCCTGGGTCTTTCACCTGTTGGCACCTTTGGGGGAGGGAGCTTGTGGGGAAAGAAGCCTTAGCCACGAGCAGGCCCAGCCTTGTCTCCTGAACTGAAGCTGCCCTAGAGTCGAGCAGGGGATAGTGGCAGCCTGTGGCTTCTAGAGGTGGTCTTCAGAAGCTGGCGCTGCTAGGGACAATTCCTGATTTGTAAGTTGCTGCTGGAGGCAGAAGCTCTACTTGGAGGATTCTCATCAGAGGCTCTTAGGGACCTTCCTTCCCCTCACTGTCTTGTGCTGTGGATTGCGAGTGCCAGCAAAGGTGGCTGACTTGTGACTCCAAGATACTCAGACCAAAGAAGCTGCTGTTCTTGGCAAAAATGTGCACTGAGTTCTCAGTGGGAGTAGTGAGAGGCGGGGCTCCCCTCAGCCCGTCACCAGACACCGCCCTAAGTGCCCAAGTGGGCGCACCCTGCCCACACTCGTAAAAACAAAGTGCTCAAGTCTGTCCTTGGGCGGGCCTGGAATGCAGAAAGGCCTCCTGTCTTAGTCTTGATCAGCTGTGGGCCAGCTCTCAGCTCAAATTGCCTCTGAGCTTTGGGGTGCAGAAATCTCTCGAGCTTTGGTTTCAGTCACCCAGGTCATGGAACAAAAGAGTGAGCCCCAGGGTGCCGCTCTGGAAGAAACATCTGCTGGCAACAACTCTGTCCCCAAAACCAGGTGGATTGCTCTGCTTCTGCTGCCTCATGATGGGCACCCTGCCCGTGTCTCCAGGAGTTGGCTCAGGGGTTGTTTTTAAGTCTTGTTTTTATCGAGACTGTCCTGGTGTCTTCGTTCAACCCTCATGGGATTAGGGGCTAAAGAACACCATCATGGGGTTCAAAGCTACTCCACAGTCTCTGAAGTATGGCAGTCCTGTGACTGGCTTGACCCAAACAAGAAGGGCTCTGGGGCGTCTGAGCTGATCTGCCTCAGGCAGCCAATGGTGGAAGGCCTCCATGGGCCTGGCCCCAGGCCTCTGCCATGTCCTGAAGACCACCTTTCCCTCTCTGCCTTTGGACTGACTCTCCATGGTACCACAGATTCCAGTTTGTAGGAAGTGAGCTGGGTAGAAAGGCCTTAACCGTGGATTGAGGCCTGCATGGGCTCGCTTTCCCCACTTGTGCCTGTGTCTGAAGATGTTGGTGTCTGAAGATTGGCTCACCCAAGCTCTGCTAACTCATTTTTTTATGGAAAGTTTCTGCCATTTGTCCCCCTTACTTGCTGGCACTCTGAAGCCCAGAGGTATGCGTCTTTGTGGTTTTGAATTCTGTCTCCAAAGATGACCAGCATTAAACCAACCTAGGGCCCCAGCAGCCCTGAACAGTTTTCATGGAGCTGTCTACGATCTAAGAGAAAGAGACTCTCAGGTCAGGAAAGGGAACTAAAGTGTCTCTCGTGGCCTGGTCTGCCTGCCCTAGAACCAGAGGAGACCTGTTTTGACCTGCTGCAGAGTGAAGGCAGCTCTACAGACCAACTAACTGCACCCGAGGAGGAGGAGAGTTAGGACAGTTTCATTGAATTAAACTCCAAGTGTTGACTGAGTGGCAGGCAAGTGCTGCTGCCTGTGGGACAGGGGAGAGCTTCACTTTTTTGTCTTGGCTTTTCTTTGGGCTGCACTGGGGGCCTCCGTTGCCGGGTGGGGCAGGGACACCAGTGCGTTGTTCCACTCAGTACATCTCACTCTAATAAAGGAAGCAGCTCACAGTGTGGTCTCTCCTGGTGTTCCTCTGGTCAGCAGTAGGTGGCAGTGGAGCAGATGGAAGGGACTCTAGGGGCTGAGTCAGATCCAGGTGACAAGAGAGCCCCTCCCCCAGGGCCACCAAGACCTGGTTCAGGGCCCATGTGACTCTCTCCAGCCTTTCCCACCTACCACAGAAGAGCTGGTACTGATGCAGGTCAGTGAGAAGGGCAGCCACCTCACACATTAGCTGAACAAGAACTCTGCCACACAGCTATATGCACTGTGCGTGTGGGTGTGTGTACACATGTGTGCACGCTTGCTGTTCTCCTCCCCCCCTTTTTTTTTGTATCCATGGCTTCTCTTTGTATCCATGACTGTCCTGGACTCACTTTGTAGACCAGGCTGGCCTCAAACAGAGATCCACCTGCCTCTGACTCCCCAGTGCTGGGATTAAAGGCATGTGCCACCACGCCCAGCAATTATAGGCAGCTGTAAACTGCCATGTGGGTGCTGGGATTTGAACCCCAGTCCTTTGGAAGACTATCTCTCCAGCCCACCCCCTTCCACTTTTACATGGGCCACAGGGATTGGACTCAGGTCATCGATCTTGGAATAAGCACCTTACCTGCTGACCTAGCTCAGTAAATCCTCATTTTACTTTTCATATGAGATAGTCTCACTAGGTTTCTGAGGCTGACCCTGAACTTGCCCTGCTTCAGCCTCCCAAGTAGCTGAGATTAAAGACCTACCTATCCCACCAGGCACAATTGAGGATTGCTGCAGTAACTGTGGTTGAGTCTAGGGACTCAAGCCTGAGAAGCAAGAGCTCTTCTGGGAGCTCCACCTCCCCCTAGGGGCGCTTTTTAACATGACTGGTTGCCAGGCCTTGCTTACTATATTCTCTTCCTGTGGAAATTACCCATCCCTACCCATGGTCTTTTCCAATCCCCTATAGCTAGCACATCCCAACTGGACTTGACTTCAGCTGTGCCCCACCCAGGGGCTGTGGTCTGCCTGCATTGTCCATCCTCCCCAGGCCACTACTGATCTTGGTAGTTAAACACAAATCATCAGAGAAGCAAAGGCCCCACCATAAGAACAGAAAGCAGTACTTCTGGCTTGGGTGCCCTAGCCTCAGGCTTTGGTTTCTTTTTTTTTTTTTTTTTTTTAATTTATTTATTATGTATACAGTGTTCTCTCTGCAGGTATATCTGCAGGCCAGAAGAGGGCACCAGATTTCATTATGGATGGTTGTGAGCCACCATGTGGTTGCTGGGAATTGAACTCATGACCTCTGGAAGAGCAGCCAGTGCTCTTAACCGCTGAGCCATCTCTCCAGCCCCAAGGCTTTGGTTTCTGTAGGGCTTAGAGCCGCCAATGCAGAACCCAGCCTAGCCCCACCCCAGGCCACCGTGTGGGAATGGCTTTGCCCTTGCCCATTGCTAATCCTGTTGCCCTGTGGGATCTAAAATGTCACAGCCTAACAGTCCCATTCCTGACCAGGCTCCTTCCTGACAGGTTGGATTCTATCATCTGGCTTTTGGTACTCTCCTGGTGTCACAGTGGCAGTACCTTGCTGCTTTGCAGGTTTTTGTCTACAAGCCCCCACCTCCAATGGAATGTGCCCTGCTGGTCCTGCTCCCTCCCCATTTTAGGCTGTGTCTGTGTGTGTGTGTGTGTGTGTGTGTGTGTGTGTGTGTGTGTGTGTGTGTGTGTGTGTGTGTAAGTAAAACAGAGGAGGGAACTGTATGAATTAGTATTGGCAGCAGCTTTAAACAAAAGGCCATGGTACTTCCTGTAGCCACCCACCCCTGACTGTCTTGGACAAAACCCAAATCCCACTGGAAGAAGAAGCCCTCACTCTGGCCTGTGCCTCTCCCCATGGGCCTGGGAAATAAAGCAGAAAGGTACACTTTTCCTTTATTTTTACAAATAGTTACTCTTCTGCCCTCTCTAGGGCTCTTCTATGACCCAAGTTACAAAGCTACTGCCAGATGTCCCCCAAGGTTCTTGTGCTCCCTGCCTGCCTAAGATAAGAAGGAAGGAGAAGCCAGGGAAGCTGAAGGAGAAAGAGCCTCTCGGGGCTCCTCCACTCATCCCCTGAACAGCAATGTGGGTGGCTGTGTCCTTTTCAGGGTAGGAGGCTAAGACGGCCCTGCTGGCGGTCAGAGGCACACGTGTCCTGCTCCTCAAGTTGAAGACCAAGGGAGCTGGAACCACCTCAACACCCCAGGGTTAGAGGCTCCAGAAGTCCAGTGGGCCATATTGGACAGGACAGTGATCATGGACCTGTCTCTCACTGAGGGACCAAACAGCTCTCAGCACCCAGGTGTGCTCAGCACCCAGTAACCAAGACGGGTGGGGTGTGAGGGCTGGTACTCCCACGGTCCCTCGCTCTGGAGAGGGCTCTGTGCCATGATACCAGCCCCTGCGGATCCTAGAGTAAGTCGCCGAGACCCTCAAGAGTTCTGAATGCGGATGTGAACAAACAGCGTGGCTGGGGACAGCGAGGCTCCATCCTTGGAAAGCAGGTGGATGTGGCGGTACCCTGTGGGGAGGGCAGCAAGAAGTCAGAGGCCGGAATGCCATCCTCTTGTTCCCTCCCGACTTGCACCACCTACCTTGCTTCAGGCTGTTGAGAGGCAGCGTAAATTGACCCACAAAATCATTGGGGGAGGTGGCATCATAGTCCTCTACCACGAACCTGACCAGCACCAGCTCTGGGGCCCGAAGGTGGAACTGCAGGGTCTGCTCCCAGCAGGGGTTGAAGCCTAGGGTGCAGTGTGGTAGTTAAGGTCCACCAGTCCCAGGGCCTGCCCTATCCTCCCACCAGCAGCTCACACACACCATTGTTGAGCACATAGTTCGTCTCCATGTGGGTACAGTCTGCGGGTACCCCATGGATCTCTACGCGCACCAGAGGATCCACAATCGAGCTGGGCTTCTCTGCATTCAGCTTGGGCAGCTGCTGGGCCGTTAGCACCTAAAGGAGGGAGGGAGGGAGGGCAGCTTCTGCCTGGCCCTCACTGGGACCGGTACTCACCCTTGGTCCTCTGGAGCTCTATGTCCCTTGTCCTCAAACTCACATTGTCCCTCCCGTACAAGTGCAGACATGCAGGCTGACCTCATGCCAGGCCCATTCCCAGCCTCACTTGTCCTTCTCCACAGACTGGTGCCTCCCCAGCTAGTCTTGACCCGAGGTGGATGCTTGGACCAGGCACTGACCTGGACTGTCAGAGTAGTTCTGGGAGGTCCAGGGCACTTAGGGTCAAAGGTGGTGTTGAGTTGCCTCAGGTAAGCAGGTTTCAGGACGTAGCCACATTGCCCATTTACGAGGAAGCGCCCTGTGTTGAGGTCCATCTCACAGCCAGGGGTCTGAAGGTTCAGAGCCACTGGGACAGACAACAGGGTCGGACGGATATCTCAGTGCTTCTCTCCTCATTGTGCAGATTCAGCAACAACCAGGCTGGACAGGTGTCCAATGTCCAACCCTCCAGGTAGTAATAATGCCCTGTCCCCATCAGGACCTATTGAGGAAGGGACCATGCAGTCACCTTCACCTTCTCAAGGGTAGCAAAGTGGGGTTGAGGTGGGATGTACTGGCAAAGCTCCCCTGGGTCAGAGCCAAGGCCTAGAAAAGACTGGGGTTGCCATATCTACCTCCAAAGGGAACATGGTCTCCTTTGGCAGGACTTAGTGCCTCCCAGAGTCTGTCCTTCTCAGTATTGACTTAGCAGACTGTCAGAGGTGTGTATGTTAGGAGCACATGGAAATAAAGTGTTTTTTTTTTGTTTAGATTTATCTATTATGTATTCTGTCTGCAGTTATGCCTGCAGGCCAGAAGAGGGCACCAGATCATATTATAGATGGTTGTGAGCCACCATATGGTTTGCTGGGAATTGAACTCATGATCTCTGGGTCAGTGTTCTTAACCTCTGAGCCATCTCTGCAGCCCCAAAATAAAGGTTTTTTAATTCCTTTCTTGGCTAGTTTTGTTTCTTTTGATATAGTCTCACAATATAACCCAAATTAGCCTAAACTACCTCTGTAACCAAGCTGGCCATTGAATTCATAATTCTCTTGCCTCAGCTTCCCGAGTGCTGAGATTACAGGTGTGTCCCACAACATCTGGCTAGTTTTTTATTTCTGCCTTCATAAAGATACAGTTTGGCTGGTGTGGTGATGCACGTCTTTGATCCCAGCACTCTGGAGGCAGAGGCAGGCGGATCTCTGTGAGTTCAATGCCAGCCTGGTCTACAAAGCGAGTCCAGGACAGCCAGGGCTACACAGATAAACCCTGTCTCGAAAAACCAAAAGAAAAAAGAAAAAAAAAAGGGAAAAATAATTTTTGCTCAACTTCCCCTAACCTTGGAGAGGCAGAGACAGGTAAGTTTGAGCTGCATAGTGAGACTCTGTCTCAAAACACAAAACAAAAGATAATAAAAGAACAAATGAAGGTACATTTCACACAGCCAGTAAAACAATGCATTCCCAGCCTTCTAGAAAACTGCGTGAGCTGTGTGTGTGTGGCTGCCCACTGCTGAAGTGCCCATCTTCCCCCAGAACTCCCTGTTTACAGCACCACCCCCAATCCACCCCCAACTCACCCAGCTGACAGCCTGAGTTCCACATCTCCTGGGGATTATAGTTGGCCGAGTTCATCCGCAGTCCCAGTGGGTACACTCGGGTCAGTTGCTGAGTGTTATGCCTGACAAAGCTGGTCCCTAGGGAGTTGAGGACAAGACTGTGATAGGACCCAGACTTCTGTCCCTGGCCCAGTTCCAGGGCCTATAACACACACACACACACACACACACACACACACACACACACACACACACACACACACACAC
>CAJQZJ010034446.1:969587-1012436 GCA_907164525.1 Lophiomys imhausi
CACACACACACACACACACACACACACACACACACACACACACACACCCGTACTTCTCTTCTGACCCAGGGTGAGCCGAGAGAGAGAAGACAAAGACCAATTGCTGAGATCCAATGAGAGGCAGGGACACCTGGCAGCCACACAACTGATACTGCATTCCTAATGCCCACACTTTTTTTTTTTTTTTTTTGACCCCCAAGGACAGGGTTTCTCTGTATAGCCCTGGCTGTCCTGGAGCTCACTCTGTAGCTGGCCTTGAACTGACAGAGATCCACCTGCCTCTGCCTCCCTAGTGCTGGGATTAAGGTGTGCGCCACTATGCCCGGCTGTTACAGACAGCTGTGAACTGACTGCCA
This sequence comes from Lophiomys imhausi, assembly GCA_907164525.1. Taxonomy (NCBI): domain Eukaryota; kingdom Metazoa; phylum Chordata; class Mammalia; order Rodentia; family Muridae; genus Lophiomys; species Lophiomys imhausi. Next base: position 969,944 of record CAJQZJ010034446.1, read on the forward strand.
TGTGGGTGCTGGGATCTGAACCCGGGTCCTTTGGAAGAGCAGCCAGTGCTCGTAACTGCTGAGCCATCTCTCCAGCACCAATGTCCCCACTCTTGACTGCCTACACTGAACACCTGACCCTGTGCTGCCAGTCCATGTCACTCACCCTGCCCACACCCCTAGCCATGCCTTGGGTTCCTGGAACTATTGCAGCCATCATGCCTCTGAGCCTTAACCTGCTCATCCTATCTAGAGTCCTTTCCCCCTTCTGCTTCCTCTTCCTCTGCAGTGACATGTCTTTTCAGGAATGGGATGCTCCAGGAAGCCTCCCTGGTCTCATACCCTCCAGGCTCTGCCAGCCCCTGGCACTAGTCTGACTGGCTAGCTAATGCCTTGACTACCACTAGGTGGCGAGTGTGGTGAAGGTAGCCCCAACCCTCTCCCTCTTGTGTCTCTCTGCACACATTTAGCATGTAGCTAGGCCTTCAGTCCCCAAGCATAGTCTTTCCCTGGTCCTCCTAATGTTCTTCACTCCCCTTAAAGTCCTTTCAAATCTTCAAAGCAACTTTCAGATACCCATCTAAGCCCCCAGAGCCTCCAGGGCTCCATGCCCTATTGTCTCCAGATACCCACTGCCTGGTTCCTACCTGCCTCCCTGGTGAACTTCCTGGCCTTGCGCTCGCTGAGGGAGCCAACCATGCAAGGCTGAGGTGGGCCAGGACTGGGGTCCAGGGTCCGCAGGCGGGTGGCACAGCAATACACAGCCAATGCTGAGAGCTCCGGGGAGATCTGCTTGGCCTGGGAAACCAGCCACAGTGGGGATAACCTAACTCAAATCCCCCTGCCCCCCACCTCCATCCCACCTTTCTTGCCTTCCAAGCCTTCTGTGTGCCTCCCATGCCCCGCAGCAGGACCCAGCCTGCTGACCCAGCCGGCAAAGCACACTCACTAGTCTCCTCTGCTCTGCAGCCTCCAAAGCCGCCTCTTCGTCCTCCTCTTCCTCATCTTCATCCTCCCTGTCTAATAAAATTCGGCCGTCCTCATTCCGGGCAGCTGGCAGCTTTTTCCCCTTCACCAAGACCCGGCCCTTCAGCTGCTGTAGAGACAAGTGAAGCCCTCAGCTGAAGGGTCCTTCAGCCGGGTGGTCAGCCACCGCTGTGACAGTGACTGGCAGGCAAAGGAGCAGGTGAGAGACTGGAGCAATGTTTCTAACAGGAAAAAGTGATCCCACCACAAGGCCATTGATAGAGGGTGGCTAAAATGGTGTCACTTGTCAGAATGCCACCCAGCAGGCCACCCAGCAGGGCACCCAGCAGGCCTTACACTGCTCAAAGGCAGCTTGGGATCCAGAGGGAAGGAGCTCTCTTCAAAAAGAAGAGCTTTCCTTTTTTTTTTTCCCAAGCCAGGGTTTCTCTGTGTAGCCCTGGCTATCCTAGATTCGATTTGTAGACCAGGCTGGCCTCCAATTAAAGAGATCACCTGCCTCTGCTCCCGTATGCTGGGATTAGAGGTTTATGCAGCTACTGCCGGGTCCAGAAATATCTCTGGTGGAAGGAATGACTACAGCACATATAATCAAACTACCCTTTTGTGTAACCTTTTTGTTTTTGTTTTTGTTTTTTTTTTTTGGTTTTTCGAGACAGGGTTTCTCTGTGTAGCCCTGGCTGTCCTGGACTCAATTTGTAGACCAGGCTGGCCTCGAACTCGCAAAGATCCGCCTGCCTCTGCCTCCCAAGTGCTGGGATTAAAGGCGTGCACCACCACTGCCCAGCTACCTTTTTGTTTTTGAAACAGTCTTATGTAGCCTAGCCTGACCTCAAACTCACTAGGTAGCCAAAGGTAACTTTGATTCTTCTTCCTCTACCTACTGTGTGCTTGGATTACAGGCATGTGCCACTAATCCTAGTTTTTGGCCTCCATCTCTTCATCCTTCTGTCTTAGTAAAGATATATTTCCTACAACCTTCTGAATGTCAAGTCCATGGCCAGCTTGGGCTCAAGAACACCAGCCAGTCGTGGCTGAGACAGTAGCTCAGCTGGTAGAGTCCTTGCCTATCAGGCACAAAGGCCTGGGTTCTAGCCTCAGCACCATACAGACCAGGAATAAGCCAGGATTGTAGCACACTCCTATAATCCCAGCACTGAGACCGAAGCAAGACAATCAAAAGTTCAAGGGCATCCTTCACTACACAAAGAGTCAGAGGCACCGGGCGTGGTGGCGCACGCCTTTAATCCCAACACTTGGGAGGCAGAGGCTGGTGGATCTCTGTGAGTTGGAGGCCAGCCTGGTCTACAGAGTAAGTCCAGGACAGCCAGAGCTGTAATACAGAGAAACCCTGTCTCGAGAAAAAAAAAAAAAAAGAGGACCAATGTAGGTTATATGAGATCTTGTCTCAAAATATCAACAATAAAACAACCAAATAAATCAATGAGAAAATCATTGTGGACATAGATATGTATATATGGGAAAAGTCACACACATAAAAACTGGAAGATGGCTACTTCTACTGAAACAGAGGGAATAAGTGTGAGGAGCAAGCTCCCCCCCCCTTTTCAGTCCTAGAGAAATAACCCATGGCCTCATGCATAGCGGGTGACTATTAAACTGCTGAGCCCTACAATCTTAGCCCTACTTATTTGCGGTCCTAAGCAGGTGGCAGCTGGCAAGAGCAGATGGCCGGGCAGGAAGATCTAGGGCAGGGAAATGTTAGTTCAGGACGTGGAGGTGGAAGTGGCTGGGCCTACAGGAACACTATAAGAAGGGACACAGACCAGGCCAGGCAGAACTACACATAGAAGGCCCACTAAGTGGATGGGCTGGGTCTAGTCAAGAATGAGGAACCAGGGGCTGGAGAAATATGTCAGCAGTTGAAGAGCACTGGCTGCTCTTCCAGAGGACCCCGGTTCAATTCCAAGCACCCACATCGCAGCTCACAACTGTAATCCAGCTCCAAATAATTTGACACCTTCACACAGACATACATGCAGGCAAAACATCTATGCACATAAAAATAAAGAAATAATTACCAAAAAAAAAAAAAGTAAAAAAGAATGAGGAACCAGAGGGCAGTCAAAAGGACAGTTGGGTGGCAGATGTCAGCTAAACCAAGCAGGAAAAGGTTTATGCAGAAAGATGAGGGTGGTGTGAGTGAGGCTGGGGGGAGGTCCCAGTCAGACTAACCCACCTCCCCATCTGTGGGTCTGAGAGCATCACCTCAGGAGATGGCAGCTCCTCGGGGTTCTGGGAGTCCAGGGCCTGTGTCACCAGCATGTCTCCCAGGATGCTTCGAAGGTGTCGGGCCATGACAGCCTGCTGTTCCAGCCCACAGTGGTTCTCAAGGGATAGGATAACAGGATATGGGGACAACTGTCGGGGGAGACAGGTTATAGCTTAGAATTCATCTTCTGCTGGTCCCTTTTCCACACACACAGTGTCCAACCATTTCAAGGTAGGCAGGCAAAGGGAGGGCTGTGAAAAACCCACCCTACGTCTGTAAAGTATGGGAGATACTGGCACCAGGATGTGTGTGTGGCAGAGGTCAGAGCTTGAGTCTCAGGGAAAGGGTGAACTGTTTGGAAACTGAGGGCGGCCAGCCTCAGTAATGACATTTATAAATGCGTTAACGGCATTGAACATGCCAGTGATGTTGCAGGTGCCATGGTCTGTGATGTTGGGCATCCTGATGGCTGCAAAGCATATGTGAGTCCCATTGCTGAACGAGCCGCACACTCAGAAGTCGTGACTAAGTTGTCCTCCCCTAAACCCCAAGGTTTTCCTCTGGAAATGAGGTAATGTCGGTACATTTGTTAGCGGTGAGGATGCAAGGAGGGAACACTCATCTCAGCTTTATTCCATTCTCCTGGCCTGCTTGTTCCCACAGCACTTGCTGAATAAATGCTGCTGCTCTGGCAAGGGCATCTGGCTATGGGAGGGGCAAGGGGTCACTAGGAAGGCCCTGGGGCTGGACACAATATCCCAGGGGCTCACCGTGAAAGCATGGTCACGCACAGCTTGGATCACATCTCGAAAGAGGATCTTGGAGGTGAGGGCGTGGCCATGGCAGATGATGGGCTCCCCTCCCGGACCCTCCCAGCAGTCAAGTTCCACGCAACGGCATCCCTGGGCAAAGGCCCTAATTGGCAGACAGACGGATGGGCAAAGTGTGGGTATGCCACAGAGCAGGGCAGTGGGGAGGCTGAGCCAGGAAACCCAGACCAAACCCCCATGATCTCACCCCCATCACTGTACCTAATGTAGGACTCAGTGCTGCTGGTCCCTCCGACCTGATAGTCAGTCAGGTACGTATTGTGAGAGGAGGAGATGAAGTAGTGGGCGAGGGGCTGGCCCATGTCCTGGAACACACACGTGTGCGCCCTGTTCAGGACAGCCCCCTCAGGCGACAGCAGATACATCATGAAGCCATCCAACGTCATCAGCTCATGCTGCTTGGCTACCGGGAAGAGAGGGAGAGAGGGCGGGGCTACCTGGGGGCTGGTTCAAACAGGTTCAAACAGCACCCTTAACTTAGCACCATGCCATCTAATCCTCCCCAGAACCCCGAGGGGCAGACATAGTACAGTACCATTTTACAGGTGTAGATGTGGAACCTGGAAGAGGAGAATGGGACCTGCCCGGGACAGGCAATGATGGTAGAACTTCCTGGCTGGAAATCCAGAGCTGCCTGGAGTCAAGACTGAACCGTGCTCACTCACCTGTCTCGTTGAGCTCATAGGCCTGGATAAGCTGCTGGGCACAGGCCAGGGTGGCACCATCCTCGCCCTGGTCTTCCAGGAACTCCAGCAGCTCAGAGGCGCTCAGCACAAGGTCCTCGCCTGAGTATCGGCGGAAGATCTCCTCCAGCTCAGGCCGTTTCAGCAGCTTCCGTAGGAATGCCTCTATCTCAGCCCCCTCCAGACGCTCATTGTCAGAATGGTCGCACTCCTGGGGAATAGGGAGTGGGGACACACTCCATAATCATAACACAGCTGGAAAGGCAGCAACCAAAGTTTCCCAAGGTTCCAGTTCCCTGAGCCCACACCCATGCTGAACTGCAGGAATAGTCTTAGGAAGCCTCTTGGGAGGAACAACTGTCCATTTGTTTGCACCATGGCCTACCCCAAGGATCAAGATCAGGATGTGGGACAAAATGGTGGCCTTGGGAGACAATATTTGTGCCACGGGACCCCTCCCCATATACTTACTATCCTATCCTCCTGAGACACCCAGCCAGTGAGCAGAAATGAATTAAGTTCTCAGAGTAGCCAGGTGGGCCTGATCACAGGCATGTGGCTCCCTTATCTCTGCAGGGCACAGGCTGCCCACGGCTTCTGCCCGCCCTCAGTCAGCGTATAGATGTCACCCAGGCACCCTGGTGCTCTCACACAGGCATAAGAGGTGTAGGGACGGCCCTCCACTGTGGAGACTCGTGTACACTTGTGCCCTCGAGTGTGTCTGCCTGTGCTCTCATGTGCAAGTCACATAGTCACAGGTGCCTGAAGCCCGAGGGACATGAAAATGACTTTGCTGCTTTGCCTAGAAGCGTCATGTAAAGTTCTGACCCTGTGGCTCCAGGGAATGGGAAAGGTATTTTATTTGTCTGGAGATAGGATCTTACTTTGCAGCCTTTGAAGGCCCGGAATCTGTTATATAGATAAGGCTAACCCTCAAACTCACAGAATTCTACCTGCCTCCGCCTCCAGCATCCTGGGATCTACACCTAGCTGGAGAAGACTAATTAATTAACTAGGCTCACATGTTGTCTTTCTATAGGGAGAGGGGGTGGCCTACAAAGCTAGAGAAATGGCTGGGCCTGATGGTGCTTATCAGAAATCCTAGTTATTTAGGAAGCTGGGGCAGGAGGATCACAGGTCACAAGGTCAGCCTGGACTGTGAAGTGAGATCCTGTCTAAAAATAACAACAAAAAAAACCCTCATAGAACTAACGCTTCAGATGCTGGAGGAGGGCAGACGAGATGGGGGGGGGGCAGGTTCACCTTGAAGAGGCGGTAGGCATACATGTCATTCATGTCCACATTGACCATCCTAAGCAGGCTCTTGATCTCCTTGAAGCTCATCTTACTGTCCTTGTCAGAGTCCGCCCGGTGCAGATAGGAATGGATCCAAGTATGTGTGCTCAGGAAATAACCTGATCCAGGCGGGGAGGGGCTGGGGCTCCAGGATTAGGGACTATGCTTCCTCCTTGGCCGAGGTAGGGTTGGGATTGGGGTAGGGTGCCTCAGCTCCCAGAACACAAGGACAGCATCTTCACAGAGCCCAGCTCCCCAATTAGGAGGTCCTCCCTGTTTGCTCCCAGGAGTGGGGACGGTGCCTTTCCACATTAGGGGCTCAGGCGAGGCCAGAGTAAGCCCCAATCCCCGTTTCAGAGCACCAGGAGCAGTCTGAGGCAGGATATTGGTCTAGCCGCTCCCTCTGGCTCATGGCATCCAGGCGCGCCCGCAGCTTGGCCAGCCCTCGCACCCAGCGCTGCGCCTCCTCCTCTGTGGGCGCTGCCAGGTCCAGGTTCTTGCGGCGGCCCTTGAAGGAGATGGTGAGGCAGCGCGCAGGCGCGAAGGCGCCCCCGAAGCGCCGCAGTCCCTCCGACTGATGGCCCTCCCGGACAGCCTCAATGTGCTGCACGAAGACTGTGATCAAGGCAGGGTCAGATGGCAGCCACGCCACGGCGCCCGCTGCTGTCCCCACCGCCCTGTCCTGGACCACCCCGACCCACTCACAGATGTGCTGCGAAGCCACGCGCGGGATGCGCCGCTGGAACCACACGCTCAGGCCGTCCTCCTGCAGCCGGTACAGCCGCTCCTTTTGCCACGTGCGTGAGCGGATCTTGAGGAGCCGGGAGCCCCGCAGCATGGCTTGGACATCTTCATCCTCCGTCAGGCCTGCAGGGAAACCTGGGGCTTGGGCCTGGCCGCCGTGCAGGGTGGCATCCCTGTCCAGCAGTCCCTTGCTCTGTCCCTCAGCTGGTGGAGGATGGGGGGGAAGAGTAGGAGGCCCTCTTCGAGCTTAGCCACAGCCAGAGCTCCCCTCCCCTCGCAGGCTCTCACTGTGACAAGCCACATCACTACTGTCACCTGCTTGAAGTTTTGCTGCCCCAAGCACCCCTTCCAGCCTGACCACGAGGGAGCGTTTTGCTCACTACTGCATACTGTGGTTGCCCGCAGGCGCAGTGCCTGGAATTCAATTCTCCACTAAAGATTACCCTTTCTTCCAGCCACCTCCACCAAAGCCTCAAGGGCTGGTGAGGTGGCTCAGTGGGTAGTGCAAGCTGGCAACCCCGAGTTCTACTCCTAAGACATGGTGGAAGCAGAGAACCGACTCCAGCCAATTTGTCTTCTGAGTTACGCACACACATGCATCTATATGTAAATACAATTAAAAAAAATGGTAAAGCCTAAAAGCTCAGAATTAGCCGCCAACAACCTTTTCCTTGATGTGAAACTTCCAGCCATCAGGAAAGTAGTCACAGTATTATCTAACCTAAATTTTGCTACACCCTTGCCCCTGCCTTCCCAAAGTCACTGGAGGAAGCAGCAGGGGCAAGGACTCCCCGTGTGGCTCATCTCCGGGCCCCTGGGCCACTGCATCCCAGAGTCCATCTTTCTCCTTCCTTCAAGCTCCCTGGATAGTGGGAGGTAAAGAAAAAACAGAAGTTACATTCAAGGCTTGTGGAAGAGAGATCCCAGCACTGTCACCTCCCAGGTACATGACCCTGGTGGCACTAACCTGAGCTGCTCTAAGCTTATGTTCTCCAGCCGAAAAATGGACACTACACGGATACCTGCTGCCCAACTCAACACTTCTGGGTTGCTATAGCCTGCCCACTCCTGCCCTGGAGGGTTCAACCAGTGCCCCCTCAAAGCCTGGAGCCTGCACTGGCCAGCCCTGCAGGACCCCACGATTAAAGATCTCCACAGAGGAAAACACCAAAGGGTTACCAGCATCGGGACAGTAGGAAACCAGGCTCATTGGAGAATCCACACCCTTCAGATAGAGGGGATAGCCAGGAGTGGAGAAGGGCCCAGAGTTTCCAGAGCCAGGAATCTGTGTCTGGATGGGAAGCGACCACATTTTTTAATACTGGCAACTAAATCAAATTGAAAAAACAAAAAAAAAATGAAACCACAGTGAAGCAAACAACAGCATGTCTTCTTTCCTCCCTTTTTTCCTTTTCTTTTTTTCTTTCTTTCTTTTTTTTTTTTTTTGAGACAGTGTCTCACTATGTTATGTACCACTGCGTATAGCACTTACCCCGTAGACCAGGCTGGCCTCAAACTCACAGAGATCCTCCTGCCTCTGCCTCCCAAGTGCTGGGATTAAAGGCGTGCACCATCACACATGGCTTTGTGTGGATGTATGTGTTTGTGAACATGTGAGTGCATGTACTGGAGGGGTCCAGAAGAGGGAATTGGTTTCCCTGGAGTTACAGTTGCAAGTCACCATACATGGACACTGGGATTTGAACTTGAGTCCTCTGCAAAAGCAGCAGGTGCTCTTGTTGTTGTTGTTGTTTTGGTTTGGTTTTTTCAAGACAGTTTCTCTGTGTGACAGCCCCGGCTATCCTGGATCTCACTTTGTGCCACCAAGCCTGCCTTGGGTTCTGTTTTGTTTAGTTTTAACAGAGGAGGAAGAGGAATGAAAAAAATTTATGTGTTGTGACCCCAAATCACAACACTTGGAGAGTTGAAGCAGGAGGAATGTGAGTTCAAGGAAACCAACCAACTAAAGAAACAAACAGAAAAGAGCTGGGAGATGCTAGGCAGTGAGAATACTTGCTACACAAGTATGAGGATTTGAGTTCGAATTTGCAGAACCTACATCAAAGCCAGACATGGCCCTGCACAACCGTAATCTCAGTGCCTTGGGAGGTAGAGAAAGGTTGCTGGGGTTTGTCAGCCACCAGCCAGGCTCCAGGTTCTGAGAGATAACCTGTCTCCGAGAGATAAGGCAAAGAGCTATTGACCAGGACACACAATCCTGTCATCTGTCTGGCCTTCCTGCAAGACTGCAGGTGCATACACAAACATAGGTGCACACCATCATCCCCTGTTTGTGCACACACAGCTGCACACCTTCATTCATACACACCCTACCACCACCACCACCACCAACAAAATGCTCTGTTGACTCTCGAGAGACTTTAATAGACCCAAACGTAGAATGAAGTCTCATCTCCCAGATGAGCCTGGCTCCAGCTAGTATTCATGGAAAGAGTCCTCAGCCACAGCAGAAGGGCTGGCTCACCACCCCCCGAAGCCCTGCCCTGTATTTCCTGGGCTCAGAGCTGATGCCTTAGGGTCTGGCCCCTCACCCATTCAGCAGGCACGGGCTAGCACTTGGACATCTGTATTTTAAAAGTGCACTTTATGGCTTTTTGGCAGAGGGGGTAATCAAATCTGCGAAAGTGCTTCCCTCTGTCCAAGTGTTGGGGGGATGTGAGCATGCTGATCAGCTTGGCTCTCCTTCCTCAATGCTGGGATTAAAAGTCTGGGTTGCAGAAATTGAACTCGGGTCCTCAGGTTTGCAAGGCAGGCACTTTCCTGGCTAAGCTGTCTCCTCAGCCCCAAAATTTACCTTATGTCTTAGAGTGATCATGACTGAAAATCAGGTTCTCCAGGGCAGGACGGGAACCTGCTCTCCTTAGGTGTCTGTGCTTTCCCTGGGGAAACCTTAACAGTCCCAGGGGCCTCTCAAGGCATAGAGGACTATGGGCCTTCAGTCCCAGTCCCTCTTCATCTGCCCGGTCATGCTGTTTTCATACAGCTAAGGGATCACCAGACTTCCCCCCCCCATCGCACACCTCTCCTGTCATATTTATCCGGGCACTCTGAATAATCTGATCCAAAGAAACAACAGGGTGAGGTTTGGTCCCAGGCTTGGTGGCACCACTGCTGCCCCTACATGCCTTCCCTACCTCACCCTTCCTTCACCTCCTCAGCCTGGAAAGATTCCTCAGATGAGGTCACATTCCCTAAGTGGGCCATTGCTCTGATGCCAAGCCCTAGGGGGTGGGGAGGGGGCTGGCAAATGACTAAGGCAGAAATGGGGGTGAGTCACAGCAGGCCTGCTGTGTCCCCAGCTTTCTGCAAACAGGCCACTGAGATCTGAGATTGGCAGCCTGAAAGCCTGATGTCCCCCACTGGAGCAGGTTTCCACAGTGACAGGGCCCCCCACTCCTGTCATTTACTCCCAGGATCTCTAGAGTCTATTGGGAGGGAGGAGAGACCCACCCAAGTGGCACTGGCCTCTGACCACACTTAACCCCTCAACCACACACCCATAGAAAAGCCAACCAGAATCTCTGTGAGTTCGAGGCCAGCCTGGTCTACAGAGTTCCAGGACAGCCAGGGCTGTTACACAGAGAAACCCTGTCTCCAAAAACCTAAAAAAAGAAAAGAAAAGAAAAACCAACCAGAGCCAGGAGTGGTGGCTCACACCAGAGACCTCAGCAGATGAGAGGATGAGAGGGTTAGGCAGGAGGATTGCCAAGTTTGAGACCAGCCTGGGTTACAGACTGGGAACCTGTCCCACCCACAATGTCTCTCTCCCAAGCAAAAGAAAAAAAATTAAAAAAAAAAAAAGTCAAATAGAATACAGAGTAAGGGTACGTAACCAAGCTGGGCCAGGAGTTGGGTCCTGGGTGGGTGCTCCTAAGCCACAAGCAAAGAGGGAGAGAGGGTCCTAGGATATCAGCAGGGTCAACAAAGGCAAGGGACAAGGCCAGCAGGAGGCCCCAGACCTAGGGTGGATGTGACTGTGGATGCTGGCTCTCCACCTGACCACCAGGAAACATATTTACGTCCAGCCAGGCCCAGCCCCACAGATGTCTCATCCTTTGCAAACTCCAAACAGGTTACCCGGCAGGCATCCCACAAGCCTACTGTGTCTGTGGGTTTTCGACCTGATCGGGTCTGGGGTCACAGCCACTCTGGACTGTGCGGTAGGGGTAGTAATTATTAAATAACAACAAGGAAAAAATTGAGGGTTGAGAGCCAGAGGTTGGAAACAACCCAAGAGTCCATCAAAGCATGGCACAGACACAAGGGAAAGCAGTCTGGCCAGGGTGGGGCATGCCTGGAATGCCAGCTTTCGAGAGGCTGAATCGGGAGCTCAGGGACCAACCAGGGCTAAATATCAAAACTATCGCTAAGATGATGAAGAAAGTGAAATCTGCTCCATCTGGTGCGCGCCACACCATGAGCCATGAGATCTGATTGTCAAGGAAAGAAACCGGGACCCCAAGTGATACAGACCTTAGGACCGATTCCAGCCGCTCAGAATGAGCAGCTTCACGGGCAGACAGCTGATCGATAGATCGAGGGAAGTAGAAATGGCGTGTTACTCCTGATGGTTGCGCAGTGTCTGCGCGGGGCTAGAGAAAGCCTAGGGACTAGGTAATGAGGGCAGCTGCATATCAAGTGGGCAGAGATGCCAGGGGCCGAGCACTTAGACGCTGGCCTCAAACTCATTCTGCAGCCTAGGACGGCCTGCGCACCTGACCCTCCTGCCTCCACCCCGCCAAGTACTGGGATTACTGATATGGGCCTGGTGTTTCATTTCTGGTTTTGTTTTGTCTTGTTTAGAGAAGTGTTCTTTGCTGCATAGCTCAGGCTAGTCTGGAACTCACTATGTGTAGCCCAGGCTGGTCCTGAACTCTTACCTCAGCCCCTTGTGTTGAAATTATAGGTGTGTGCCCCCATGTTAGGTTTTCTCTCTCTCTCTCTCTCTCTCTCTCTCTCTATATATATATATATATATATATATCTTCCTCCCTCTTCAAGCCCAGAGCTTCAGGCATAAAAATTCTATGCCACTGAGTTATATTCCCAAGCCTAGTAGCAATCAATTTTATTACACACACATACACGCATACACACACAAAATCACATTTTTTAAAAAAACAAGATGTCAAGACACAGACTAATCCTAAACTCAACAGTTCTCCTGCCTCAGCTTCCCAGTGCTGGCATTAATAGACATGAGCTACCTGACTGGGTCCCAATTATTAAAATTGTAATAATGTACCAAAAATTACTGCAGCCTTTCCCCCTCAACAGAAACTAATCTACCTTGGCCAGCCTCAAACTTACAGCAGTTCTCCTGTGTCAGCTTCTATGAGCTGTGACTACAGGCGTACGCTACACCCGGCTAGGCTGTATGTTAAGTAGCTGAATTACACGGGACATGAACTATTATCTCCATAAAGCTGCTGAGGCTGAGTTACAGAGAGGCTAACCAGGTGGTAGGGCTGGGCTGAACTAAGGTGGGAGCTAGGGTGCGGGAGGGCAGTGTCTGAGCCCAAAAGGCTGCTATGGAAGAACAGTGAAAACTCGCAATACACTCTGGATGTTGAGTAAAGGAGACACGGCTCTGAGGAAGCGAATAGGAGCCCAGGGGGAAGAGGCCTCCATGGGTTCCAATGTATCTGCCCTCCTCAGGCCCTTGGTGGCCAGCTTTTTCTCCTCTCTAAGCCATGACTGAGTTGCCTCTGGCCCAGCATTGTCATCCGGGGGCTCAGACACTGTCCCGGGCCGGGCCCTTCTGGACAGCTCGGTTTCAAAGGTCCGTCCAGATACAGTGGTGAAGAAAGGGTAGAGCTGCACACCTGTACGTCCACCTGGGCCAAGGCAGTTGGAAGCAGGGCTTAGGGTTTATGCAGTTCAGTCTGGGGAGCCAAGGTGGGAGGCAGGAGACTGGATCCCACCAGCTAGTAAGGGCTCCCAGAGCCAGGCGTGGTGGCGCACGCCTTTATTTTATCTTTTTTTTTAGGTTTTTCGAGACTGGGTTTCTATGTGTATCCTTGACTGCCCTGGACTCACCTTGTAGACCAGGTTGGCCTTGAACTCACAGAGATCCTCCTGCCTCTGCCTCCCGAGTGCTGGGATTAAAGGCGTGCGGCCACCACGCCTTTAATCCCAGCACTCGGGAGGCAGATCTCTGTGAGTTCAAGGCCAGCCTGGTCTACAAAGTGAGTCCAGGACAGTCAAGGATACACAGAGAAACCCTGTCACTAAAAACCAAAAAAAAAAAAAAAAAAAGACGAAAAAAAGAAAGGGCTCCTAGACCCTATCACAGACAGGCCACCGAAGCTCAGAGAAGACAAACTTTCATGCTGAAAACAGTGTGGTGCCCAAGGCAGGGGCTGGGTAGTGGGCAGAGGGCGGTGTAGGCTGGTAACGTTCTGACCGGTTGCCAGAGTGGGGTGTGAATATAATGGGTGTGTGTGTATGCACTTCTGTGTCTAGGCCCCGTGGGTGGGGTGGGAGGAAGTGGGTCAGCCTGGGGAGGCATCACACACGTGTGTGTGTGTGTGTGTGTGTGTGTGTGTGTGTGTGTGTGTGTACTGTTGTGCTGCACTATCTGTCTGGAAAAGCACACTGGACTGTAACAGGAATGTGAGACATGCAGGAACAGGGCAGTCATATGCTCCTGCCAAAGTGTGTGTGAGGGGGGCAGGAGCCAGCTGCATTTCCTAGTAGTTGAGTCCACAATAGGTGTTACCAATGACCTTCCTACCCTAATCCCTTAGCCAGCCCCATTGTCCCAGGTACCAGGGATGCCACGCCTTGTTCCCGTTGACCATCACACAGAGGCCGGAGGGAGTGCTCAATACTTTCCATCACATTCCCGGGAAAAATCAAGAAAAGCAGGAAGGGCAGGCGGGGCTTCTCCCAGAGGCCTGCAGACCAGGGAGTTGAGGGTGTGGCACCTTCTGGGCTTGGCTGGGTCAGAACAGGCAGGAATGGGATCAAAGGATAGTGAGGTGGGGAGGCTACAAGGCTGCCCTGCCCACCCTGCCACCCGGTCTAGGCACCTGCTAGGTCTAAGGTCTCTTAAGACTCCCCTCCTGCCAGTCCGACTCACCCTGCAGGGGACATCCTGGACAGGCCATTGAGAAAGCCACCTCACCCAGTGGTGCTTGTCGGAGGAGTAAGCAAGCAGGGAGGGTGGGAACAAACTTGTGCCTACTCAGCCTTCCGCCACTGAGAGGATTAGGGGTCTGGGTGGAGCGTGAGGGCACAGGCACAGGCGGGCTGGGGTGAACCGGACTGCAGAGGGGAGGGGTGGAGGATGGACACAGGGAATCCTTTACATGTGAATTTAAGATAAGCAAAAACTGACGCTGGAGAGACAGTTCAGCAGTTAAGAGCACTCACTGACTGCTCTTCCAGGGGACCCAGGTTCCCAGCACCCACATGGCAGCTCACAACTGTCTGTAACTCCAGTTCCAGAGGATCCGACTCCCTCACATAGACATACATGCAGTCAAAATACCAATGTACATAAAACAAAAATAAATAAATTATTTTTTGAAAAGATAAGCAAAAATTGCCTTTTTGGTGTTAAGTATATCCCATGGGGCTGGGGGTGCTCTTTGGTGCTCACCTAGTATGCTCAAAGCCCTCAGCACCAGCCCCCGACCCCGAGATTAATTTACATACACAATCCAGAGATAGACAGAGACATATGTATGTCCAAAATTATTCTTTGTCCACCCAACATTCAAATTTAGAATTCCATATTTCCGCTGGGCGGTGGTGGCGCACGCCTTTAATCCCAGCACTTGGGAGGCAGAGGCAGGCGGATCTTTGCAAGTTCGAGGCCAGCCTGGTCTACAAAGCGAGTCCAGGACAACCAGAGCTGTTAAACAGAGAAACCCTGTCTTGAAAAACCAAAAAAAAAAAAAAAAATTCCATATTTCATTGGCACCCCAGGGAGGCCACCTCTGGGGAACAGCAGCCCCTTTCCCAATGAGCTTCTCTTTCATCCCTGTGTTTAGAGCCTAGACTCTGGACCATACCACCTGGATTCAAATCTCTCCATCACTTCTTTTGTTTTTTGAGACAGAGCCTCCATACATACATAGGCCCTTTTTGGCCTGGAACTCAGTCTGGCCTCTTGGTCTCTCCAGGGCCCGGTACCTCCTGGTAAAATGAGGCTCAAGGTTCCATCTGTATCACATGACTTGTGTGTGCTACATGAGATGATACACAGGGCACATTTCACAATGGTATGGTGTTAGTGTTCATTAATTATGGTAATAAATTGTGTCCTTGGAACCTTAGCTGTGGTGGCAGGCAGCTAGGGTCTCCTTTGGTTTTTGTTTGGTTGTTTTGTTTTGTTTTGGTTTTTTTTGGTTTTTCGAGACAGGGTTTCTCTGTGTATCCTTGGCTGTCCTGGACTCACTTTGTAGACCAGGCTGGCCTCGAACTCACAAAGATCCGCCTGCCTCTGCCTCCCAAGTGCTGGGATTAAAGGCGTGCGCCACCACCGCCCGGCGTTTTGTTTTGTTTTTTAAAGACTTATTTATTATGTATACAGTGTTCTGTCTGCAGGTATATCTGCAGCCAGAAGAGGGCGCCAGATTTCACTGTGGATGGTTGTGAGCCACCATGTGGTTGCTGGGAGTTGAACTCATGACCTCTGCAAGAGCAGCCAGTGCTCTTAACCACTGAGCCATCTCTCTAGCCCTTGTTTTGTTTTTTGTTTTTTTTTTTTGGTTTTTCGAGACAGGGTTTCTCTGAATATCTCTGGCTGTCCTGGACTCGCTTTGTAGACCAGGCTGGCCTCGAACTCACAAAGATCCACCTGCCTCTGCCTCCCAAGTGCTGGGATTAAAGGCGTGCGCCACCACCGCCCGGCTTGTTTTTTGTTTTTTTAAGACAGGGTTTCTTTTTGTAGCCCTGGCTCTCCTGGACTCACTTTGTAGACCAGGCTGTCCTTGAACTCATGAGATCTGCCCGTCTGTGCCTCCTGAGTGCTGGGATTAAAGGCGTGAGCCACCACTGCCCACAATTACAGATAGCTGTGAACTGCCATGTGGGTGCTGGGATTTGAACCCTGGTTCTTTGGAAGAGCAGCCAGTGCTCTTAACTGCTGAGCCATCTCTTCAGCCCCAGCCAGGGTCTCTTAATAAGGTCCTAGAAGGGGATTTACCCTGTCACCTCTGGTCTCTCTGTCACTGAAGAGGACACATGCCCCAGGAGGTTTTCTGTGACTCCCTGGAATGGCTGAGAAGTAAGCAGGATGAAGTCTAAAATAAGCTCAGTGGGCAGTAATGTTCAGGGCACTATGAGTCCCTGAAGAGCTGGCCTGGCCCAGCCTTACGCTGCTGCAGATGGCTCCCACTCAGTCCCTCTCCTCCCCTGCCCTTGGCCTGGTTCCCCTCCACGGGCCTTTTCTTCCCTTGGGTCCTGCTGAGATACTCCCTGCTCCAGTTCCTTCACCTGAAATAAGATCTGTTTTCTCTTAGCCTGAGCCGGGTGAAGAAGGGCATCTTGGGAGGGGGATCATCTCTGGTGGAGACGGAAGCTCCCTGGGAGACAGGCCCAGGCTTTAGCCATCTTTAGGGTAATGGGGCTGGACCCAATGAGTTTGTTTCTGCCTTATCCCCTGGTTCAGCATGGAAATCAGCATTGCTTGGGGAAGTGACATTCCCTCACACTGGCATTCCTCTGTCTATGGTCACTCAGCAGGACAGGACAAACCAGTGGTAGGAGAAGGGCACAGATGACATTCTGATACACACATAGTTCCATGATGAGCTACCCAGAGCTCCTTTAGCAGCCATGCTCAGCTGACATGTGCTTAGTTGGGCTCTCCTGTAATTATGTGTCTACAAGTCTCTTCCTCCTACACTATGTGCCTTTAGGGCAAGCCTCAGCCCTTGGCCTAGCACTGTGGCCACTGATGGGGCTCAGCAAATGGGCGCAGGAGGACAGGGCAGCCAGTGTGAGACCTCGATCTCTGTCTCCAGCAACATCCACAAATCCTAGGGATCAACGGCTCAGGCTGTTTCTCCTGAGAGCCCTGTCCTGCCTCAGTGGCGGGTCGCCCCACACAGCCAACCCCTTTCCACAGACCATGGAGCCATAGATTAGTGCCACTTCTAACTCAAGACTTATGACTTCATATTAGACAGCAATCATGGTCTCCTCTTGGTGGCTCTGGATTCTCCTCCCCTGCACCTCTCCCATCTGAGCCCCAATACTATTCCTCTGCCTTTCAACCAGTCCTCCTTTCACCCCTGTTTTGACCACCCTACTGCCTGTCCACTCACTACTCAATTACGTTTCCTGCCAGTGGCCTTTCTGGGACCCTTACTGCCATCCAAACAAAGTCTGTAACTACAGAGAGGAACCTTAAAGGGTTCATTTGCCTCTCTCCTATCCACACAAGCTTCCTTCCAGTTCTGGGGTTCAGCGGCGGCCTCTCTGCCTCCCCAGCATCACGACCTGCTCCTCCCTCCCTGAGACTTTTTCTCAAGGCCCATCTTCTGACCCCCTTACTTTGTCATTTAGCTCTCTGAGGGCAGGACATTGTCTATCTTGTTTGTGGTTGGGTCCCTAAATATTGACCACTGGAATGACTGCATGGAGGGCTTGATCTGCCTCAGGCACGGTTGCTCAGAGTGGCACCCAATACATACATTCAGGAGGAATGAGGAAGAGGAGGCAGCTGAGAAGGGAAGCCAAGGCTGGCGTTCGGGACTCCTGAATTCTGTCTCCAGGTTGGCAGTTCCAACAAACCACTTCAGTTTTCAGCACTTTACAGCTTAAAATACTTTCACTTATGCCCCTGTTCAGCCCAGGGAGTCCCATTTTGCCCAGACTCCGAGAGTGTCAGCTGGGGTGGCACACAGTCCGAGTGGCCTACACACAAAATTCTTTGATGTCTGAGTCAGTTTCCTCCTCTGTGGAATGGGGATTAAGCCACCTACCTCAGGAAGGTGAACATGTACCACACCTGCAAACCACCACAGTACTGAGCTTACTTTAGGGCTCCTGGAGGACTAGCGACTCCACTCACTTCTGAAGTCAGAACCTGGGTTACAGGGCTGGCTTGGGAGTCTAGAATCATCCAGAGAGTCATCTGTAAATAGCTCCTTAGGATCAAGAACACCGGGTGCTATGAGATGCCCACAGACCTCGAGTGGCACTAGGGAGGGAGGTGAGCGCACCCCAGATTTTATGTCTCTATTTTTTTTTAAGACAGGGGTCCCATATATCCTAGACTAAGGTATATGTATTACTGTGCAGCAGAGAATGACCTTGAACTTCTGATCCACCTACTGACATCTCTCTAGTGCTAGGGGACTACCAACAGTAGGTAGGCTGTTGTGCTAGGGATGTGATACTGGGGATCTAACCGATCTTTCCCACCTCCGCGCACCCTGGGAAGTCAGTTGGGCCGTAACACCCTGCTCCTTCCAGGTTGTCCCTAGAGACACTTCGCACCCACCCGGACCCATCCTTGCGCGTCACTGACCCATCTTCTTCAGGGCCCGCAGCCCAGGCCTCTTGGTGCAGCTGTCCGGTGACGCCGGCGAGGGGGCGAACGCGAGGGGCGTCGCGACCTGGGCGGACACCCGGGGCTCCTCGGGCGAGCGGCGGCTCCTTCTCCAGCTACCGCACAGCATAGTCTTGAAAGGCCCGGGCCCGGGTCCTGTGCGCGAGAGAGGGGCAACGGGCATGCAGCTCGCGCACAGCGCTGTGCGCGGTTCGGAGCGAAGAAACTTAGCGGCGCCCTAAGAGTAGGGAGGAGGAGGAGGAGGAGGAGGAGGAGGAGGAGGAGGAGACTTCGGAGAGAGGGCGGGACGAGGTGGGCGGGGCGAGAGTGAACTGGGCGGAGCGAGGCGCCTGAGGGACCCCAGGCCCGGAGTTGTGCGTCCTTGTGTCTACGGGTTCGCCCCTGCTAGTGAGTCGGTTTTTCCATTTCCCCAGAGGTTCCCGGATCTCCCCCAGACCAGTGGCCAGAGTCCCTGTTTGAGGGGATTGAATACCCCAGAGGGTATGTCCTCTAGCACATTTTTTTTTCTGGAAGACTCTGACTGCGTTAGGACATAGGACTCTATTCCATCCTTCTTTGCTGGATCCCCTCGGGAGCCAGACAAGGGACAGATCTGTAGGGGCTGGTCGCGGGCTAAAGGGTCCTGGTGCGGGGAAAGCCCATAGAATCCTAGAGCAGAGCTGTGCAGGGATGGGGGCGGGAGATTCGGGCGATGACGTCATGGATTAACCTCCCGGCTCTGGGCCAGGAGCCACCCCTCAAAGGTGGACGTCTGTAAGCTAACTAACCGATCTGAGACTGAGGTGTAACTAAGTTTTAGAGTCCCAGAAGCTGGATCTGGAGTTCAAAGCTTAAGAGGCTTGGTACCCCAGAGCGACACTCCATCCTTGGTCAAAGGATCTGCACCACACTCTGCCAGGGTGTTGGTGACGTCAGCCCGTGGAAAACCTCCTTGTACGGTGTAGTGTTAGATGTACCCTGGTGATATGAAGGGTGGGGCATCCATGTGGCTCTCAAGCACAAACTTTATGTAGGGTCAGCGAACTGGTCGTACACCGTCACTTGGGAGCGACCGCCAACCAGCTTTCCCACGCTAAAAGTTACATTTCTCGGGTCCTAGAATCGTTATCTATTTGCCCCGCTGTATTCTGTCCCCATCTGTTCAAGCCCCAGAAATTCTGCATACTAGCTTGAGTCCCCACCAATCTCTGCGATCCTGAATGTTCTTACTATTTGTCAAATCTTCGCCTCTGCTTTGGATCCTTGATTCCTTCCAGGAATGTTATTTTTCTGGTTCGATTTTACTTGTTCCAAAACTCAGCTCCAGTGTGTCCCTTCTGCTCCAGGACTCGCTCCCCTATTGCCAGCGTAGATGTGTTCCAAGAACTGAGTCGTGGCGCCTCAGATAGGCGGGTCCAGCATCAGCCGACCGACTCCCGTGAGTTTCCACCAGGGGGCGCTAGGACTCCGAGACCATTCTGTATGTCCACCGGGAGGAGCTGCAGCCCGCCTCTGGCTGTAGCTCGGTGCCCGGTGCGACCCATAAATTAGCCCCGCCCGACTGGGAGAGGCAGGATGAAACTATTTGCATAATCTTGAAAGAGCCTTTCTGACTGGTTAGGGTTTAGAGCCGAATGTGAAACGGAGCCTCTCATTGGCTTAATTTTCTCCTCCCTTTGCGTCCCGTCCTATCCCCGCCCCTCGGGACCCAGGGGTCAATCGGAAACCAGTGGTCAGTGGTGAAAAGAGGACCCCGGCGTCCCGGCAGCGGGCGCCTAGGGGTGAGTGATGACCCGGGACCCGGGGAGCCAAGGTAGGAGGCTGTTCGTCCCATCCTGACTCCTCCTTGCTCGCTGATTCGCCCGTTCAGGAATTGGAAATGGGCACTTAGAGAGGTGCATCTGGGGACGTATGTGGCTCTGAGACCCTTGCCACCTGCCTCTCCTCCTACCCATGGCCAAGCTGGTGGTCCTCGCCACCCTGGCTCCATTGACGCTGCCTTGAGATAGAAGAAGGCGCCTCCTCGGCTGAACTTCTGGCCTCCTGGGGCAACGCTCAGGTTTGGGGACTTAGTTTGCCCCCTCTGGGAACGGGACCAGTGGCTTAGAGTGCCACCGTGGACCATGAGGCCTGGTCACACTGAAATTCGTTCTTGCAGAGTCGCTCCAAACTAGGGTCCCAGACCTTGGAACAGGATGGGTACTGAGAAGGAAGAGCCCGACTGTCAGAAACAGTTCCAGGCAGCCGTCAGCGTCATTCAGAACCTGCCTACGAATGGTGAGGCTGTAGGGATCAGCATTTGGAGGTTCAGGATAGTTGGGCTCAGACTCCAAGATGGACTTGGGCCTGAACCCTGCAAATGTTTACAGACAAGTTCCTCCCTAGGCTGTGGTGGGGCCCCCTCTGCTTCCTGTCCTAGATGCTGTGGATGACTTCCGTGGCCACCTTTGCCCTCCCAAGATGCAGCCTTGGAATTGGGCCTGATGAGGTATCCTCCCCTTCCCAACCCTCTGCTTAGGCTCTTATCGCCCCTCCTATGAAGAAATGCTGCGATTCTACAGCTACTACAAGCAGGCTACCATGGGACCCTGCCTGGTTCCCCGGCCTGGGTTCTGGGACCCCATTGGACGTTACAAGTGGTGAGCTCCCCTTCTGCAGGGCAAAAATAACTCAGCTGCCACTCAGTCTTCTCACAGCCCTCTGGCTTCTAGGGATGCCTGGAACCGCCTGGGCAAGATGAGCAGGGAGGAAGCCATGTCTGCCTACATCTCTGAAATGAAGCTGGTGGCACAGAAGGTAGTAAGGGCTGTGGTGCTTGTCCCTAAGAGGGGCTTGCCCCTCACTCTTCTAGGGGTATGCTTTCATGTTTCCTATCCACTGATATCCTTTTGGAAACCACACCTTTCTGTTGCCCTTTCCCCCCTTTTCTGTCTGATCCTGATTGATCCGAGATGGAGGTGTATGAAAAGGAAGTAGTAAAGGAAGAGGCTGGAGAGAGGGGGGTTGGGGATGCTAATGGGAGGGCCAGGCTGCCCCATTACCCCATTAGAACCCTTCCTACACAGGTGATTGACACAGTACCCCTGGGCGAGATGGCAGAGGATATGTTTGGTTATTTCGAGCCCCTGTACCAGGTGATCCCTGACATGCCGAGGCCCCCAGAAACCTTCCTGAGAAGGGTCACAGGTCAGATCTTCAGATTGGGAGCCCTAAAGTACACAGAGTGAACTGTCTAGTGTCTAGGCTGGTGGGTGGTTTGTTCAGCTGTGGGGCAGTAGGAACAAAGGGCTCCAGATGTGGTTTCTGTACGGACCTCAGTCAGTGCCCCGTCAGGCTAGTTATCAGCCAGAGTGCATGACTAATGGGGAAAAGGAACTTGATCTTACTGGATGATGCCTGCCTCTTCCCTGCCCCACCTTTGAGTGCTGTGTCTTGACAGGTTGGAAAGAACCAGTCCTGCATAGAGATGGACAGGCTGCTCCAGAGCCTTCTTGCCTTCCCAAGGAGCCTGTACCTCCAAGTCCAGGTTCGTGCAGGAGTGGGAAGGAACACCTGTAGGGGAGAAAAAGCTAAACTTCATTGTCCCCTTCTTTTTTTGGGTGGGGGGGGGGGTTGTTTCCAGACAGGGTTTCTCTGTGTCCAATGCCCTGGCTGTCCTGGACTCACTCTGTAGACCAGGCTGGTTTAGAACTCACAGAGATCTGCCGGCCTCTGCCTCCTGAGCACTGGGATTAAAGGTGTGTGCCACCACTGCCCAGCAACACTGTCCCCTTCTTATCGAATGCCCTGGGACACTGAGACTTCCTGTGCTCTCGGAGGTCAAGGGGAAGCTCTGAGTCTCTGTTTGCAGGGTCTCCTTTCTTGGGCCCATCATGCCTGCTATGGTAAGAACTCTAGGTCTCCTGAGGCAGAGCTCTGTACTCAGTGGGCCACTGCCGCATCCCTCCAGGGACACCAACCCCAGTGCAGCTGCCCTTTGCAACAAGAGCCTTTCCTTTTCCCTCTTCCAGAGTCCTGGCCACCCAGAGACTTGGACCTGGAGGTTTTCTGTGACTCCCTGGAGCAGCTAGAGCCAGAGTTGGTGAGACCGCCCCTCTTATCCCCTGTTCCCACTGTGTCCGAGTTGCCCCACCTCGGCCCGGGGACCTGGGACTCATCTCAGCAGGTTTGGGCAGAGCAGAGGGAAGCAGCTGGCACACAGCTTGACACCAGAAGCAGCCCTGAGTCCCCCAGTGAGAAAGGTGAGCCCTCTATCCTGCCAACAGTCTTGGTACCCTAAGCCTTTCCTGGGCTGCTCTCTTAAGGACAAAGGTGAAAGTCCAATGGGGCCGCTGGAGAGCAGCCTGGGAGGGCTAACCCAACAGCCAAAAGGCTGCCTAGGTGAGCAAAATCCCTGCTCTAGCTTGTCCTGAGGTTGTTGGCCTCTGTACCCTCAGCAAGGGCAACTTGCAGACACAGGGGCATGGCATTTGGAAGTTGTCTTTAGTCTCTACCTCCCATTCAGAATAGAGGCCTTCCTCTCCCTTCTCAGAGGAAGACAATGAGTTCTGACTGCCTTATCCTCTTCTAGAACTCCCCATGTGCTAAATCTCCCAAGGGGTACTGTCCTAAATAGTCTCTTATTTCTCTGAATAGACAGGGTGTGAGGAAGGCGACATCGTCCCCTAATTTTCAGGAGCTAAAACAAGGCTCAGAGAAGTGAGTGACTTGCCCGTAGTCACACAGCTAGTCCATGGTAGTGCTAGGATTCAACCCCGTCCCGGCAGCCCATGACTCAGTCCTGTGAAGGACCTGCCCCAGCCTGTGCAAATTGTTCCCTGAGTCCCCTTCCCTGTGTCTCTGTGCTCCACAGAGGGGTTGGGAGGCAGCCTGATGGGGCCCCAGGAATTGGACAGATGGCTGCTGGGGACAGTCCGGGCCATGCAGGAAAGCATGAGGGATGTTCACAGGAGGCTACGACGCCTGGAGAGCAAGCCCCAGCCATGGGGGCAGGTGAGTTCCTTCTTCACGGGGAAGGTTGCTCAGAACTCTACTCTGGGTTCCTCATCTGCTGCTTTGTCCAGAGAATGGCTCAGAGGCTATTATTTGTTTGTTTGTTTGTTTGTCTGTTTTTCAAGTCAGGGTTCTCTATGTAGCCCTGGCTGTCCTGAAACTTACTCTGTAGACCAGACTGGCTTCAAACTCACAGAGATTCACCTGCCTCTGCCCACACCCAGCTGGAGGCCTCTATTATAGTCAGGGAAGCCATTAGGTGGTAGTGTTTACATCCTAGGGGGAGTGTGGGCCTTTCTCTGATTACCCAGTTCTGCCCTAGAGAAACCAAGCAGGGAGTCACAGGTAAGAGCAGGAAAGGCCACGAAGTGTCTGCTTTTGGGGGATGGAGATGGTCACTGTGGGCCCTCAGTCAGTACCCCTGTCCCGTTTGTCCCCAACAGTTCAACTTTGCACCTTTCATCTCCCTGCACCCCATCTCATACAGAACAGTTCACAGCACAGTTACATCCCCTTTGCTTTGTTCTGATTTGTCTTGTTGAAGATAGAAATTCAGACTATAACATAGGCCAGCCAGGAACTCACTGTGGAGACTGGGCTGGGCTTACAGTTAATCTGCCTGCCTCAGCTGACTGCTGGGGGGATATAGACATGAGCCCCTCTGCCTGGCGGCCTATGTGTTCTTTAATGAGACCAGTTATTTGCCTTGCTAGCACTAGGAGGCAGAGGCATTTTCTTTCCCTTACTCCCCGTCCCCAAATCCTCAATCACCATGCCTTGCCCTTTGTCTGTTTGTATGAACTTGCTATATAGCCCAAAGGCTTAAAATTTACCATCTTCAGCCCGGCAGGTGCTGTACACCTTTAATCCTAGTACTTGGGAGGGAGAGTCGAGCGGATTTCAGTGAGTTCAAGGCCAGCCTGGTCTACACAGTAAGTTCCAGGACAGCCAGAGCTACACAGAGAAACCCTGTCTCAAAAAACCTAAAAAAAAAAAAAAAAAAAAAATTACATGCATGGACATGTACACACGTGTACACACACACACACACACACACACACACCACCACCACCACCACCACCACCACACTTGATTTTAGCCAGGCCTGTGATTTATTTCAGTTACTTAGCAAATGCTAGGCCTAAATGTAGCCCCCCCCCCCCCTTTTTGGTGGTGACAGAGATTAAAGCAATAGGCCTGGGCCTCCTAGGGAAATGCCCTGTTGCTGAGATACACCCTCAGCCCAGGCCCAGCCATTTTGTAATCTATAAAAAAAAAAAGTATAGTTTCAAGTGAGCAATTCAGCCGGGCGGTGGTGGCGCACGCCTTTAATCCCAGCACTCGGGGGCACACAACAAGGTAGACCTTTACTGAACTGCCTTTGGGGTCTCCAGTGAGCTCTGTAACTGTCGCTGTGATGCTTATGCAGCAAGTGATAAGTACAGGGCGGACCTAAGTCTGCTGGTACCCACCCTAGTGAGAACCTGGGGTGCGCAAAACATGAGTGGGGCTGCTTGCTCTATTTGACGATCTCTAGGTGTGACCCCTAACCCAATGAGTATGGTGGACCCGAGCCCTGGTGACAAGTATTTCAACACTGCCTCCCCTCCCCCATAGCACTTTTGTTTTCCTGTTTTACCTTTCACCCACTTGAAATGCTAAGGGATTCCCTCACCCCAGTGCTAGAGATTCCTGAGCAAGTACCACTGAGCTACATGTCAGCCTGTTTTTCTTTTTCTTTTTTTTTTTTTTGGGGGGGGGGGGGTTTCGAGACAGGGTTTCTCTGTGTAACCCTGGCTGTCCTGGGCTCGCTTTGTAGACCAGGCTGGCCTCGAACTCACAGAGATCCGCCTGCCTCTACCTCCCGAGTGCTGGGATTAAAGGCGTGCGCCACCACCGCCCGGCTGAATTGCTCACTTGAAACTATACTTTTTTTTTTTTATAGATTACAAAATGGCTGGGCCTGGGCTGAGGGTGTATCTCAGCAACAGGGCATTTCCCTAGGAGGCCCAGGCCTATTGCTTTAATCTCTGTCACCACCAAAAAGGGGGGGGGGGCTACATTTAGGCCTAGCATTTGCTAAGTAACTGAAATAAATCACAGGCCTGGCTAAAATCAAGTGTGGTGGTGGTGGTGGTGGTGGTGGTGTGTGTGTGTGTGTGTGTGTGTGTGTGTGTGTGTGTGTGTACACGTGTGTACATGTCCATGCATGCCATGGACCATGCGTGGAAGTCACAGGACAATTGTGTCTCTCCTTCTGGCACATGAGTCCTGGAGATTAAAGTTGGGTCATCATGCGTGGCCACAAGCACCTTTTCTTGCTGCCCTATCTCATAGATCCTAAGATTTTTTGTTTGTTTGTTTGATTTTTGAGACAGGGTTTCTCTGTGTAGCCCTGTCTGTCCTGGACTCACTCTGTAGACCAGGCTGGCCTTGAACTCACAGAGATCCGCCTGCCCCTGCCTCCTGAGTGCTGAGATTAAAGGCATACAGCACCATACCCAGTGATCCTTTTTTTGTTGTTGTTTTTTGAGAGAGGGTTTCTGTGTGTAGTCCTGATTGTTCTGGCCTTGTTTTGTAGATCAGGCTGTCTTCGAACTCACAGGGATTCCCCTGCCTTCGCCTCCTGAGTGCTGGGATTAAAGGTGTATGCCACCGTGCCCAGCCTGAATACATTTTATTACTTTATTTTTATTTCATGTGCATTGGTGTTTTGCCTGTATGTATGTCTGTGTGAGGATGTCAGATCTCCCAGAACTGGAGTTACAGACAGTTGTGAGCAGCCATGTGGGTGCTGGGAACTGAGCCTGTGTCCTCTGGAAGAGCAGCTGGTACTCTTTTTTTTTTTTGGTTTTTTGAGACAGGGTTTCTCTGTATAACAGCTCTGGCTGTCCTAGACTCACTTTGTAGACCAGGCTGGCCTCGAACTCACAGAGATCCGCCTGCCTCTGCCTCCCAAGTGCTGGGATTAAAGGCGTGCGCCACCACCGCCCGGCTAGCAGCTGGTACTCTTAACAGCTGAGCCATCTTTCCAGTCCCCCTGAATATATTTTATTACAATTAATTCTTTAATATCATCAGATACTCAAAATCCAAGTTCTGATTTTCCTAATTGTCTTAAAACTACCTTTTCCAGCTGCTTATCCAGTCTGGGCTCACACCGTCCCTATGTCATCAGCATTATTGTTGTTGGCTGTGCTGTGGGTCAGGTGTCAAACCTAGGGCATTCATCTCTGTGTCTGACTATACCTTCATCCTAAACTAGTCTTGGCATAGGGGCATATGGAATGTACCACCTTTTGGAGTCTAATCATATCTGATTTCCTTATATAGTGTGTTTCCTGTGAAATGAGTATAAGACACAAAGACTGGCTCAGTGTACTGGCTAGGGTACCATCACAGGCCAGGTGTGGTAGCTGACATTTGTGTTTGGTTTTAGTGTTTTGCTTATTTATCTAGATTTTTTTTATGCGTATGAGTGTTTTGCCTGCATGTGTGTTTATGCACCACACGTGTGCCTGGTGTCCTCAGAAGTCAAAAGATGTACTGAATCCCCTGGAGCTGGAATCAAAGACAGTTATGAGCGGCCATGTGAGTCCCAGGTTATCTACAAGAGCAGCAAGTGCTCTTAGCTGAGTCACCTATCTAGCCCTTGGCGTTTTGGTTTGTTTGTTTAGGCAGGGTCTCACTGGGTAGCTGTGGCTGGCCTGGGACTCACTACGTAGACCAGGTTGGTCTTGAACTCGTGGTGACTTGCCTGCCTTTGCCTCCTTCCCTTTGCCACCTAGTGTAGTTTGTACACTGAGATTTGAGGGCTACTGTGAGTTCTCAGACCAGCCTGCACTACAAAGACCATGTCTTAATAAAATGAAAACAAATCTGGAGGCTGGAAAGATGGATGAGCCGTTAAGATTGTTTCCTATTCATCCAGAAGCCCCAAGATGACTTCTTTACACCTGTGTCAGACAGCTCAGAAATGCTTGAAACTTCAGTCCCAGGGAATCAGACCTTGATGGGCATCCCCCCCCCCACACACACCACATGTGTGTGCACACACACTTACACACACACACACACACACAAATAAAACCATTGTTGTTTTACAAAGAAACAACAACAAACCATATCAGAGTCATGTTCCTCACATCAGGGGACAGGTAGTATCTGGCCTTCTGTCACAGTAAGTTTTACTGCTGGCCTGGATGCAAGGGTGACAGTCTGGCCCCATCTCTATGATGTCAGGCTCTCCCCTTGAAGCCAGGGACTATCCAGTTCATCAACTATGCCATATGGTGTCTGGCAGTAACTGATGTTTACCTGGACAGTAACTTACTTAGTGATTGAAAAGTCTGTGGATTTTCCATTCTCTTATTCCTCCAATAGGTTAGCATTTTGTTTTCTGTAGGATTTTCCTGAAACAAAGTTGCTCACAGAAAAGGCAGGGTTCCTCTTCTTTTTCTTCTTCCTCCTTTTTTTCTTTTTTTGAAACAAGATCTCACTATGTAGGCCTGGCTGGCCTCGAACTCACAAAGATCCGCCTGCCTCTACCTCCCAAGTGCTGGGATTAAAGGCGTGCGCCACCACCGCCCGACTCTTCTATTTTTTTTATGGTGCTGGGATGGAAGTCAGGACCTTTACACATGCTAGGAAGTGCTCCACCACTAAGCTGCATCCCTATCCTGTGTTTAATTATTTAAGATTTATTTATGTCTATCTATTTTGAATCCGTGTATGGATGAATGTGCACCACGTGGGAACCTGCTGCCCCGGGAGTTCAGAAGAGAGTGTCAGATTCCCTGGAACTGGAGTGATGGTTGTGAGTGATCATGTGGGTGCTGGGAATCACACTCAGCCCCTCTGCAAGAGCAGCACATGCTCTACACCACAGAGCCCTTTCTCTAGATGCTAATTTTCAAAGTAAGGAATTGACTGGAAAGACTCCTCGATGGTGTAATTTCTAGTTTTTTTTTTTTTTTTTTTTTGGTTTTTCGAGGCAGGGTTTCTCTGTTTAACAACTCTGGCTGTCCTGGACTCGCTTTGTAGACCAGGCTGGCTTCGAACTGGCAAAGATCCGCCTGCCTCTGCCTCCCAAGTGCTCGCCACCACTGCCCAGCTCTAATTTCTAGTTTTTTGTTTGCGTTTTGTTTTGTCACAGACTCCTAAATTTTAAAGGTCCATCATTTTAATCGTTTAATAAAGCTACAGTCACACTTTTGTTCTTTCTGGTTGTGGGAATTGAACCCAGCACCTTACATGCTAGGCAAGTGCCCTACCACGGAGCCATGTACTCAGCCCTTCTATACTTATAGTTTTTTTTTTTTTTCATGTTTTATGTGCTTGAGTGTTTTCCTTGCATGTGTGTCTATGCACCATGTCTGGGCAGTTCTCACCTTGACGTTGTTGGATCCTCCAGTGAAGTTATAGACTGTATACAGCTGTGTGTATGTGGAAGTCAGAGGACAACTCTGAAGTTGGTTCTCTCCTTCTTTTATATAGGGTCTGGGAATTGAACTCGGCCAGTCAGGCTTATATGGCAGGTGCTTTACCCCCTAGGCTAGCTTATAAACTCCTCTATCTTTTATTTATTTATTTTTGGACTAGATTGTCACAGCTTTGAAGATCCTTCCAAGCTGGATCCTGTTCTTAGACCCTGATTCATCTTTAGGGGCTCCGTAGCTTTTTAGAACAAGATGTCTTACATTGCCTCACCTTCCCTGCCCCAATGCTGGGATCAGTTACTCCTCCCAGGAGTCCTGGCTCCTTCTAGAATAGATATTTAGAAACTAACATCTGAGTACCTCAGGTCCTTGTTTGAAATATACGGTCTACGCTTTACAATACAGGCTCTTCAGTCCTACTAGATGGGTGCTTGCTTCCTTCCAGGCCTGGAGGAGCTGGCTTGGAAGCTAGTCTCTTCCTACAGCCTCTCCTATCACATGGGATTGGACTGTGTGTGATAGAGAATTTGGGGTGGGGTGCACCTCAGGCTAGTGGAGCAGATGTAGGGTAGGACCTTCCCAGTCTCAGGGAGGCCAGGCCCAAGGCGCTCGGAAGGAGGCTGCTAGGACCTCCTGCACCTGGGCTGCCTTCTGACTCCTTCCCTCTTGGCAGCAGAGGTCGCCCGGGACTCGGCCTTGGCCCCTAGGGCTCTCGGCTCCCACGCTGCTCTTCTTTATCCTGTGGCCCTTCGTTGTCCAGTGGCTCTTCCGACAATTGCGGACCCAGAAGAGGTGACTCAAGGACGGGGTCTCTCGCAACCGAGAAGGCTATGACAAGTCGTCCCCCCCCCCCCGCACGTCCTGCTGTGCCCTGAGCCTCCCTAGGTTTAGGAAAACAGCGTTGGAAATCCCCCCTCCCATTCTTGTTCACCCTGCCAGTCCCTCCTTTAGGGGGTCTCTTATGGGAACCCCATAAGACCCCATCCTTCCCTGCAGCTCGCACCCGTGCCCCGGGTCCCCACGGTGTCGTGCTTGGCTGCTGTCTTGGTACACATTCTAGCCTTGGGGTTGGCAGTGAGCACCCTCCGGCTCCACCCTCTGGGTCACCTGACTTTGCTCCCTTGCGTCTCAGTTCCTGGGCAAGTTGGGACTTGGACCTGGCCTGAAGACTCATTGGCTGAAAGGTTGCAGGAAAGGCAGGAGCCGGCAGGAGTGGGAAGGAATGGGAGGAGTGTGCAGGCTAGGGGCAGAGATGCCAGGTTCACACGCACAAGTACACATCGCGCTCAGGACTTCACTGAAGATTCACCTGCAATTGAACGCTTCATTAAACAAAAGAAAACCACAGTCTGCCGTCTGGGCGCCCGTGGCAAGAGCGGGAAGCGGGAGGGTTGCGCGAGACATAAGTCTGGTCTCACTGTCTCTCTAAGTGCCCTGCAGGAGCTAGGGCTTCCTTATAAGGAATATCTTCCCTGCTCCCTAAAGGAACCAGGAGAAAACAGGCCTCAGACTGAGGTTAAGGAGCATCCCAGAGGGATGTCCTACGGCTTGGAGCCCTGGAGTTATTTCGAGGAAGAATGGGTCGGGCGTTGGTCAGCCCCGCTCCAAAGGGAGGGGTAGGAGTGCTGGCATAACTGCACACTGCACTGCGGATTGGGGTACCCAGTGCTGGGCTCCAAATGCCGCTGTCTCTTCTCAAGCCCTTAAGTCTTAGTTGTTACATCCTATATTGACCTCTGTTCTTCCCGGAGAACTTTCTAGAAGGCCGGGGACCTCCCAGTTTGAACCTGTCTTGAAGAGTGGGAGCAGGGTTCTGCGTTGTCTGGACACACCTCTTGATCTGCCTTCGGAACTTTTAACTACCCAGGTGACTTTGGCCTCCCGTAGGATATTGTGTCGACCCTGCTGGGCCTATCTGGCTCTGGCCTGTAATCTTTATTCAGCGTTAAACTGACCACTTCACCACCTCCCAGCTACTGGCAGCTGCCACCACCTGGGCCCCAGGATCTGCCTTGCTCCTCAGGAAAACTGACGGCCTTAGTCTTGCCCTTGAGAGTTCTCTAACACCATGTGGGCCTGACCACTTCCCCAGGCTTGGCCATCCTTGTGCCTCACTGGAAAACAGAGTCACTCTTCGGAGGCTTTAACAGCAGGGAAGGTAGCCCTAAAGCCAGACACCACTCCCTGCACAGGGACTATAGCTTCACAGGGCCCACTCCGGGGTCACCAGATAAAAGGCTGACAGAAAACCTGTGATACCAGCAGGGATCAGCCAGGCAGTGGGAGCTAGGCATTGGGGGGGTGGAGGGGGGGCGGGAAAGGAAAGTCGATCCACAACTCACACGCTGACTCTGCAAACGTGGACTAAAAGATGAGCTGTTCTGAGTCTGGCTCAACTTGTTTGTGAAACAGGAATGGTCTCTGCACCATAAGGCAGTTGAGCGTTTTAACAGGACTGGAGGGTGGAAAATGTTTGGCAAAGGGCTAGGACTCAGAATACAGAGGTTCTGGAATTCTACAGCCTGGTGATCATGTCTGTCCTGTTATCAACAAGACCCTAGTGCTTGGCCATGTCTAGTACAGTTAGTCTAGGTTCATCCATAACTCCCATATTCCTGACTGAATGCCCAAGTCCTCTAAAGCCTGAAGTGTGGAAGTTTTGACCCTCCCAGTCAAGTTGTCTGCAAAGACCCCCTTTCCTCTTAAAAATTTTTTTGTTTGATTTTCAAGACAGGGTTTCTCTGTGTATCCTTGGCTGTCCTGGACTCCCTTTGTGGACCAGGCTGGCCTTGAACTCACAGACATCGGCTTGCCTCTGCCTCCTGGGTGCTGGGATTAAAGGCATGCACAACCATGCCCAGCAATTACAGACAATTGTGAACTGCCATGTGGGTACTGGGATTTGAACCCTGGTCCTTTGGAAGAGCAGTCAGTGATCTTAACCGCTGAGCCATCTCTCCAGCCCCTCTTAACTTTCTTTTAAAGATATGCTTTATGTATCTGAGTGTTTTATTTTCATGCATGTCTCTTCCTGGTGCTGGCAGTGGTCAGATTAAAGTATTGGATCCCCTGGAACTGGACTTAGAGTGGTGCACTGCTACATGGGTATGAGAACTGAGCCTGTGTTCCTTATAAGAACAAGTTCTCTTAACTACTGAGCCATCTTCTTCAGCACCCTGTGCCCTTTTCCCCCTTTGTTCTTGGTTTCCTGGTGGGTCCTAAGTAATGGATGAAGAAAGGCAGGCTTTACAGGCAGACCAGAATTTCTGGAAGTGCATGGAAAACAAGGGAGAACAGTCATTTTCAGAACATCTGAAAATGTCCCCCCCAGGGACATTCCTACTTGCTTCCCCTCTGAGACAGTCTTGCTCTACAACCGCTGCCCCACCCACCACTCCAAAGTTCCTAAATCTTTTTACTTATAAAACACCTTTAACCTAGTAGGTGACATGAACTTACAGTTGCAATTACTGTGGAAACTGAGGCAGAAGGATCTACATTTCAGGCAAGACTGTATATACTGAGGTCTTGCCTCAAACACAAAACAAAGACAAATTAAAAGGTTCTTCCTGGTCCTTCCTGCTACTTCCAAGCCAACTGCTACTTTAACACCTATCCACAATTCTCTAGTCCCACGCAGTTTGGCTCCCAAATTGCCACATAGATTTTACTTCCATTTTGACTCACTGTGGCTGGGCTTCATAGTGAAGTCCCAACAACCTGAAGTTCAAAGACTTTATGTTTTTTGCCCTAACAAATGACTGCATAATAGTTTGCAATGATTTGAGTTTTTTTTGCTTTTCTTACGTTTTTAGAGACAGGGTTTCTCGTGTAACAGCACTGGCTGTCCTGGAACTCAATGTGTAGACCAGGCTGGCCTTGTACTCACAGAGATCCGTGGAAGAGCACTGGGACTAAAGGCGAGTGCCACTATGCCTGGCCATGATTTCAAGCTTTAAATTGTTGGAAATAGCCGGGCAGTGGTGGCGCATGCCTTTAATCCCAGCACTTGGGAGGCAGAGGCAGGCGGATCTTTGCGAGTTCGAGGCCAGCCTGGTCTACAAATTGAGTCCAGGACAGCCAGGGCTACACAGAGAAACCCTGTCTCGAAAAACCAAAAAAAAAAAAAAAAAAAAAAAATTGGAAATAAAATCAATCCAGAGATCCAGGAGGTGGGGAAAAGAGACCTTTGCGTTTTGTTTCTAAATTATTTTACCTATCACGTTTTTTTACCTATCACGTTTTTTTTTTCCTTTCCTGCATGTATGTGTGTACCATATATGTGATTGATGCCAATAAAGGACATCTGATCTCATGGACCTGAAGTTACAATTGTGAGCCACCATGTGGGTGCTGGGGAACCAAACACAGACCCTCTGTAAGAGCAGCCAGTGCTCCTAGCTGAGCCAGCTTTCCAGCCTTGGATTTTGTTTTTGACAAAAAAAATGGTATTGGATGTCAGAAGACCTGAGCTCTGAGTTATCAGGTGACCTTGGATAAGTCACTGTTTCTCCAAGTCTTAGTGTTTTTTTATATCTAAAATGGAGGCTAAATGCTGCCCTATCTCACTGTGGTGGTCAAATAGTTCCGAGCAGAGAAGAGTCTCAGTGAATTATGGTCGTAGTGCAAGGAGAAATAAAAATAAGAAGAATGGGTCAGCAGGTACTCAAGCAAAGAGAGAATCGGAAATTATGCAAAGGGGATTAAATAGAGTTCTCCGGGTCCTTCAAGTTTGAACTCCTTTTAAAGGGGACTAGGACCCCCATGTAACCCCTAGTCTAGCCTATGGCTCTGGGCCAAACACACCCATTTCAGGGAAGGCCTCCAACCCTCCTTTGAAGCCTCTTCCCCCCAAGTCTGAGCCCTGTGGATGACACCCCCTTCTTCCGGAAACGCAATGATATTTGGACACCTCTCCAACAGAAACGTATATCAACTGGCCGGAACTCTCCTGTCCCGGATAGCGAAAGGTTCGCGGTCTCGGAAGACAAGAGGCCAAGTCGGCCCCGGGAGGCCATTTTCTTTGGCCGAAGCCGGGGTTCGGGGCGAGTCCTTCATTCCCCACTACACGCTTCCGATGGGGCTCAAGCGAAATGTTCGACCGTGGATGACCATTTTGCTTTCACCTCTGGTATGGTGATGGCTCTTGGCCAGGGCGGCTGCTCTCACCCAAGGGTCCCGAGCGTAGCCCTGGGGCCGACGTCACTCAGGGCTCGAACCCGCCCTCTCATCTCCCGAGGCCTACTGAGGCTGATGCACGCAGACCATCACACTGTCCCTTTAAGGCGGCACTTCTTAATTCTTCATTTGTTTACTTCTTCATACGCTTTTGGTCTTTTAAAAAAAAAAAATATTTGTCCACAATATCCTTCCGCTTATCTCCCAGAAAACTCTTCACTTGCCTTAGAGACATTATTGTAATTTTAAGAACCCAGTGTCAGTAATCATAACATCTCTCTTTATAGGATTTAATCCTCTTTTACACTTCAGGGACTACTTTTTAGGGACAAACCATTTTTACACTAGTTGAAAACCGTTTATGGCCATCAGAACCTTTCCGCTGAGAACAGAATACGACAGTAGTCTTTTAAACGCACCTTTTAATAAAAATATTCTGTCTAGGCTCCCAAAGGTCATGGAATCTTCTTGTATTCCTGCAGCACAATGGTATGGTCCAGAACCCGCCCCATCTCTTCTGCGATTGGTCTTCCCTCCTGAGAGAGACGAATAACTCTTGCCCAATGACCGCTCACGTTTCTTCAGCTACAGCTAAGTGATGGAAAGCAGCAGCCTGGGAGACGCCCCCTACGTGTTCCACGATTGGCTACGTCGCACGGCGCGCGAGGACGGCGGGCACGAAAGAAGGGGACTACAACTCCCGGCTGCCCCACGCCGGGACTCCGTTACGCATGCGCATGGGCGGGGCTAGCAAGCTTCTATATATAAGAGGCGCCGAGGGCTTGGGCACAGCAGTTGGAAGTTGGCAGGTGGAAAGTCAGGTTGGGAGGGGAAGCCGGAGGAGGAGGCGGAAGAAGCGCTGTCTGAAAGGGGAGGAGGGAGGGAGGAAAAGAGGAGGAGGCGGAGGAGAACTGAGCGGAGCATCGAGCCAGAGGGGAGATGAGTTTGTCTGTCCTCGGCTAAGGCTCCGGCCCGGCCTGGGGAGCTGGGAGCTCGGGTTGGAGCGACACCCGTGGAAGTGGGAGGTGGCGGCTCTGGGACTTTAACCCCTTGTGGACTCTGCGGCAGGGGATTTAACCCTTTGTGGATTCGGCCCCTCCGAGGCAGCGTCATCGGGTAGTTTTAACCCCTTCAGGGTTGGGTTTAACCCACTGGACTTAAACCTCCTCTCCTTGCCCACCAATTCCTCGATTGTGGGAGCGCTCGGCGGGGAGGCGTGAAGCCCACCCCTCTGCATATTACGTACTGTGCCTGCCGCTGCACCCCTTGGACCTACTAGTTGGCCACGCTTGTGAGCGCTTAACCCTTTATTGACTGGATTCCAAGTTGCGATTGGAGTTTGCTGACAGGACCGACGAAAGGCGTCACTGCAGAAATTACCGGCCGAAAAGGACTTTGTTGGACATATTTTGAAAAGAAAAACCTTTTTCCTTAAGCCAAAATTCCAGAAGAGGACTCTACTTAAGCCATGGCCGAGCCACTCTTGTCAGAGCATCAACACCAGCCTCAGACTAGCAACTGTACAGGTGCTGCTGTTGTCCATGAGGAGAACTCCGAGCGCCCCGCAGGCGCGGAGGAACTGGTGCCCGAGGAGGACAGTAGGTGGCAATCGAGAGCGTCCCCGCAGTCTGGTGGCCGTCCGGGGCAGGAGGGAGACGGGGGCCTGAAGCACCAGCTGCCCCCCATGAAGACCAGTGCCTGTCCAGAATCGAGCTGCCTGGAAATGGTCGAGAAGGGCCAGAATGGGGAGGACTTATCCACTGGCGGTGCCTCCCCGTCGGCGGAGGGGGAACCGATGTCAGAGACCCTCATGCAGCCGGGTCATGACTCGGAGGCCATCAAGTTGGAGGCTCCTGCCGCCGGAGGCGAGGAGGCTTGGGGACAGCAGCAGAGACAGCTGGGCAAGAAAAAACACCGTAGACGCCCCTCCAAGAAGAAGCGGCATTGGAAGCCCTATTACAAGCTGACTTGGGAAGAGAAGAAAAAGTTCGACGAGAAGCAGAGCCTGCGAGCTTCGCGGGTTCGAGCCGAGATGTTCGCCAAGGGTCAGCCGGTCGCGCCCTATAACACCACGCAGTTCCTCATGGATGATCACGACCAGGAGGAGCCTGATCTCAAAACCGGCCTCTACCCCAAGCGGGCAGCCGCCAAGTCCGACGACACCAGCGATGAAGACTTTGTGGAAGAAGCTGGTGAGGAGGACGGGGGCAGCGATGGAATGGGAGGGGACGGCAGTGAGTTTCTGCAGCGGGACTTCTCGGAGACGTATGAGCGGTACCACGCCGAGAGCCTGCAGAACATGAGCAAGCAAGAGCTCATCAAAGAGTACCTGGAGCTGGAGAAGTGCCTCTCGCGCAAGGAGGACGAAAATAACCGGCTGCGGCTGGAAAGCAAGCGGCTGGGTGGCGTCGATGCGCGAGTGCGGGAGCTGGAGTTGGAGCTGGACCGGCTGCGTGCCGAGAACCTCCAGCTGCTGACCGAGAACGAGCTGCACCGGCAGGAGGAGCGAGCGCCGCTTCCTAAGTTCGGCGACTAGACTGAAACTTTTGGGGGGAGGGGGCAAAGGGGACTTTTTACAGTGCTGGAATGTAACATTATATACATGTGTATATAAGACAGCGGACCTTTTTATGACACATAATCAGAAGAGAAAATCCCCCCCTGGCTTTGGTTTGGTAAATTTAGCTATGATGTTG
Organism: Lophiomys imhausi; assembly: GCA_907164525.1. Taxonomy (NCBI): domain Eukaryota; kingdom Metazoa; phylum Chordata; class Mammalia; order Rodentia; family Muridae; genus Lophiomys; species Lophiomys imhausi. Next base: position 1,006,527 of record CAJQZJ010034446.1, read on the forward strand.
ATTGTGTGCTTTCTCCTGTTCTTTATGTGAAACTGAAGGGTTGCTTTTCTTGTTTTCCTCCTTAGAAGTTGTTTCTTAATGTGCAAGTAATTTGACCAAGTTATAATGCATTTTCTGTTAAAAAAAAAGCCTCTCCTTAAGCAGAGCTATACGGTGGCCAAATCTGAGAACCATTACATTCATTCTAGTTATAATAAATTTAATGTTTGTAAGTGTAACAGTTTCAGTGTGATTTCTAGAGATTCAAAATCGTGCTTGTTTGTGTGACTGCACTTTTTTTTTTTTTTTTTTCGAGACAGGGTTTCTTTGTGTAGCCCTGGCTGTCCTGGACTCACTTTGTAGACCAGGCTGGCCTCAAACTCGCAAAGATCCGCCTGCCTCTGCCTCCCAAGTGCTGGGATTAAAGGTGTGCGCCACCACCACCCGGCTGTGACTGCACTTTTGAGGACGGGTAGCAAATTGTTAAATTTACCGGTTTACAAAAAGACTTGAATAGAAGAAATTCAATTTGCTCCCCCACTCCCAATGAGTTTTAGTACACTTCAAAATACAGTTCAGGTAAAATACATTCAATTTTATCTTCAGTACTTAAGTGTGTTTGCTTACTAATGCTGGAGACATTAACCAGTTGCTGGTTGTTTGGGGAATAGAAAGTGTCTAACAGGCAGAAACTTAGCATGTGTGCCTTGATAGCCATTCAAAAGTGTGCTAACAAAAGTATAAGCCTGATTTGGCAATTTGTTAGGTAACTGAAAGCCTCATTTCATTTCTACAAATCAAGTTTTCAGTAATCCTGGGTTCCCTCTAACCACACCCCCAAACTCCAATGGAGTTGGTTCCTGGATGCCTAGGTGAGGCTCCTGGTGAACTTAGAACTTAGTACAACCAAGAGATAGCAAGATAAGCTGGAGGGAAACCTTTAAGTTAACAGGTTAGAGACATAATATTGGACTTGAAATGGCTAAGTGATCCAAGGACTTAGTTTCACTCCCCAATTCTTAAGTACTTTTTTCTAATAAAAAGAGAATCAGCTGCCCTTTCCATTAGAATCAAACTGAAATTTGAAATGTCCCTTTCTACAAGTAAAGCTGGTTCAGGAGAGGGCTGAGGTCCTTAGGTGATGAATAGAAACACTGCATGTTCCCACCACAGCTATTCTCAATCTTCTCGGTTGCCTGGACAGCAACCTAGGTTAGGCAGTTCTGCCCTTGAAAATGCAGGGAGGCTCTGAGAACTAATACCTACCACAGAATCAAAATTGTAAATTAAAGAATTGTTCTTGTCAGTATGGTTAATGCAACCCTCCTTCATCTGACCTATGTGTTTCCCTAGGGCAATTGTATTGCTCAAATTATTAGCACACTGGCTCCTTAACTTGGAGCCTTAAAAACTATTGTGGGGGAAAGGGGCTGGAGGGATGGCACAGCGGTTAAGAACACTGCCTGTTCTTCCAAAGGACCCGGGTATATATATACATACATACATATATGTATGTATATATGTATGTATGTATTCAAATGGGTTCAAGGGACTCAGGAGGTTGTTCAATTCCTTGGTGGTTAAGAATCCTCCCCCACCCCCAGGGGGGTGCTTCTCTGCCTGTTCTGGCAACTAAATGGCAACAGTGGAGGTGACCGAAACTTCAGGAATGAAATGCTCCTCATGACACATAAGCAGCATATCTAAATAAGTAAATCAAGGGACACTGTACTAGCAGGACTGAACTGGGGCCTTCAGAACCAGAGTGCTGGGCCTATTGTGGCAGGTGGTCCACTGCAGAAACTGTAAAATCAAATTTTCTTTGATCTAAAGATTGCATTAAATGTCTATTTTGAAATAGTTTTCTTCATGTTTTTCATTTTTCTTCTATGACGTCATGCAGCGGCCCTAGAAGACTGGCTGTTTGGTGGAAAGCAGCAACAGTGCCCTCTGGCAAAGCCATGCCTCATTTTGACTGCACCACAGGATGCAACAGTGAGAACCTGACTTCAGATCCTTTTCCCAAGAAAGACTTAACTAGAACAACCTATTTCTCCTACTATTAGAACCATGGCATTTCCAGAATCCACCCTGGGAAGACCTTAGATGCATTTGTCATTAGGACAAAGGTATACATCCTACTTTGAAGAGGCAAATTAACTCTAGTTTTTAAAAATACACAAATACTTTTAAGTATCTCTAAATTATTTTGCTTTACCTTGGCTTATGTAAATTTCTGTCTGAATGATTCAAAGGCACCAACATTTTACTATTTATGTTAACAAAAATCTCTTCTATCAGTGTTCTCTAGATTGGAGCAGTTTACTGCTCCTCCAGCAGCAAAGACACAGTTGCCTGTAGTAACAGGGTTGTGATGACAAATGATCCCTCCACACACACACCCCGGCCTTTCATGCAAGCCCTTTGCCAAACATTTCAACAGCTGCTCAAAAGACCTGGCTTACAAGTGAGCATTTTCAGTTTGCTCCCTTTCTTGTACTGGCATAGCTATGAATAAGGAAACTGCTTCCCACACTGACTGGGACAGGCAGACAGAACTCTTCTTGGGCTAGTCAGAAACACAGAGACTGTTAAGAGGCAGAATCCATTTTTGATTTCAGAGTTTTAGGGGACAGAGCCAGAGAATTGAAGATTGATTTAGATCCAAAAAATAGATTGTTCTCTTAAATAGTGGCCTGGGGACACAACCCAGGTACTACTAGTTCAGTTGGTACAGTGGTTTCCTATCTGTAGAGTCCTGGCTTTGATAACCCAGGCATGTACACAACGCCTGTAATCCCACCATTCAGGAAATAGAAACATGAGGATCAAGGATCAAAAGTTTAAAATCACTGTGCACTACAAAGCAAGTTTTAAGCCAACCTGACTATGTAAGACCCTCTCAAAATAAAGGGGGAGGGAAGCTGGGAAGGTAGCTAAATTGGTAAAGTATCAGCCATGAAAACCTGAGAGCCTGAGTTTGTCCCCTGAGCCCACAAAAGAAAAGCCAGGTGTGGCCTGCTCTTGTAATTCCTGCATTGAGGAGGCAGGTAGATCCCTGGGGCTTGCTGACTAGTCAGTTTAGTATAATATGTAAGTCTCAGCTCCCGGTGAGACTCCATTTTAGGAAAGTGAGAAGAAGCCTGGCCATGGAGACACATGCCTCCAATCCAGCATTCAGGAGGAAAAAGGAGCAGATCTCTATGAGTCCAAGACCTATCTTGCACACAGGAAATTCCAGGCCACAGCTAGGACTATAATGAAACACTATCTCAAAATAAATGAATGAATGGTAGATCACTCCTGAGGAACAATGCTGAGGTGTCCTCTGGCCTCCACACATATGCATGTGCACATAGTAAACATACACGAAATAAACAAGGTGGACAGTGGCTGAGAATATAAGCTATCCTCTAACTTCCACATGTGTACATGCACCTGCCATACACACATATATATGTAATACATACATATGTTATGGAAAGATAGGTAATAGGTAAAATACAGGAGGCTGGAGAGATGGCTTGGAGGTTAGGAGTCCTTGTCGCTCCTGCAGAAGTCCCAATCTCAATCCTCACAACTATCCATAACTCAAGTTTCAGGGGATCTAATACCTTCTTTTGAGATCCATAGTACCAGGCATGCAAGTGGAGTACATACACACACACAGGCAAAACATTCATACAAATAAAATAATCTTTTAAAAAGTGCTATATAAAAGTAAGCTACCTCTCCTGGATGTGGTGGTGAGCACCTGTAATCCTAGCATCTGGGATGTGGAACCAGAGCAAATAGGAATTAAAGGCCATCCTCCAATACCCAGCTACCCAGCAAGCTGAAAATCTACTCAGCCTAGATTGTAGGGACCCCTGTCTCCAAAAAACACACAAACAAAAAGGTACTACAGACATGGAATTGTTATTGGCTCTACCAAGAAAACCACAGTTGCATCAATGTTTTACTTTCTGCTTCACTCAGAATAAAACTCCTGCCAGGCAGTGGTGGTGCACGCCTTTAATCCCAGAGGCAGGTGGATCTCTGTGAGTTCGAGGCCAGCCTGGTCTACAAAGTGAGTTCAGGACAGTCAGAGCTACACAGAGAAACCCTGTCTCGAAAAAACAAAAAAACAAAACAAAACAAAAAACCCTTTGCATGAGGAAAATATGAAGAAACATATTTTAAAGCCTCTTTAGTCCCAGCACTCGGAAGTACAAGAAGAGTTTTCTGAGTTTGAGGCTAGCCTGAACTACATGGTAGAAGTTTATCTCCTAACACCATGGATTTGTGGTGTAGGTTAGTGACGGAGCAGATAGAACACTTGACTAGTATACACAAGGCTGGAGTCCAATATGTAGTCAGCATCATCAAAACAAAAGACAATGCATACTTTTACCCCAAAGACTTCAAACTAGAGAAACTCTGCTGGGGATGTAGCTCAGTGACAGAATATTTGCCTAGCATGCACAAGGACTCTGATTTGGTCCCACAACTGAGGACACAAAGCCTATAACCTAATAGTCTACCTTCAGAAAATCAAGGGTCAACATTCCAGCACAAAGGGGAAGGGGATCACAATCCCCCATCCTATAGCTGAGGAGCTGACAATCGAAGGCTTCTAGAGGGAGAATAGTTGTGTTTAAGGATGTGGCCCCAGCTAGGCGGTGGTGGCACATGCCTTTAATCCCAGCACTTGGGAGGCAGAGGCAGGCAGATATCTGTGAGTTCGAGGCCAGCCTGTTCTACAAAGTGAGTCCAGGACAGCCAGAGATATAGAGAAACCCTGTCTCAAAAAACCAAAAAAAAAAAAAAAAAAAGGATGTGGCCCCTAGCAGGTCCACATGCTCCAGTGGATGGGCTCACACCTGTGAATTCATGGTAAGTACAAACAGGAATCAGTGGGCTACAAAACAAAACAAAAATGGGAGGTGCTGTGGGTAGATTGGGAGGAGTTAAGGGAAGACTGATCAAATTACATTGAATGCATGTATGAAATTAATAAAAACAATGTCTTTTTTTTTTTTAGGTGTTTTGAGACAGGGTTTCTCTGTGTATCCTTGACTGTGCTGGACTCACTCTCTAGTCCAGGCTGGCCTTGAACTCACAGAGATCCACCTGCCTCTGCCTCCCCAATGCTGGGATTAAAGGTATGCCACATCCAGCTCCAAACAATGTCTTTTTTAAAAAGTTTTTTTTAAAATCAAAGAATGGCTATATGAAGCCAAACATTAATCTCAGCACTCTGCTCCAGAGGCAAAGGAGGAAGGCCTCTGTGAGTTCAAGACCAGCCTAGTCTACAAGTAAAATCTTGTGTTAAAAGCCAACACCTACCTGAGAGTGGTGGCGCACGCCTTTAATCCCAGCACTAGGGAGGCAGAGGCAGGCAGATCTCTGTGAGTTCAAGGCCAGCCTGTCTACACGGCAAGTTCTAGGTCATTCAGGGTTACACAAAGAAACCTTGTCTTGAGAAACTTGAAAACATAACACAGAAATTACGTAATTACCTACTTACATGCCTAATGTTGGACAGCAAATATTCACAACAACGTGGTCAAAAATTGGCTATGATAACATGCTTGTACTGAGGTACTTCATGCACTTGAAATTGTAGGCTTTCATCACTATTGTGAGACAGAAGTGTCACTGTAGCTCAGGGTAGTCTAGTGCTATTATGAAACCCAGACTAGCCTCAAACCCAGGACAATTTTGCTTCAGATTCCTGAATGCTAAGATTACAAGCCAGAGCCAGCATACTTAGTGATTGCTTTCTTGAAGGGAGTTAACTTCACACATTTACACAGATGACTGGAATAAAAATCCCACTTTACTCTCACACAAAATGTAAATAGTTGGTGCATAAAAATAAATAGTGGCCAGGCGTGGTGGCGCACGCCTTTAATCCCAGCACTTGGGAGGCAGAGGCAGGCGGATCAC
>CAJQZJ010034446.1:1012446-1029116 GCA_907164525.1 Lophiomys imhausi
GGGCTGTTACAAAGAGAAACCCTGTTTCAAAAAACCAAAAAAAAAAAAGCCGGGCGGTGGTGGCGCACGCCTTTAATCCCAGCACTTGGGAGGCAGAGGCAGGCGGATCTCTGTGAGTTCGAGACCAGCCTGGTCTACAAAAGCGAGTCCAGGACAGCCAGAGCTGTTATACAGAGAAACCCTGTCTCGAAAAAACAAAAAAAAAAAAACCAAAAAACAAAAAACAAAAAAAAATAAAAATAAGAGATTTATTTTTATGTGTATGTGTGCCTTCATGTATGTTAAGTGCACCACATGCATGGTGTCCAGAGGTCAGAAGAGAGCACACATACACCATACAGGTGGTTGTGTGTTGGCATGTGGGTGCTGGGAACCAAACCCAGGTCCTCAGCAAGACTAGCAAGTTCTAGTAACCACTCAACCATCTCTCCAGGCCCTAAATTTGTGTGTGTGTGTTTGCGTGCATGTACGCTATAGCACTCCTACTTCCAAAAGTCAGAAGACAACTTGTGGAAGCCAGATGTCCTCACCTTCCACCTTCCTTAGGATCCAACTCAGGTCACCAGGCTTGGTGGTAGCTGCTGTTATACCCTGAGCTATCACCCTGGACCTCAATACTGAATTTATTTTTGGGACAGTCTTGTTATATAGCCCAAGTCTGTAACGACTTTTAGATTCCTGAATGCTGGGATAAGGGGCGTGTACCACCACACTTGGAAATACTTTCAAATTTCATCCTATTGACTTGTTTTTGTGTTTTGAGACAGGGTCTTGATATATAGCCCTTGCTAGCCTGGACAACTCGTGGTGTAGACACAACTATGCTGGAACTTGTAGTGTGATTCACCTGTGTTTGTCCCCAGAGTGCTGGGATTACAGGCACACACCACCAAACACAGTAATTTATTTTATTGTGACTGGGTTTCATTATGTTGCCCAGGCTGGTCCCCATTTCTAGGCTCCAGAAATCTTCTACCTTAGCTTCCACAGTAGCCTGGCATGCATCACACCTGGTGGGAAAGGGATTTTTAAATTTTTTAAGACAAAGGTCTCATGTAGCTCAGAGCTCACTATGTAGCTAAAGCCGGCCTCTGATTCCTGATCCTCCTGCCTCCTCCCAAGTGCTAGGATTATAGGCTTGAACCACCATGTTTGGCTCAGTAATTAAAGCAAATGTTGATTTAGACTCTGCAATACTATTGGAGCTGCTGATCAAAGGGTAATGATGGCCACACTTTGCAGGTAAAAAATGCATTATCTAGGAAACAAAAAAACTGAGTGATTGGTCAAGATGTTTTAGAACACAGATGGTTACCATTTGAGTTCTTGGTGTTTTGTTTTGTGACAGGATCTCACTATGGAGCCCTGGCTGTCTTGGAACTCACTCTGTAGACCACACTAGCCTCAAACTCACGGAGATCCATCTGACTCTGCTCCCAAGTGCTGGGATTAAAGGTGTGTGTCACTCTACCCGGCACTGTTTCTGTTCTTACTGAAGAAACAAAGGCTGAGTTTTACAACAATAATTTAACTATTACAAATCTTCCCAAGAGTTGGAAATTTAGTTAATTATGTGTAATATGCAAGAGTCCTTGGGCTCAATCCCTAGCATCTCCCAGAAACTTAAAATAGGGCATGGCTATACCTCTAATTTCAGTGCTTGGAATTATAAGAACACACAAGAAGATAAGGAGTTTAAGGTAATTCTCAAATACCTACTGAATTTGAGGCCAGCCTGGACAAAACTACTTAAGTAAACTTTTTCTTGAGTTTTATCTGTAAAGAAGAGATTCAATTATGACAAATTATCTAGCCAGGTGTGGTGGAACATGCCTTTAATCCCAGCACTCAGGAGGCAGAGACAGGTGGATCTCTGTGAGTTCGAGGCTAGCCTGGTCTACAAAGTTAGTTCCAGGACAGCCAGTACTATTACACAGAGAGACCATGTCTCTAAAAAAAAAAAAAAATCTAATGACTAGGGACAATAATTCTAGTTCTATAACAAACCTTTACACATCAACAAAACTCAAAAAGACTAAGGAAGCTAGTAATAAGTCTAGAGAAACCCAGTGTGATCTTTTTTGGTCAATGCTTCTGATTTTTTTTTTTTTTTTTTTTTTTGAAGAGTCCTTACTATGCTAAACAAAATGGTGCTCGACATTAATCCTAGCACTGAGGGGTCAGAGGCAGGTGGAGCTCTGTGAGTTCAAGGCCATCCTAGTCTACAAAGTGAGTTCCAGGACAGCAGGGTTATACAGAGAGACCATGTTTCAAAACAACAAAAGAGAGAGAAGGGGGGCAGAGGGAGAGTTAGAGAGAGCACCTCACTGTGATATGAACTGGCCTAGAAATTGCCATGTGTCTCAGGCCAGCACTGAGCTCTCAGCAATCCTCCTGTTTCAGCCTTCCAGGTGTTGAGATTACATCTATGAGCTACCACACCCACCTTCAACACTGTTTTCAAAAATAGTAAAAATTCAGATTAGGGAGATATTCAGTAGGTAAAGTGGTTGATCCTCAAACATGAAGACCACAGTTCTGCTTCCCAGAGCTTGCTGGCCAGCCGTTCTGGCCAATCAATCAGCTCTGGGTTCAGTGAGACCCTGTCTCAAAAGACAAGGTGGAAGGCAAAAGAGAAAGACATTTGACCTCTGTGGTTTCTGTATGCATATACAACCTGCACACACATGCATACGCGGCATACAAGTAAAAATTCAGAAGGGAATTTTAAAGTCTCATCTGATGCCATATTTTTTATCAAGTTTTGCTGAGACACGATGTCATTTAACACAAGCTGGCCTCAAACTCACTGTGTAGCTACAGGGTCCTTGAATTCCTCTGATCCTCTTGCCTCAAGTTTCCCCAATGCTAGAATTACAACTGTTTGACACCACATCTAACCCCTACCCCTTTTTTTGAGACAGGGTCTCACTATGTAGCTCTGGCTGGCTCGGAACTCAATATGTAGACCAAGCTGGCCTTGAGTTCTCAAAGATATGCTTGCCTGACTCCTGAGTGTTGAAATTAAAGACATGTTCCACCAAGTCCATTTCTGTTTTATTAAAATTTGAGTGTTTTATCTACATGTATGTATGTGCACCTTGTACATACCTGAGGAGGCCAAGAGTGTGTTGGATCACCTGGAACTGGAGTCACACACAGTTATGAGGCACCATGTGGGTGCTAGGAACTGAACCTGGGTCCTCTGCAAGGCCAGAAAGGTTCTTAACCACTAAGTCTCTGTAGCACAAGCTGTTACTGCTCTGCAGTGAACAAAAGCTACATTCCTGAATTCCAGCCAGTTGGAAGAGGCAGGCAAGTATCTGAGTCCATGCTAGCCAGGGCTACATAGTGAGACCCTGTCTTAAAATCCACAACAGGCACCCAAGCATCAGGAATTGTGGCACATACCCTTAATCCAGCACTCGGGAAGCAGAGGCAGGTGGAGCTAGCTCTATGAGTTTGAAGCCAGTCTGGTCTACACAGTGAATCCCAGGACAGCCAAGATACATAGTGAAACCCTGTCTTGAAAAACAAAAGCTAAAACCAAACCAACCAATCAAAGAACTCTATTACAATGAAGCTAAATGTAAAGAAATTTGGGGCACATCATATACAAGAATATGGGGGAAATGACCAACATCTCCCCAGTAAGCTAATGAATAAAATTTGCTCTAGCCTCCAGAAGGCTACAGGAGGAAATGAGTGGAGTTGTGAAGCCTAGTTTAAGATTATTTTTAATCACGTGTATGTGTATATCTGGGTGTCCCAGGGGTGTGTCGACATGAGTACACATACTCTTAGAGGAAAGGTACTGGGTTCTCTGGAGGTAGAGTGACAAGCAGTTGTGAGCTACCCGATGTGGGTGCTAGGAATTGAAATCTGGCCCACTAAAAGAGCACTTTGCAGCCTTCACCACTGAGGCGTCTCTCCAGCACCTGGAGGCCACTTTAACCATGTAATTCTGCATACCTAGATAATGCCAAAGCAACTTTCAGGCAAAAGCAAAATATCAAATTTGAGATTGGATGGAACATCTTCCATTCCGTTCTTAATAAATGTTCACTTAACCTCATAACATTCAAGCAATGTGAAAAGAGAAGAAAACATATCGCAGCACACATCTAACCCTAGCACCCAGGGAGCTTAAGGCAAGAACTGAGACTTCAAGTCCAGCCTGGTCTACACAGTGATTTCTAGGACAGCCAGGGGTTTGCAGAGACCGCTGCTGAAATAAAAGAGGAAAAAAAGAAAAAGATGGATGCATGGAAGGACTGGTGGATCATGGGAGCTACAGGGAACACAGAAACAATCCAGAAGCAAGTATCTTCATAGTACCAAGGAGTAGCCTGGACATTTGGAAAAGCATTTCTACCTCTGCCTACTTATAGAGTGACTGGTCTCCAGGAGTTGGTAGTTAGGAAATATAAAATATCAAGGACTTTATAATGACAACTGATTTGGTGCCATGAGACATTGATCCTACTCAAGTTTCCTTAGATGGCTTCTCTTTTGTAAACGTAAGGCAGGTCTTAAATATGCCCTAGTAAGTTTACTGGTGGGGAGGGGAAAGACTCGTGTGTGCTGGGCAAGCACTCCATCTGAACTATGTTCCCAGACCCTTCATGGCTTCTGAAGAAGGTGAGAGGGATGTCTACATAGGGACAGAAAAGTGCTCAGTCTTGAGGCACCTGTGAGGGAAGCAGTGTTTTGCCATTTGAAATAGGAACCTGAGGCATTTGGGATTTCATGAGCTGTCGTGCCTCCTCACCTTGCTGTATCTAAGATCTTTTTGTATTCATTTTATGTATGTGTATTCAAGTACATGTGCCTGTGTGGATGTGCATAAACAAGTATATGGAGAACAGATGGCGATCCTTTGGTGCCACCTATCATATGTCCCTCTTACTTCCTTCAGACAGCTCTCTTACTGGCCTGTTACTACCAAGTACACTCAGCTGCCTCTCCAGCAAACCCCAGGAACCTGCTTGTCTCTACCTTACTAACATCCCCTACCCCTGACAGGGTTTCTCTGTGCAGCCCTGGCTGTCTTGGAACTTCCTTTATAGACCAGGTAAGCCTCGAACTCAAGAGCAATGCTCCATCACCCCGAGCACCTTACACTTTTGTGTGCTTGCCTGCATAAGCATATGTGTGCCACAAGTGTGTCTGATACCCATGGGGGTCAGAAAAGGGCTCTGGAACTGGCATTACAGCCATATTTTACCATGTGGTAATGGGGTGATGGGAATCAAATCTGGGGCCACTGCAAGAGCATCGCTCCAACCCCCTAGCCACCTTTTTGATTTGGGTTCTGGAGACTGAAGGCTTAATCAGGTCATCACCATCATTTAAGAGGCTGAAGCCTGGCGGTGGTGGCGCACGCCTTTAATCCCAGCACTTGGGAGGCAGAGGCAGGCGGATCTTTGCAAGTTTGAGGCCAGCCTGGTCTACAAAGCGAGTCCAGGACAACCAGAGCTGTTAAACAGAGAAACCCTGTCTCGAAAAACCAAAAAAAAAAGAGAAGAGGCTGAGCTAGCCGGGCGGTGGTGGCGCACACCTTTAATCCCAGCACTTGGGAGGCAGAGGCAGAAAAAAAACCAAAAAAAAAAAAAAAAAAAAAAAAAAAGAGGCTGAGCTGTCTCTTCCCTCCTAGTTTTGTTTTGTTTTTGTTTTTTTGAGAAAGGGTCTCAACTGTGGCTCAGACTGGTGTCCAATATGACGATTTGCCTGCCTCAGTCATCTGAGTATAAGGATTGCATCCAGCTACTCCCGACTACTTAAAATCAAGGAGTGGAAAAGCTAATGTGCCAGCCTTAAGTACGGGTAAGACTTCATCTATAAATGAGTAAGAAATCTCTGTACCTGGTATAGCATTGTTATTTAGTAGCATCCAAAGGTTTAACTAGATTGCTTCACAGTGGAGGATGAATCACAAGAGGCTAGGCTCCTCCTCTAATAAATTCTTGACAGAAAAACGATAACCCCTGGGCCCCTCTGGCTCCTGATTTTTAACTTGATGCCACCAAGTTAATGTCATTTCTTCCTAACTCATCCCCCACTCCCTCTCTCCATTCCTATGCATGCTAAGTTCTCTGCCACTGAACTACACTACATGCCCCATTTTTCTTTTTTTGAGATAGGATCATAATCTGTAGCTAAGGTTAGCCTCCAACTTGTGGGTAATGGGTAATTCTCCTGCTTCTGCCTTCTAAGTGCAAGGATTAGCATGAGCCACCATATATACCAGGCTTCTGACCTTTCTTGATCAGGGTGTCGAACATGACAAAAATGAAACTACAGGATGAACAGTGCACTGAATCTTCAGCTACAAGCACTTCAGCCAGGTGTGTTGGCTGACACCTGTAACCCTAGGCTAAGGCAAGTGGGCTGTCATGAAATGTAAGGCAACTGATGTCTACGAAGTGAGTGCTAGGCCGTCCTGAACTATAGAGCAAGGCCATGTGCCCCCCCCCCTCCAAAGTTCACATTTTGGATTACGAACTTTAATGGGATAGTCTCACCATTAAGTTTTGTTTTCTTTTTTTTTTTTTGGTTTTTTTTTTTTCGAGACAGAGTTTCTCTGTTTAATAGCTCTGGCTGTCCTGGACTCGCTTTGTAGACCAGGCTGGCCTCGAACTCACAAAGATCCGCCTGCCTCTGCCTCCCAAGTGCTGGGATTAAAGGCGTACGCCACCACCGCCCGGCCTTAAGTTGTTTTCTTAAAAACTAGGTCTAAGATGATGTTTTTAAGTTGGTAATATGAGTTAGGATGGAAACTAAGTTAGATATAGAACTTTTTTTTTTGGTTTTCCGAGACAGGGTTTCTCTGTGAAACAGAGCCTGGCTGTCCTGAACTCACTTTTTAGACAAGGCTGGCCTCGAACTCACAGAGATCCGCCTGCCTCTGCCTCCCGAGTGCTGGGATTAAATGCATGTCCCACCACGACCGGCTTAGGCATAGCACTTTAAACTCATTGAGATAGATGATAAAATATTAATATCAGTTGCCAAATACATATGGACTGGACATTGTGAATGTATACCTCATAATTTTCATAACTGTTGCCTAATTGTTCTTATTGTTTTGTATTGTATTTATTATAATAGAAAGAGCTTTTCATTGGACTAAAGGGGGGAAGATGTTGGGGGGAAGATACACCTTTAAAAAAAAAGGATAGGAGGGAGAGGGGGAAGAGGATAAGAGGGTGGGACAGGGAGGGGAGGAGGAAGGAGACTGAGATTGAGATGTAACTTGAAGAAATAAATAAATATTAAGAAAAAAGAACTGCCGGGCGGTGGTGGCGCACGCCTTTAATCCCAGCACTTGGGAGGTGGAGGCAGGCGGATCTTTGCGAGTTCGAGGCCAGCCTGGTCTACAAATTGAGTCCAGGACAGCCAGGGCTATACAGAGAAACCCTGTCTCAAAAAGCCAAAAAAAAAAAAAAGAAAAAAGAACTTTAATGGTGACAAGGAATGTAGCTCAGTGGGTAGTATAAGTGCCTAGAATGCACAAAGCCCTGGGTTCAATTCCCAATACCACATAAATTATGTATGATGGTACATTCCTGTAATTTCAGCACTCAGAAAGTACAGGCAGTATGATTCAAAGGTCATTCTTGGCAACATAGAAGTTCAAGGCCAGCAACACCTTCAGGAGACCCTTTCTTAATTGATCTTAGTCACAAATGAATGCAGTGGTATACACCTGAGAACACTTGAGGGGCTCAAGCAGATAGCTCCAGGCCATGGGCTAAACAGTGAGACCCTGTCTCAAAAGACCAAACAAACAATTATAATAAAAATCCAAACACCCATTAGGAGAACAGTTAGATGGCTCATTGTGTAGTTCCATCCCTGGGAACCGAGGTGGTGGGAGAAGACTGACTCTTGTAAATTCTGACCTCCACATGTGTGCATCTATACACATAAAGTAAATAACTACTTCTGGGTGTGGTGGTACATGCCTATAATACAAGGACTTGGGAGGTGGAGGAAGGAAGTTCAAGGCCAGTTTGAACTATACAAGGAGTGCAGGGTCAGTCTGGGCTATCTGAAATCCCATCTCAAAGAACAAGGGAAAAAACAAGCTGGTATAGTAGCTCACACCTGTAATTCCAACATTCACATGGTTGAGTCAGAAGGATTACCTGAGTTTGAGTTCAGCCTGGGCATCTTAAAAACAAAATCTAGTCAATGGTGATCAGGTGATTTTTGTTGTTTTACTTGCACAGTAGAATTTTAAATTTTTTTCAGAGCATCTGAGGGATGGAGAAATTACAACTATGAAGTCTTCACATAACTTAGGAATATTTTGAGAAGAGTCTCACTATGTAGCCCTGGCTGGCCTGGAACTCTATGTAAAGCAGACTGGCCTCGAATTTGTAAGAGATCCACCACACCCAGTCAGAAAGACTTTTATTAATACAAAGGGCAGTCTGTCAACTCTGAAGAAACTTTCATGGGTCCTACTGTTAAAGCAAAGGAGTTAGACCATCTATAACTAGCAGTAAAATTCATTATGAGGTACCCACAGATACCAAATGGCTAGTTAACCACCAACTTCAGAGTCTACCTGGACACAATTTTAACTGAGAGCTGAACTACAAAGCTATCATTTGAAGGTGTAGCCTAGAAATCTCTAAAACAAGATATTTAAGAGAATATCACATCAGACTCCAGCCTTTTAAATGTTGGCAATGCTATAATTTTAAGTTGTAAATTTATTCTTTCAAAAAGGTCTCCCCTACATCCTATAATAGCTGAAGTAGATCAAAACTGCCATTTCTACTTAAGCACCTTCTACGTCTACAGAAGAGATGGCTCCAATAACAATGGAACAGAAAATACTCTCTTTAGTTTGTGGAACAAGACTTTAAGCGGGTCATTGTGTAGGCTTACAAAGATCACAGTGGAATCAGCTCGATTTTCCCTTGTAGCACAGCCATTTCGCCCCTAAGTTATGGCTCAGATTTCAAAATGCAAACAGATGTTTTTGAAGTATCCGAAATGGGCCACTCCATTTCTATTACTGGACCATGGTGGCTCTGAATTATTTTGTTCCAACCCTGCAAAGGTCAGAACCCCATGGCTTTGGCGTAAAATTTTGGAAGTGGGGCAGCACACTTTAGGAGTTTCCAAAAGTGGATGGTGACGTTCGAGGTCAGGCCATTGAGAGAATCTTGGGGGTCGATGGGAGAAACCTTGAGGGCAAGAGAGCTCAGAAATTCCCAAGCACTGAGCTCGAGCTTTCCACGTGCCCGGATCTAGTTGGTCCCAGGGGAGTTGGTGGTTACTACAGAAGTTAGAGGGTTGTTGCATTTCGCAGCCCTGAGAGGTGGGATGGACTTGGTGTATGGGGGTGGGGAGAGGTGGGTGCAATTCGGCTGGGCACCCTCGGAGCCTCCAGCCGCCTAAACACCGCTTGAGGGTATGTGGCCAGAGCTGCAACCTCGGCCCGTCCCCGCGAGCCAGTGTCTCCAACTGGCGTCGCGCCCACCTCGTCCTTCAGATGGGAGTCCTGCTACGCCGGGCCTTGCCGCCATACCCAGGATCAATGGGGGTGAGGAGAGGCCTTGGCAGAGCTCGGCCTCAAGATCCGCGTCCCGGTGGATGCACACAGCAAAAGGGAAGCCGTTTTACTGGCCTCTCCTCTGCTGGGCTCACGGGAAATACGCGGTAATTACCCAAAAACCCCGCTCTCAGAGACGAGGCTGCGGGGCTGCCGGGACGGTTTGAGGACTGGGCTCGGCCGGGGAGACTCCAACCTTCCCCCTCGCCGGCCCCCGACCCGACTCCCCGCGGTCTCCCGGCGCCGCCACTGCGGGCAGCCCACTCGGACCGGCCTCTCCCCGCGCCCAGACCACCCCCCATGGGGTGCTCTCACTGTGCAGCGAGTCCCTCCGCTGCCTCCTCCCAGCCCAAAATGGCGGCGGCGGCGGCCACCGAGCTTCTCGTCGCCTTCCTCAAGGCTAGGGGAATCCCTCCGCGCTTAAGCCCCGCCCCTGTCAGCCGGATCTATTTTTCTTCCTGGTAAAGCCTAAATGAACTCTTTAGTTGAGTTCTGACAGGGCGGGAGCAGTTGTGCTTCCGCACAGCTAGTTGTTGACAAAAGTGAGAAGATTGGCAGACAGGCGACCCAATCAAAGAAGAGGTCGGCGAGCGCGGGACGTCCACGCAAGAGCAGATAGGTTTTGGCGTTCCTGGGTATGGTTGTTGACGTAATGGGAGCGTGAAGGGATCCTGGGCAGCTTTCCTACCGTGGAAGAACTACAACCCCCAGCAGTCACTGCGCTGCCAGACTGTCCTCTTCGGCCCCCCATCTCCCCCCATCTTAGTGCCTGAGCGGCTTGGCCAGAGCTGCTGCTACAGCAGCAAAAGGTGGGGCTGAGGCGTTGAGAATTTCATGGACAGGCGGTCGCACAGAAAGACACACAGAGGTAGTGGTGTACACTAAGCCCTTGACAGCAAATAGGTCAGTCCCACCTTTGCCAAACCTCCCTTCCGTGACTATTTCCCCTCTTCCAAGAAATCCATTTTTATCCCCCATTTGATTTTTTTTTCTGTCAATTGCATGTAGTATAAAGACTTATTTCCTCCATTTCCCTGTCCCTTGAGGCAGGAGAGCAGCAGTCCAGGCCCTGTAGACAAAAAGGCTTCAACCATAGGCTCTGCCCAGGCAGTCGAGATGGGGGCTTCTAGGAGCCACAGATCCATCCCACCCCCAGCTTCTCCAAGCAGTTTCCTTTCTCCTTGACAGGGCTTAGGCCTACCTTCCTAACTGCCCGCCCAGTCTTCACTTATTAGGGCCTGAGGAACGGGATTGGGAAGATGGTCTCAGATATGGCCCCTTGCTGCCTAGAGGTGTGAAAAAACTAGGGTATGGAAAAAGCCTTCGGAGTAGTAGTCATTTGAAAGTGAAGGCGTTGCAGGTCTGGGGCCACAAAATGGCTGCTGCTGCTAAGGCAAACAATTCCTAACCAACCAGATTCTGCCCGAGGACTTAGGTGTCTGTTGTTCGAAGCAGGTGACACTAATTAAAGGCATCTACTGAAAGAGTAAGAGAAGATGGCCACTCTGAACCATACCAACTGTAAGACAGAGTCACCAGCTGCCCTGGAAGAGGCGAAGGTAAGTGCTCACCCCCTTCCAGCCACCTGAAAGCTCTAAACATGGGGTCAGACAACTGAAATCCTAATTTGTTTTTTGTTTTTGTTTTTTAATGTGCTGGTAGATTTAGAAAACCAATATTTTATTTTTGCCTGTTTGAGACAGGGCTCTATGTATCTGTCCCCAGCTGGCTTTGAACTTGCAACAACACTCTTCCTTCAGCCTCACAAGTGCTGAAATTACAGCCTGGACCACCACACCCAGCTAGAAAGCCAGTGTTTTCAATGAGTCTGTACTGTGCTCTGGGGAATAGGCCAGAATGTGACTCAGTGATATCGCATGAATTCCTAAAAGCCCTTCAAGGTAGGAATTATTTCCAATTGACAGAAGCTAAGGTTTGGAGAGCTGCAATAGCTTTTCTAAAATCATACAGCCTGTGAACAGCAAAACTCTACTCTAAACTTAACAGAACCTTGCCTCTCAATCACAAGTGACTTCAAGGACAAATAACTTGGTTGGGGATTTGCACTTTTTTTTTAAATTTATCTATTTATTTTTTCAGGCTGAGAGCCAAGAGTGAAACAGGAAAAGAGGTTTTGATCTACAGGTTGGGGAGCAGGGCTGGAAAAACTCACAAAAGGGGAGAGAAGTCCTTTACTAAGTCCTCAGTAAAGGGTACCTTACGGGCTGACAACATGAACTCACAGGGTCCCAGCTCATGCTGTCTCTCACTGGCCCACTTCGCCAATTCTCTTATCACCCACACTCCCAAAATAGCAAAGAGAGCCAAGAATCAGAGAATTGGCTTTTGTGGTTCTTTTTTTTTTAACATTTTTTATTTATTTATTATGTATACAGTATTTGCTCTACATATATGCCCGGGCAGATCTCAATGTAGATGGCTGTGAGCCACCATGTGGTTGCTGGGAATTGAACTCAGGACCTTGGGAAGAACAGCCAGTGCTCTTAACCTCTGAGCCACCTCTCCAGCCCCCGGCTTTTGTGGTTCTTGTTGTTGTTGTTGTTTTTGCAGTGCTGGGGATTGAACCCAGGACCTTGCAAATGCTAAAAAAGTGCTTTATCATGGAGCTGTATGCTCAGCCCTTGGTTGTTGTTGTTTGCTGGTTTGTTTTTTTTTTTTGTTTGTTTGTTTTGTAGTTTTGACAGGGTTTCTCTGTGCAATGTTGGCTGTCCTGGAACTCTTTGTAGGCCAGGCTGGCGTGGAACTCACAGAGAACCACTTGCCACTGCCTCCCAAGTGCTGGCATATATGTGTGTGTCACAATATCTGGCTCAGAGAAGCTTTTGACCGATCCTTTGTAGCCATTTCCAGGGTTCATAGACTTACTTAATTCAAAACACATGGCGGGTCAAGGCTAGAAGGTTCAGAGAGAGCAAGTGAGTCATGCAGGGTTCAGAGCTTATTTTTTTTTTACAGTGATAATGGTGGCAGAGGGACAGCGCTTCAGAATGGGGGCAACAGGTAAGCTGAGGGGCAGAGCTGGCTTGGTTTTAGGCAAGAATCACTAGGGGACTGAGGGCTGGGAACTGGTAATGATTGTAAACACACTAAGAAGCCGTCCCATCCTTGCATTCCCAGTTCTTTACCTCTCTAGGGTGGGCAACAGAGCCACCTTAGTTGGCCCAAGCCACCAGTGAGGCAAGGCCAGTCCCTTATGATTGGTGATCTTCCTGCAGGTGAAGGGACACTGCAAACAACTCGCAGCATATCTCCACCCCCCAGAATTCCCTTAGGATCTCTGAGACACGTTATAAGACAGGCACCATGATGTAAGGTGTGATCCCAGGACTCAGGAGGTTGAGGCAGGATTGTAGGTCAGGTTTGGCTACAGAATGAGTTACAGACTATCCTAGGGCTACTAAGTGAGACCCTTTCACAAACACCACCACCCCCTAAAAAAACAATCCAGCAACACATGTGAACGATCATATAATATACCCCTACTCTTACAAGCTTCAAATAGTTTGTCTCCTAAAGCAAACCCTAAAATCTGCTCAGAGCCAGAAAGGTAGCTCATCAGGTGAAGATACTTGCACCAAGCCTGATGACCTGAGGTCAACCTCCAGTATCTATGTGGTAAAAAGGGAGTTATCCTGTGACCTACACACACACACACACACACACACACACACACACACACACAAGCCATATATTCGAGTGTGTCTGTAAACACATTTACACAATAAGTAAATGTAATAAAAATTTTAAAAGGAACCCCTGTTCAGATGCCATGGTGTATAAACAGCATGCCAGTGATACTGGTTATTATTAGAAATTCCTCAAACCACAAACTTAGAGCAATTCCTTCTCTATCCCCACACTCAGGACTCCCACCCTCACCACACAGATAAGCAGATGCCCTTCGCATCTGTGTGTGTGTCAGTGTGTGTGTGTGTGTGTGTGTGTGTGTGTGTGTGTGTGTAGGGTAGGTCTTGCTCTCACGCATGCTCTCTCCCTCTCCTCTCCCAAAGTTTCATGGTATAGCCCTGGCTGGCCTGGAACTTGACCTCAGACTCATCTGCTTGCCTTTGTCCCCAAGCCCTGGGATTGACAGGTTCTTTCTCTACCTCTTCAAAGTTCGGAAATCTCTCTGTAACCTCTCCTTGGTTAGGACCTCTTGCTGCCTCTCACACACAATCTCGTACTTACTGAGCATAGAGGTAAAGTGACGTTCTCAGGGGATGAAGTTCTATGGTAAATAGTAACATATTGCTGGGTGCTATCTGCAGGATTGCCTAGGTGACATGATAGAGTAGCTGGTGGTGGGGGGGAGCCATTTTCATAGGGTCTTCAGGGAGAATCACAGAACAGGCAACTGTAGACCTGAAATACAGGGAATAGGGAAGGGTCAACCATGCAAAGGGCTGCAAACGGGATTAGTTATATAAGTTTCAGGGAGGGGGCAGGGAATCCCTGTTCAAAAGTTATTAAGTTCAAACCCTGGCCTGGTAGCATGGGCCTATAATTCTAGCTACTTGGGAGGATGCGGCAGGTGGATTATAAATTTGAGACTTGCCTGGGTACAGAGTGAGTTCAAGTTCAGCCTGGAAAACTTAGTGAGACTCTATTTCAAAATAAAAGTTAAAGGGCTAGGAATATAGAGGGGTGACATTTTGCCTACTGAGCACACGTGGTACTCTGGCTTCAATAATGTTATTAAGTTCAGAGCTAGCTATAGTGTCAATCCCAGCTACTTGTGAGGCTGAGGCAGGAGGATAGTGAGTTTGAGGCCAGCCTGGGTTGCAATAGGAAGACCCCAATTTCAAAGATAGCAGAACACTAAACCAAGTATGAACCCCTTCTGAATGTGGGTACCTGTGGAGGTATTCAGGTAGCCCAGGCTGTGGCTTGAAGTCTGACTGGAAGCCCTGATCCTCCTGCTTCCCCATCCCAGTGCTGGCATTTACAGGTATAGACTCCCACATCAGCTTCCCTATCTCTCATTTGAATAGTACCTGTGGGATGCCTACTTAGGTCTGGAAGCATTAAGGACATTGACATGACCAATGAATTGCTGGAGGGATAGCTCTGTTGATGGTTACACAGCATGCATGAAACCCTAGGCTTGATGCTGAGCATAAACCAGGCATGGTGGCACGTGTCTGTAATCCAGCATTCAGGAGGTGGAGGCAGGCGGATCAGATCAAGGTCATCGTTTGCACAAGTGAGTTCAAAGCCATCCTGGTTTATGGAGATGCTACGTCAGAAAGAAAAAAGAAATGGCCCCTGACAGTGAAATACTCAGGTGAAGTGCTGTTCTTCCACTGGAAGAAAGACAACTAAATAAATTGTTGTAAAAGGGTGAGGGACTAGAAGGTGACCGCATGAGAGGGTTGGATGGGCTGGTAAGGACTCTACTCCCTGGGGAAAGGCTGTCTGTGATCTACCCTCCTTCCTCTCTCTAGACCTCTGGTGGTCTGCGGAGCCCCCAGATAGCCCATGAGCCTCATGACTTTGGTGGGTCCTTGCTTCTGCCACCAGGAAGGGAGATTCCTTCAGAGGATGAAGGGGGTGCCCCAGCTGGCAGTGCCTCAAGTTGTAACATTAGGGGTTCTCGGACCCAGAGCCCAGGGGGCTGTTCAGTGGAGGCGGTGCTGGCCCGGAAGAAGCATCGTAGGCGGCCATCAAAGCGCAAGAGGAACTGGCGTCCATACTTGGAGCTGAGCTGGGCCGAGAAGCAACAGCGAGATGAGAGGCAGAGCCAGAGGGCCTCCCGTGTCCGCGAGGAGATGTTCGCCAAAGGCCAGCCCCTGGCACCCTACAACACCACCCAGTTCCTAATGAATGACCGTGACCTGGAGGAGCCTAACCTGGATGTGCTCCACGGGCTATCCCACCCAGGCTCCAGTGGGGAGAATGAAGCAGGGGATAGTGATGGGCAAGGCCGAGCCCATGGGGAATTCCAGCAGAGGGACTTCTCTGAGGCCTATGAGCGGTACCACACTGAGAGCCTTCAGGGCCGCAGCAAGCAGGAGCTGGTTCGAGACTATCTGGATCTGGAGAGAAGGCTGTCCCAGGCTGAGCAGGAAACTCGGAGGCTCCAGCAGCTGCAGGGGTGCCCCGGCAGGCAACCCTGTCAACAGGTGGAGGAGCTGGCTGCTGAGGTGGAGAGGCTCCGGACTGAGAACCAGCGGCTTCGGCAGGAGAACGAGATGTGGAACCGAGAGGGCAGCTGCTGTGACCAGGAGAAGCCAGCCGCAGAAGGGACCCCCAAGCCCAAGGATAAGGCCCCACTGCATACCCACTCAGGTCAGCTGAGTCACAAGGAGGCAGGTGACAGGTGAAAGCTACTCCCAGCATCTCTGCCTCCACTGAGAACTGCTAAGATAAGGTTAGAGTTTCCCCTGCCGTTTCCACGGTTGGGTCTTCGATGTCATCTTACTTTTTACCGAACAATTAAATGGCCTTGTGAGACCTAGTGAGAGTGGCTAGAATTGATTTCACTAGGGCTCTTCTTGAGACTCAAAATTCTGTTTGTTTGTTTTAAATTTTTACTGTGCACAAGTGTGTTCAGTGCTGGTGGAGGCCAGAAGGGGATGTTGGATCCCCTTGGGAAAGGAGTCACCAACAGTTGTGAGTTGCCATGTGGGTGCTGGGAACTGAACCTGGGTCCTCGAGAAGAGCAGCGAGTGCTGTTAATCACTGAGCCATCTCTTCCCGCCCTCTTCATTTTCTAAAGTTTGTATTTTGGAAGCGTTTCAGGTGGCTGAGGCTGTCCTTGAACTTCTGATCCTTCTGCCTTCACCTCCAGAGTTCTGGGATTGCAGCTGTGCACCACTATGCCTGATTTATGTGGTGCTGTGGATCAAATGCAGGGCTACATGCGTGCAAAGCGAGGAGAATTCTACATACTGCAGCATACCCCAGCCAAAACACTTCTGCTGGGACTGAAGACAGGATGGGTCAGTGGTTAAAGAGACCTTGCTGTTCTGTTAGAGGACTGGAATTTGGTTCCCTGGATCTACAGGTGACTCATAACTGTCTGTAACTCCAGCTCCAGAGGATCTGATGCCCTCTTCTGACCTCTGAGACACGCACG
>CAJQZJ010034446.1:1052672-1112892 GCA_907164525.1 Lophiomys imhausi
AGATAGATAGATAGATAGATAGATAGATAGATAGATAGATAGATAGAAACATTGAAACAAATACATCCTTATATATATTTACACTAACACTGTGCAGCCTGGCTGTCTTGGAACTCAACTTGTGACCAGGCTGGTCTAAAACACACAGAGATCTGCCACCATGCATGGCTGCCATTGTGCTTTTCATGTGCTGTTTTCTCTGAAACTGCTGTTCTCCTTCCTTTCCTTTCCCACCATTACTCCACTGAATGTCTTTTTTTTTTTTTTTTTTTTTGAGACAGGGTTTCTCTGTGTAGCCCTGGCTGTCCTGGACTCACTCTGTAGACCAGGCTGGCCTCAGAGATCTGCCTGCCTCTGCCCATGTTGTTATAGCTCAGGTCAGACTTAAAACACTGTGTACCTGAAGATGACCTTGAACTCTTTACCCTTCTGCCTGGGTTCCACACCTGTGTGACCTCTTGGGGCTCCAGCAGAGATCCCTGGGATGATGGAAATGGTTTCTGTCTGTCCTGTCCAGCACTGTGCCATTAACCACACAGACTGTTGAAGGCTTGGGATGTAACCTAGTGCGACTGAGAAAGAACTGGATCTTAACTTTTACCTGATTTGAATTATTCATATTTCAATAACCAGGGGCTGGAGAGATGGCTCAGTGGTTAAGAGCGCTTGTTGCTCTTGCAGAGGACCCGGGTTCAGTTCCCTGCACCCAAATGGTGACTGGCATCCATCTGCAACTCCAGTTCCAAAGGATTGAAAGCGCTCTTCTGGTCTCAGTGGGTTCTAGGTACACATAGGGTACATACATACATTCAGGCAAGATGCTCATACACGCAAAATAAATAAATCTTTTTTTGTTTGTTTGTTTTTTGAGACAGGGTTTCTCTGTGTAATAGTCCTGGCTGTCCTCGACTCACTTTGTAGACCAGGCTGGCCTGGAACTCATAGAGATCCACCTGCCTCTGCCTCCCATGTGCTGGGATTAAAGGCGTGGGCCACCATGCCCGGCTGTTAAATAAATCTTTTAAAATGCCAATAATCGGGGCTGGAGAGATGGCTCAGTAGTTAAGAGCACTGGCTGCTCTTTCAAAGGACCAGGTTCAAATCCCAGCACCCACAGCAGTTCACAGCTGTCTGTAATGACTGGTTGCTGTGGTGCACGCCTTTAATCCCAGCGCTCGGGAGGCAGAGGCAGGTGGACCTCTGTGAGTTCAAGGCCAGGCCTGGACTACAGAGTGAGTCCAGGACAGCCAGGGCTACACAAAGAAAGCCTCAAAAAAAACTAAAACTAAAACTAAAACTAAAACTAAAGACAAGTCAATAATCACCTGAGGGACATGGAGGAAGCCCTGAGTGTTAGGTCCTGAGTGAACGTGTGCTGTTGAGTTGGGCACAGCCATGTCAAGGACCCTAGTCTGAGTCTCACTGGGAAATGGCAAACCCTTCTCTTCTGGCTCATGTGTGGGCGCTAATAGGGTGTGCAGAAAATGTCCACCATTCTCTCCGGAAAATTTAAGACTGCTCCCCTCAGAGGCGGCTCCTCTCCTGCTGAGATTAGCTAAACCTGTGTCCTTGATCCCCTGGCTCCTTGTTATCTGTATGCAATAACCTGGCCCTCTCTGCTCAACTCTAAATAGTAAGCATGTAGCAATTCCAGGGGGCTTCCTGTTTCTGCATCAGAGAGCCCAGGCCTGGGTCTCAGCCTTTCTGTGTGTCTGTCTGTGTTCCTCAGTTTTTCACTTCCTCACTAACCCCAGACAGGTCTTTGTCTGGAGCTGAGCAAACGATGTGGGAGCCAGTGACTACCAGGTTGGATAGCGTAGGAGTGGAGTATCCTACTGGATGCCTCGGGGTTCCCTACTCAGAGGCTCCTGGGCCCACAAATGTGAGGGTGGGTGTGAAGTTAGCCTGTGTTCCTTCCTCAGTGGCCCCTGTGGCCTCTCCTCATCAGGCAAGGAACTCTTCATGGAGAGGCCTGCGTCTCTTTCTTTCCTTTCTTTTTTCCTTTTAGTTTTTCAAGACATAGTTTCTCTGTGTATCCCTGGCTGTCCTGGACTCACTCTGTAGACCAGGCTGGCCTTGAACTCACAGAGATCTGCCTGCCTCTGCCTCCCAGGTGCTGGGATTAAAGGTATGTGCCACCATGCCCAGCTTCTTTCTTTCTTTCTTTCTTTCTTTCTTTCTTTCTTTCTTTCTTTCTTTCTTTCTTTCTTTTTTTTTTTTTTTTTTGAGACAGGGTCTCTCTGTGTAGCCCTGGCTGTCCTGGAACTATGTAGACCAGGCTGGCCTTGAACTCACAGAGATCCTTTGCTTCCTGAGTGCTTAAATTAATTAAAGACATGTGCCACCATGTCTGGCCCTGGGTCTATTTCTTCCCCATCTACCCATTCCCGTCTCTGATCTGCCATCTTCTTGACCTTGGACAAGTTACCCAGTCTCCCTGGGTCCCAGTTTTCCCATCTGAACACAATGGGGCTGCCTTATTTATTTTGGTCTGATATAACAGAACCCCCAAGTTTGGGTCATTTATGAAGAAATGAAAGTTATTTCTTATGGATCTGGAGATTGGTGCTCCAACAGTGAGGGGCTGGCCCTGGTGACACCTTCTTACTGTCACATAACACGGGGGAAGTCTTCACGTGACAAAAACATACACAAAGGGAGTGAACTCCTTTTATTAGGAACCCGCTACTGTGAGGGCAGCACTGATGCTTAAGTTCAAACACACAAAATTTGTTCAGGACGGGTTCATTCAAACCCGAGCCAGTGTTAATATTACCAGCATTTGCCTCTTATTCTGAGGACCATGTTAATGAGATGCTTCCATAAGCCTAACGTCTTTTTTTTTAAAAGATTTATTTATTTATTTTATGTATGGGTGCTTTATCTGCATGAACATTTGTAACCAGAAGAGGGCATCAGATCACATTGTGGATGGTTGTGAGCCACCATGTGGTTGCTGGGAATTGAACTCAGGACCTTTGGAAGAACAGCCAGTGCTCTTAACCGCTGAGCCATCTCTCCAGACCAAACCTAACATCTTTCACAGAGGTTCACTTAGTGTTCGTTAAACCTTCACTATGTACCAAGTACACTACATGAGAACTTCAGCCCACCTTCCCCGCTCATTCCAGCAGGCCCAGCATCTTCATGTCTTACTGCATTTGGCACAGCCTTGTGGGATTCGAGATTCTGAAAGGATTAACCCCATTTTCCTATTCTGACTGCATTGGCAGAGCTGTTTAAGACAGATGGGCAAGCCCGGCGTGGTGGCGCACGCCTTTAATCCCAGCACTTGGGAGGCAGAGGCAGGTGGATCTTTGCGAGTTCAAGGCCAGCCTGGTCTACAAAGTGAGTCCAGGACAGCCAGGGCTGTTACACAGAGAAACCCTGTCTCAAAAAACCAAAAAAAAAAAAAAAAAAAAAAGACAGATGGGCAGCTGGGTGGTGGTGGCCTTTAATACCAGCGCTCGGGAGGCAGAGGCAGGTGGATCTCTGTGAGTTTGAGGCCAGCCTGGTCTATAGAACAAGTTCTGGGACAACTAGGACTACACAGAGAAACCCTGTTTAGAAAAACAAACAAACAAAGATGGATATAGAAGATGAGAATGGTGGTATTTACCTATACACTTTGCACTCAGGAGGCTGAGGCAGGAGGATTACAAGTGTGAGACGTGTCACTGAGAAAGATGTGACACGTGCCTTTGTGGGCTAAGACATTTAATGTAAGGTTAGGATTTGGTGTTAAGTGAGATGTGGTGGCAGCGTGCACAGGTAATCTTACTTAGAAGGCTGAGGCTGGAGGATGGCAAGTTTGAAACAGTCTGGGCTATGCAGCAAGAAAGAAGGGTGGGAGGGAGGAATTGAGGGAGGGAGAGAGGTAGGGAAACAGAGGGAGGGAGTAAATGAGTGGTGAGAGCTCTTGCAGGGTTCCATTCCCAGCATACACACATAGTGGCTCACAACCACCCTTAACTCTAGTTCTGGGGGATCTAACACCTTCTGATGTATATAGACACCAGGTATGTATGCAAGTTACATACATACACGCAGGTGAAACACTCATACAAAGAGTAAAGAAAAAGATAAAATAAAATAAAACGCCCCTCTTTAGGGAAGCTAGTTTTTTGGTGGTTTTTGGTTTTCACTTGATCTACAGGTTCAGAGAGGGGTGATTTAAATCTCTTCTGCATTGTTTGGCTAGGGCTCTTGTGCATGCTAAGCAAGTTCTGTACAACTGGGCTTCATCCCCAGCCCTTCATCTCTTTTTTGGCGGGGGAGGTGGCGGGGAGGATTGAAGTCATGCACCATGATACTTGGCCTGAGCCCCATTCTTGTTGACGCAGACTGAGGCAGGCAAGCTGGGCTTATCTGTCCCAGCATCACATAATTTATTATTATTATTTATTCGCTGCTCCAAATTCAGTTAGTGCTGACTTAAGCACGTGGTTGTAGAGCCATTCACTAGCCGTCAGGGGCAAACTGCAAGAGGTCACACACAACCCCGAAAGCGACTCTTCCTCTCCCAGCAACCATCATCAACTGACCATAGCCTCTCAGCTAGGGGAGGGACTTGGGGAGCATCTCAGGCCTTGAACTTTTTCCATTCTCTTGAATAGCTGGGATTACAATCGTGTGTGTGTGTGTGTGTGTGTGTGTGTGTGTGTTTTCCTTCAGACAGACTCTTGTTTTGTAGCCCTGACTGGGCTCAAACTTCCTATGTAACGCAGGCTGACCTTAACCTCACAATTCTTCCGTGTCAGCCTCCTAAATTCTGAGATTACAGGCATGTGATACAATGCGTCTATGTCCACATGTGTAAGCCGGAGGAGGTCAGGTGTCTGCCTCTATCATTTTCTGTCTTAGTCCCTTGAGACAACATCTCTCCAAACCTGGAGACTGCAACGTTTTTTGCTGGACTGGCTGGCCGGCAAGGCACTAGACTCCTCCTGTCTCCCGTCTCTCCCACCACTGAGGCTTGTGTACCCATGCCCAACTTTTTATTTTTATTCATTTATTTGTACAGTGCTGAGTTGTAAACTCAAGTTCTCATGTTTATGTAGCAAGAGCTCTTAGCCACTGAGCCAATTCCTCAGACTATAGCTTGTCTTTATTTTTTGAAGATTTATTATTTATTTATTTATTTATTTGAGCCAAATTTGGTTAAATATTGGATAAGATGATAGACATTGATCAGGTCCGTACCTAGGTTTATTCTTTTAATGTTAGGTGTATGGGTGTTCTGCCTGTGTGTATGGATGTGCATCCTGTGCATGAAGTGCTCTCAGAGGCCAGAAGGTGGCTCTAGCCAGACGCCCTGGTCTTGGAGTTACCTACCCATAGTTGTGAACCACCATATGGGTGCTAGGAACCGAATCTGGGTCCTCTAAAGGAGCAGCAAATACTCTTAACTGCCAGACCATCTCTTTGTAGCCCCTATAACTTGTTTTTGTTTTGTTTTGTTTTTAGAGACATGGTTTTTCTATGGAGCCCTGGCTGTCCTGGAACTTGCTCTGTAGACCAGGCTCAGAGATCTGCTTGCCTTTGCCTCCAAAGTGCTGGGATGAAAGGCATGCACCATTACCACCTGGCTCACAACTTGCTTTGTGAATAGGCAATAAATGCATAGGACTCAATAATCAAAATTATATAGAAAGAAATCCATTGGGAAGTTTTTCTCTCACCCTGACTTGCCCCCTGGTTTTCTCAGTACCCACAGGACACCAATGTTACTATTTTCTCTATGAAAATTCAAATAAATATAAGTATCTATCCTGCTTATACTTCAGGTCCTAGGTGAAAGGCGGTATAGCACAGGTGACTTACTTTCTTTTCTTTTCTCCTCCTTTTTCCTCAAGGAGGTTTCCACTCTAGTCATCGATCAAGAAGATGTCCCAGGCTGGAGAGATGGCTCAGTGGTTAAGAGCACTGGCTAGTGCTCTTCCAAAGGTCCTGAGTTCAATTCCCAGCAACCATATGGTGGCTCACAATCATCCACAATGTGATCTGATGCCCTCTTCTGGCTGCAGGTTTACTTATGGATAGAGCACTCATATACATTAAAATACAAAAAAACAATAACACTAAAAAAAAAAAAAGAAGGCAGGAAAGAAAGAAGAAAGATAGAAAGAAAATGTCCCATGCCAGGCTTAGTGGTGCACGCCTTTAATCCCAGCACTTGGGAGCAGAGGCAGGAGGATCTCTGTGAATTCCAGAACAGCCTGGTCTACAGAGTGAGTTCCAGAACAGCTAGGGCTACATAGAGAAACCCTGCCTTGAAAAACCAGGAAAAAAGACAAAGCCCCACAGGCCAATCTGATGGGGGACATTTTTTATCTGAGGGTCTCTTCTCAAATAATTGTAGCTTGTGTCAAATTGACAAAAACCGTAGCATACAGGGAAGAAAAGATACAGTCCCTGCTTTGGAGAAATCTTCAGCCCAAAAAAAGGCAGATCCTGTGACTTCTAGAGGCCTTCTTGAGGGTCACATGGCTGGTCAGTGGACTGTCTGTGAGGCTGTGTGGAAACAGGCATTCTCATTGTATTAGTCACTCTTCTGGTGCTGTGATAAAACATCACGACCAAGGCAACTTACAGAAGGAAGGGTTTATCTAGGGCTTTCAGTTCTAGATGGATAGGAGTCCATCATTATGGCGGGGAGCGTAGGAATGGGCAGGCAGGCGTGGTGCTGGAGTAGCAGCTGAACTCACATCCAGATCCACAGACAGAAGCAGAGAGCACTCTGGGGATAGCAGGGAAGCCTCAAAGCCCAAATGACACATCTCTTCCAAAAGGGCCACACCTCCCGATTATTTTCAAACAGTTCCAGCAACTGGGGACCGAGGATTCAAACATATGAGCCTGTGGGGCCATTTTCATTCAAACTACCATGCCCCTGCATTGTTGCTGCTGCAAGTTGGCCAAACTTTTTTGGGGGGAACAATTAAGTGAATATTGTCAATTAAAAAAATATGTATGTATTTATTTATTTGTTGTTTGTGTATACAGTATTCTGCCTGCATGTATGCCTGCAGGCCAGAAGAGGGCACCAGATCTCATTATAGATGGTTATGAGCCACCATGTGGGTGCTAGGAATTGAACTCAGGACCTCTGGAAGAGCAACTTGTCCTCTTAACCTCTGAGCCATCTCTCCAGCCCCTTTGTCAAAAATTTTAAAGCTCAGGAGGGACATGGTGGCATAGGTCTGTAATCCCAGCACTTAGGAAGCTGAGGCAGGCGGATGGTAAACGGAGACTCCAAGGACAGTCTTGGAGGGAGGGAAAGAGAAAGGGAAGAGGGAGGGAGCTCAATATTTATAATAATAACAACAAGACAAACATATAAACCCTGAGTATTCATCGGAGGGGAGTACTGGAATGAATTGCACGAGCAGGTATAAAAACTAGGAGTAAGGTGTTGGACACTGTAGAATGCCAGCCTCACACACACATTACACACTTTTTGTACACATTCAAAACATCTCTGGAGAGATATATTCATTAACACCGTTCTTTTTCTTTGTTGTAAGATAGGGTATCATGTACCATGTAGTTGATGCTAGATCTGAATGCCCGCTCTTCAGTGCCCCCACCTTCCTAGTGCCATACTATAGGCTTGTGCTATTACATTTTGTGTGTGTGTATGTGTGTGTAATTGCACAAGTGTGCATACTTGTGTATATGCGTGGAGGCCAGAGGTCAAAGCCCAGTGTCTTCTTCTACCACTCTCCTTATTTTTTTATTTTTTATTTTTTTTGGTTTTTCGAGACAGGGTTTCTCTGTGTATCCTTGCTGTCCTGGACTCACTTTGTAGACCAGGCTGGCCTCGAACTCACAAAGATCCGCCTGCCTCTGCCTCCCAAGTGCTGGGATTACACTCTCCTTATTTTTAAACTTATTAATCATTATTGTGTGTATGAGTGTGTGCACCATGAAGTGTGTGGTAGTCAGAGAAAAACTTTGTGGAAGAGGTTCTCTTGCACTTTTATGTAAGTTCTAGAGATCAAACTCAGGTCATATTTATGTAGCGAGTGCCTTAACTGACTGAACCATGTTTCTGGGCCTCCACCTTCTTATTTAAAAAATTTTATTTTATACCTGTGGGTGTTTTGCCTGCATGGATCTTTGCACACCATGAACATGCCGTGCTGGTGGAGGCCAGAGTGGGTGTCAGAACTTCTGGAACTGGAGTTACAAATGTTTGTGAGCTACCATGTGGGTGTTGGCAGTCGAACCCAGGTCCTTTGGAAGAGCAACCAGTGTTCTTTTCTGGGTGCTGGTGATGATATTGAGACAGTATCTCACCATGTAGTCTTGGCTGGCCTGGAGCTCACTATACAGACCAGTCTGACCTCGAATTCATAGAGATCCACTTGCTTCTGCCTCCCAAGTGCTGGGATTAAAGGTGTGCACACCCCTACCTATCCTGCAAACAGTGTTCTTTTTTTTTTTTTTTTTGGTTTTTCGAGACAGGGTTTCTCTGTGTATCCTTGGCTGTCCTGGACTCACTTTGTAGACCAGGCTGGCCTCGAACTCACAAAGATCCACCTGCCTCTGCCTCCCAAGTGCTGGGATTAAAGGCGTGTGCCACCACCGCCCGGCGCAAACAGTGTTCTTAACTGATAAGCCATCTCTCCAGTCCCCTAGTCCCTTTTACAGAATTTACTCTCCACTTTATTTATTTATTTATTTTTTTGAGACAGCCTCTCTCACTGAACCCAGAGCTCACTGATTGCTAGACTGGCTGGACAGCAAGCCTCTGGGGAACTCCTGCCTGCCTGCCTGCCTGGGATTACAGACATTCTATGCTATGCTTGGTTTTTTTCTTTGGGTGCTAAGGATCTGCCCAGCAAGAACTTTATTAGCTGAACCCTCTCTGCAAGCCCCCCTTTTTTCTTTCATTTATGGGATAGGGGTTTGCTTGATAGCTGAGGTTCTCTTAACTGAACTCACTATTCTCCTGCCTCATCATACAACCTCATGCAGAGGTTACAGGAATGCTTCATTATGTTTGTTCAGCAGGTGCACCTCTTCCTTTCTTCTCTTGCAGTAGTGAGGCTTGAACCCAGGGATCCGTGTGAGCTACTGCTTTGCATTCTACCACAGAGCCACATCCATAGCCCACCTTTTTCTTTAAAGAGACATCTGCTGACTATTGGTAGATATATGTGTCCTCGAAGGCTGCATATTCCCTTCCATTAGAGATGACAAGGTGGCAATGATCTGGAAATGTCACCCTGGCTGTGACTCCATCCATCATCTCAGCCTTACCCTGTCCCAGCTGTCATACCATCTGCTCACAGAAGGGGGCAACACAGACTTACCAAACATTGTTCCCAAACCAGACAACCAAACCTTTCTGGTAGAATTCTGTCCATGATTTGGGAAGATGTTTCCTACCATGCCAACCAAATTTAATAGATAATAATTGATTACATCTCTTTGTTAACTCACATTCCTTGTCGGGAGGAGAAATGATGTAGGCTTGCAGATACGGGAATTTTCCACACAATAGGCCCTTTTCAGGTTAGTTTTATTCCCAGCAGGTTTTGGGTGGGAGGTGGCTGGCAATGAGGACACAGGCTGACAATCACTGCATTAGAGGCCCAAATTTTGGCCTCTCGGTGTCCCTAGAAGTAGTAGAGGAAGAGGAAGCATTGCAGTGGTCCCAAAGCCACTTCAAAGCAGATATTCTCTCAGATGTACTGAATTTGTCCTTGCTAGGCTATGAGCAGTCCAAGGTTAGGGACTTCTTTTTTTTTTTCTCCTTAATGTTTATTTATTACTTCAGGTGACATCTCCATCACAGTGCCCTCTTTCCACCCCTCCCAGTTCCGCTCTCCCAGTTAGGAACTTCTTAACCATCCTGGAAGCCCCAGCCCTAAGCAGACAGCTGGGCACACAGCTGGGGCCAAGGAAACATTTGTTGATGAATTGAAAGAGACAGGTATGGAAGAATCAGGAAGCAGTACCTTTAATAAACAAAAAGATATCCCAGGTACTTATTACAGGCAAGGCCCAAGGGCAAGGCTAATGAAGATGGCAGTGGGCAAGGAACAGACACCTTCCCAGCAGGCTCAAGGAGACCCTGTCTTTTTCCACCCTGGAAGTCACTGCTCAGGACATGAGATAGGGACTGAGTCTCTCAGTCCCAGCAGGAATGGTGGTGACCTAGGCAGGAGGTCTTAAATCAGGTTGAGTCAGGGCTGGTTCTTGTCTGGTTTTCCTCATGATTGGATAATTAATTTCCCAGTTCCTGCTGAACCTCTCATCAAAGGCTCTGAGTATAGGGAGGGGAGTACAACGGGATCTGGAGTGACCACTTAGGGGCACTGGGCTGTTGCAGAGAAAGTCCAGGGCTTCCCCAGTGTGGGGCATTCTATCCCATGGCCCGGGAGTGCAGGGTGGGGTCTACTTGAGAGCCACACGAATTAAGCGGGGTACTAGAGGAGCTAATTCAGGCTGGGGTTTGCGCCCCAGCCCTGAAGGTCTACCCTTTCTCTGCTCTCTCACCCTAGCTAGATAAGAGGAGTGAGAGACCGAGGCTGTGTAGAATTTGCACATAGCCTTTGACAAATCCCCTAACTACTCTGTTCCTCCCTTTCCCATCACTGAAATGAGGACATCCATACCTATCTTTGTTGGTCACTGTCACAGAAATTTTTTTCTGTAACTATCAGATATCCCAGATTGTTATTTTTCAGGGAGAGAGGGCCAGCCTAGGTCCCTGATGGTGACAGCAACGTCAAGATTTCCCTCCCCTCTGGGGTACCTGTTCTTCCCCCGCCTAGCAGCTGGCTTTAATCATTCTTAATGCCCTACTTCTCTTTGGTACCCCATCAGTGGTCCCCAGGTTCTCCAACCTTATTTTCCCATGGGTGTCCCCAGTCTAAAGCTACTGAGAATGCTGGCATAGTCGCAGCTGGTAAGGTCTCAATTGACCTAGGTCTGTGTCCTCCAACCTGTTTGCAGATGGTTCCCTGGGGTCCTCAGCTCATCTCTGGGCTCAGCAGAGGAGAGGCACAGAGGTGGGGGGCCTGGAAGGGGGTTCCCGCCTTCTTAATTGGGGACCCCAGAGGGGGTACACCCCCGCAGCACTTACTCCCCACCACCGCACAGCAGCGGTGGTCTCCAGTGTGCGCGTGCGCGCATTGGCTGGACAATGTTCCTCCATGGGGGTCTGCCGCCTCTGCGCCCAGCCCCAGAGACCCCCCCTCAGGGCCCGGCTCAGGGAGGGCGCAGAGCTGCGGTTCTAGGACCCTGAGGCTCCTGGCGAGCGCGCCGGGCCGGCCGCCGTGTTCTCGGCCTCGCCTGGGTCGGCTCCGGCAGGTGCATGGGCGACCGCCCCCTCTGCCGCGGGTGCACCGCTCCGCAGCCCCCGGTCGGCGCAGCCATGGCTGCGGAGGACCCCCGGCCGGCCCCCAGGCCCGCCCCCTCCCGGCAGCCCGCCCTCCTGGGGCCGGGTGCGCGGCGGAGAACTGCGGTTTGCGCGCACCGGGAGCGGCAGCAGAAGTTCGAACATCGCCGAGGGGGGAGCCCGCGCCGCAGCTTCCTGCCCCCGGCCCAGCCCTCTGGCCCCGGCAGCCTGCAGCCCCACTTCCTCCCCGAGCCCTGCTCGCCGCCCGCTTCCTCGGACGGGGCCGCCGCGATGGGACGCCGCGCCCCGGTCCCCGCGCGCCGCTGAACCGAGAGCCAGCCGCGTCACCCACCGCCGCCCTACGCTCCCCGCTCCCGCAGCTTACTCCGCGACCCCCTGGGGAAAACTGGATCTCCGAGGCTGGAGGCGCCTAGCCGGCTGGGTGGGGACCACCATGGGCAACGCGGCCGGCAGCGCCGAGCAGCCCGCGGGCACCACCGCGTCGCCCCCGAAGCAGCCAGCCGTCCCCAAGCAACCGATGCCGGCGGCGGGGGAGCTGGAGGAGAGGTTCACTCGGGTCTTGGTGAGTGTGAGCCGGTGCGCACCCGGAACCCGCATGACAGGGGCTCTGCATGCGTCCCCGCCTCTTGGGGTTCAGGTGCCGCTTGGAGATCCCCGGCCCACCTGCTGCCCCTCCAGGGGGTGGGAGTGACAGTGTCATCTTTCAGAGTGACTTAGCACTTCCCTCCCACCCCGCGCGCAAAAAAAAAAAAAAAAAAAAACAAACAACTTTCTTCAGCCACCTCCAGTAAGCCTTCTTAAGGGACCCCCTGCCCCCATTCCCCACCCCCGCCTCTAGGTCTGAAGGTGTCAAAACTGTCTAGTGAGGTTGGGTTCGGACCGCGCGCGCGGGGGTGAGAGGGGTCTGGCGCCCCCTTCTCCACTACACGCAGGCCCAGCTGCTGGGTGCGGGTCTGGAGCGCCCGCCCTTCTGCGATTCAGGGTCAAGGATGGAAGGGGTTATAATTTAACCTCCTGGAAGCGGTAGACCTAGTGGAGTCTTTAGTCCTGGTTTGTTCTGGTGTCCAGCTGGACTCTCAGACCCTCAGCTTGTGTTTCTTATCACACCTTTCTCTCCCCCTCCCCCCGCATGCCCCGGAATGGGTGCTTGCAGTCCCTCCTCGTGGACATCCCCTCCTAACCACTGACAGGAGTGAGCTTAGGAAGGGCGGGGTCAGGGTGGGTTGGTCACTCTGGCTTGGGGTGGAACAGAAGTCTGGAATGCACCCCTCCCTCTTGGCTGTCACCTGCTTGGGAAATTGGGGCAGGCAAGGGTGGGATGGAAGAGAAATTGGAGTCTAGGCCTCTAGAGAGCAAGCCATTAACTCAGGCTGAGCCTGGAGCAGTTAAAGTATTTCTGACAGGGTGGGCAGTCAGAGGTCCCTAAGAAGGGTGGGAGACAGAAGTAGGGAAGGGAAAGGGCACTCTTTTTCACTTCCCCCTCTTTACCCAGCACTCTTTCCTGCTCTCTTAAGGTGGCTGCCCAGCGTCCTGTCCACTATTAGCCATCTCTTGCTGGATACTGGGTGACAGGGGGTAAGGCTGGGCTGTTTCCTAGAGGCACGTCCCAGTCTCAGTGGGCTGGTGTTGCAGGTCTGAGGGTAGGGAGGCCAGGGGAGGCTCACTCTAGAATCAAAGAAGGCATCTTTGTGTCCCCTCCACCTCCTGGACAGCATTTTCCATCTCTGGCTCCCACTCCTTAGGCCTGACTTGCTAGATCCTCAGCAAGGTTCCAAAGGGAGAACATTTTCTGAGAATCCTGGCTCCTGTCCCCTCCAGAAGGACAGGAAGAGCCTAGGGGAACCCTGAGATGGGGTGAGGTCTGTCCTTATGAAGGCAAAAGTGCTTGATTTGGGGGGGGGGAATAGGGACTCTGAGGGACATTTTACACCTGGCTAACCTTGGACCTCCCTATCACTCCATCTGCCCTCAACTCACTCTTCCCCAAATCCAGACCTTGGCAGAGCTCGGCTGAACTGAGTAAAATAGTGGTGGGTTCAGCCTGACAGGAGGGTCATGGGTCTTTCCCTTCATGGCCCCCCCATATTTTTGACCATGTATTCTAATGGGGAGGAGCCTTGTGAATAGTTCAGACCAGTGGAAATTCCAAAGTCAACTAGAGAGATGTTCTGAAGCAAGTGTGGGCCTTGATTGCCCTGGGTAGACTTGTTTCATGTCAGACATGAAACGCAGCTGGGAGACCCTGAGTTCCCCGGGTATGGATGAAAGACCAGGAGACTAGATGGATCTTCCAGACTGTCTGGGTGGATCAGTGGAAGTCTAGGGCAGCAGCACCCACAGGGGGACCCATGCAATTCAGGTCCCCTTATTCTCTGTGGGTAAGCCCATTCTCTGACCACATGGTTAAGAACTGACTTTTCAAACTCACAGAGATTCGCCTGCCTCTGCCTCCCAAGTACTGGGATTGGATGGAGTTCGAGGCCTGGTCTAAAATGTGAGTCCGGGACAGCCAGGGCTAATACACAGAGAAACTCTTCCTCGAATTAAAAAAAAAAAAGAACTGGCTTTTCTTGTTCCCTCATTGTTAGGGTCATGAGCCCTGGCTAGGTTATTAGCCTTGACCTCTGCCTGAGGCTATCCAGGGCTAAAGGTTTGGTGAATCCAGGAGTCGCATAGTGGGTGTGGTTCTGCCTGACCCCTACGCCTGGGGCCAGTGTTTAGTTTTCAGGTGATGTCTAAAATGAAGAGAACCTGAAGTTTATGTGGGGGCCCCACCCTGTGGATTCCCCAGTGTTGATAGGGGAACGGAGTTTCCTAGTCACATGACCCCAGGGAAACCGTCATTTCAGCTTAGGCCCTTTGTCTCTGGTAGGGAGTAGGATTCCCAACTTCCCAACTTCTCATGGCTATGGCATTCTTTTGATGGCTTGGGGTGCTTCCACTACCCAGGCAAGGGGAGCAAAGAGATATTTTCCCACCAAGGGTGGATGATGGGGTTACTACCTTCCCAAGAAGGTAGTAGACACAGGGGGGTCCCCTGCTTAAAATGGGGGTGAGGAGAAAGAGCAGGTTGAGCCAGGGTTTCAGCTGCTGCCTTAGCAACCGAGGAGGAGCGATGGCTGGCCCACTACATAGGCCTGCTGTGGTGGTAGGAACACACCAGCTAGCCAGCCTCTGAGCTCTCGCCTCTTCTACGCCCATGGCCAAGGCTGAGTGTCTTCTAGCACTTCTCTGAGAGCCATGCAGAGTGAGGGTTTGGGATGGCAAGCCGCCATTCATTTGGCTGGCCACAGGGCCCCTCTGGTCTGCCTGGGATGTCTGTGTGATGCTAAGGGATACTGTGTCCAGGCAGGTCTGTACTAGATGTAGAGGATTTGCTGGGCGAGGGCCTAGCTCACTGAGGAGCTCCTTCTCTTTGTTTTGTTTTTGAGACATGATTTCTTTGCAGCCCTGGCTGTCCTGAACTCACTCTGTAGACCAGGCTGGCTGGCCTTGAACTCACAGAGATCTGCCTGTCTCTGCCTCTTGAGTGCTGGGATTAAAGGCATGTGCCACCTGGGCTCCTACCCTTATCCAGGACATGGGCACTCTACCAGGCAGTATGGGACAGTCGGGACAGCTCCAAGCAGAATATAGGTCCTTGGAGTTCTACCTCCCACTAGTGGGGCTAATGGTGAAGATTGGGCATCTCTACTTTGCCGGTCAGTGACAGAGGTGTCTCTAAGTGCTTGGTGTCCCTGTGTCTCCCACCTCCGGACTGTTTCCACAGTGGATCTCATTAGGGTGTGGCCTTGTGTGGTTAGCTGTTGGGTTGGGTAGAGGCCATGGCTGACATTCCCAGCGGGCACGGCTAGTACATGCTGACCCGAGATGCAGGGATGTCTCAGGGGCATGATTCACGGTGGCATCTGGGGTCAGTTGGCAAAGGGCTGGATAAGAATAGCGGGAGCAGGTGTTTACCCTTGGGGCCACCACTGCATTTTTCTTGGGAATACAAGATTCTGGAAGGTGACTTGGTTCTGCTTGCCTTCGAAGAGGCTGGAGTTGGGGACCATGGAGTTTGTAGGATGAGTTTCATCCTTGTCGATTATCTCATGTGTGACCTTGGGCAAGTTCACATCTCTGAGCTCCAGTCTTTCTTACATGTAAAAAGAGGATAATAAGCCGGGCATGGTGGCGCATGCCTTTAATCCCAGCACTTGGGAGGCAGAGGCAGGCGGATCTCTGTGAGTTCAAGGCCAGCCTGGTCTACAGAGTGAGTCCAGGACAGCCAGAGTTACACAGAGAAACCCTGTCTCGAAAAACCAAAAATAAAAGAGGATAATAGGTATATGGCAGCCTCCTAGGATTGTTGAGGTAAAGGAGTAAGTGTCAGGAAATACTCCCTACTGTGAGCAAGGGGAGCTGTCCTGGGCCTCTCCATCCCAAGGTCCTTTGCCCCTCCCCCAGCAGGAACATCCCAGGTTGCCAGGCCCTACTGAGTCACCCCCAGGTCTTCAGCTAACTCAGGGCAGGGGGCCTCCTTTCCATTGCACAGGTTAGAAGCAATGAGGCCTAGACTGAGAACTGCCTAGTGGCCGGAAACCACTAGAGGGAGGGCCCAGCTCTCCTGCAGGGTGGAGCCGAATGGTGCTAACGGTGGTAGCAGCAGCAGCAGCAGCGGTGTGCACATAGAGAGGGGGTGGAAGGCCTCTACTTCCCTACACGGATAGTGTGCTGGGGGGGGTTCCCCCAGTGAGTAAGAACCCAGTGTGGGCAACAACAGGAAGTATAGGGTGCTGGGTGGCAGGAAGCTACTCTGGCTGTTCCTGGTTTCTCAGATGGGCGATTGGGGCTACGGCCATCTGCAGCCAGGACCCTGGTGTCCTTACTTTGGGAAGAAAACAAACAAACAAACCAAAATGTGATTTTTTTTTTAATATTTATTTATTATGTATACAATGTTCTATATTTTAGTACATATACCCACACAACAGAAGAGGGCACCAAATCCCATTATAGATGGTTGTGAGCCACCGTGTGGTTGCTGGGAATTGAACTCAGGACCTTTGGAAGAGCAGCCAGTGCTCTTAACCTCTGAGCCATCTCTCCAGCCCCCAAAATGTGATTTTTAAAACCACATTGTCAGCCTGGTCTCCTTGGGCAAGTGACTTAATAGCTCGGTGCCTCAGTTTCCCATCTGGGAAATGAGGTTATAATAGTAACTGGTTTGCTTGTTGTTGGTGTTTAAATGAGTTGATAATAGGTCTACAATACTTAGAAGGGAAGTGAGGCCAGAGAAGTGTTAGGGGATAGTTATCATTGTTGTTATTCTCTTACTAGCCTGGATTATGTGGGCAGCAAGGTCTGGTGTCCTGGCTTCTGCTGTCTTTGACCTTTGTCCCTCCTCTGGGGACCCTGGAGCTTAGATAAGAGAAACTGGTAACCTTTGGGATTCTCAGCCCCTCATGCAGGAGGGTTATGCCATAGTTTCCTCTATGCCTGGGACTGCTTGTAAGAGCTCCTGTAAGTCTGTATCTGGAATGTAAGCCATGGGTCTGCAACTGATAGTGTCTGCATCTGTGCAGACAGCTTGAACGCCAAGGATGAGACCTCTCAGAGGTGGGGGGAGGACAACGGGCCTGGAGGTAGCCTGGGCCTGTCATACTCAGCTCTGGGGTTACCTGACCCTGGAGTTGGGACCCACATTCAGGAGCCTTCTGGACCTCAAGGGACAGGGCTCTGGGGAAGGGGTGGGGTGGTGGGATGGGGCCTAGATTCTGTGCAAGTTGAAAGTGAAACTGTAGGGTGTGGCAGTTGTCCAGATGTGGCCAGAGCCCTGGGTCTCCTGGGACAGTGTCTCAGAAGTCAACTAGGTGGGAAATGCCAGGAGCACTGGCACCCAGATAAGCTACAACTGGGGTCTGTCTCTGAAGACTTGGGAGGTCAGGACAGGGAGAGAAGGTTGTCTCCACACAGTCCAATAAGGAATACGAATGAAATTACTTCCATTTATCTATCTCTCTATGTATCTATCATCTATCTATGTATCTATCTTCTACCTTCTATCTCTATCTATCTATGTATTTATCTGTCATCTATCTATCTATCTATTTATATCTATCTATCTATCTATGTATTTATATCTATTTCTATCTATCTATCTATCTATCTATCTATCTATGTATTTATCTGTCATCTATCTATCTATCTATCTATCTATCTATGTATCTATCTCTTTCTTTCTTTTTGGGGTTTTTCTGTGTAGCCCTGGCTGTCTACTCAACTCTGTAGACCAGGCTGGCCTCGAACTCACAGAGATCTGCCTGCCTCCGCCTCCCGAGTGCTGGGATTGAAGGTGTGTGCCACCACAGTCCCCACAGTCCTGCTTTTATTTGTACATAGTGCCTTGCCATGTAATCCAGTCTGGCCTCAAGCTTGGAGCTATCTTCCTGTCTCTGCCTCCAGAGTGTTGGGATTATAGTAGACCTGTGCCTAACGTCCAGTGTCAGCTCCTTTGCCTGGCCACACCCCATCTAATTAATTCCATGTGCTTTCTCACCTGGCCTGAAGCAGTAGGACAGTAGGGAAAGGGCCAGTACAGGTTTGGCCAAACTTTGGAACCAGCTTTGGGCAGTCCAGATGTTTTCACAGTATCTTCTGTTCACTTACCATCCCCCCACCACCTCACAGTCTTCTGGGGACCCCTCCTGTCTCCTGTGCCCCACGTTTATGAGATGCTTCTTCTGAGCGACGGGTCACCAGAGAATATCAGAACATAGATTCTGAACATTCTCAGGCACTCTGGAAGTGTGAGGCAGGTTGGCCTGTGCCCATTTTATGGAGGAGGAAGCTGAGGCTGACAGGCCAAGAAGTGGTCAGACTAGGTGGCCACAGCCTGGGTTGTTTGAAGTTAGCTTCAGTCTTTCTGCATCATAACTGCCCCTCCTCCATTGTCTCATGAGGCAGATGAACTACTGGCACTTGTGACTACCTGTCCGTTCCTGTCCTGTCAACAATGTCAGCCGGCCTTTTGCTTATCTTAGCCTCTGCTCACTGTGCTGCCTCCTTGCTGAAGGCCCTGGTAAGGGGCTTGGCTTCTGTTTGGAGGGCAGCCCTACCTCACCCTGAGTGAGTGGCATTTGCCTGACATGTCTCCCGCTGTCTGGATACCAGGCTCCTTGGTGGGCACAGCCACAGCCAGGAAGCAGCTGCTAATGAGTGCTCAGCGCTGTCAGAGTTATTTCTGATTTCTGAGCCTAAATTTAGCTCGTCTGGCAGGCTAGCACGTGGGCCCGGGACCTGAAAAGTCCCAGGTAAGGAAGGGGCTAGTGGTACCCTGCCTTCGGCCACGGTTGAGATAGGTACATCAGGCCCCATGCAGAGGCTGTCTGCCCTGAGAGCTAACCCTGGAGTGGCCCTGAGGGGTATGAACCGGGCCTGGGTCTCAAAGCCCCAACCTTTTACTGGCTTCATAAGGTAACCTTGGGCAGGTCACTGAGTTGTTTTGTGCCTTCATCTATGAGATGGGCATAGTAATAATGCCAGCGATGGTGGTCAGGACAAGAGGAGGTCAGTGTGTAGCATGAAATGCGTGTTGTTGGGGTCATTATTGAAATTAGAAGTACTCCTGGGTGGCTGGAGAGGTGGCTCAGTGGTTAAGAGGACGTGGGTTCAAATCCCAGAACCCACATGGCAGCTCACAGCTGTCTGTAATTACCGGGCATGGTGGCACACACCTTTAATCCCAGCACTTCGGGAGGCAGAGGCAGGCGGATCTCTATGAGTTCGAGGCCAGCCTGGTCTACAAAGTGAGTCGAGGATAGCCAGGGCTGTTACACAGAGAAACCCTGTCTCAAAAAAAAAAAAAAAGAAGAAGAAGTACTCCGGGGCCATTCCAGAGCCAAGTGGGTCTTGGAGACTCAGACATCCTAGACAGAGATGCTGATGCTGTCCTGCTCTAAGGCTCAGATGATGGAACTCAGCATCTTCCTCATCTCCCTCCTCTGCGCAGGGCTAGCCTAGCTCCAGGGTCCTGGCATGCCTGGCCTCCCACTTCCTCTTTCCCCCGGGGCTTGGGGCTTGCTGCACCTCAGCCCTCCATCCCCCAGCTCTGTCTCTATTGGGTGGGAGAGAGATCAGACAGAGAGGAAAAGTAGTTTCCTAGGCCCACCCAAAGCAGAGTAGGCCCCATCCCACAGTCTTCAGACCCCTTTTGGAAAGACTGAGCCATGCAGCAGGAGCTGGACTGGTGTAGTTTCCTCGGTCCAGGCTCACTTTTGAAATGGGGACAGGGATGACGTACCTCAGCCCCCGGCTGGCCTTGCAGTGTGGGGGGTGGGCAGTTTCACCTCACAAGTAGGGCCCCAGCCGGAAGGCTTAGGCAATGGGGGCTGATAACAGCTTCCTGTTCCGAGGATGAGTCAAGGCAGTGATTTTGGGGTGAGGTCTGGCCAGAGCCCCAGACCTAACCCTGCCACCCAAGAGAGGAAGCTAGCTGAGGAGTCTTGAGTGGGTGTGGCTCCCTCTCTGCACCAGCTAGGGCCTCTTCTCAGAGCCAGGGCTCAGACAGCGGACAGCCTGAGCTACCAGAGCTGGTGTCAGACAACTCCCAGGCTTTGGGCGGGGCTCCTTGGGGGCTCCCATATCCGCAGTGGAGACCCAGGCTAAGCTGGGAACTTCATGAGGGCAAGAACTGGCATTGGATTGACATGTAGTTAGGTCCTCATTAACCTAGAGCTTTCCTGGATTAGGGTGAACTGACCTTCTTTTCTATGGCTGTTATGGAGGCTTGCTAGGCCTTGAGAACCCAAGGACCCCTGCTTCTGGCAACACGTGCTTGAATCCACAGTCCTCGCTAAGCTTTATGTCTTACCTGTTGTGACAATAATGTGCAGCTAGGGGAAAAGGACCTGGGGAGAGAGAGTACTGCTGATTTACCGAGTGTGTGTGGGGGGGTGGAGAGTGCAGCCTGGGCTACCAGTACCACAGGCCCACCCATATGCCTATTGTGTA
Organism: Lophiomys imhausi; assembly: GCA_907164525.1. Taxonomy (NCBI): domain Eukaryota; kingdom Metazoa; phylum Chordata; class Mammalia; order Rodentia; family Muridae; genus Lophiomys; species Lophiomys imhausi. The sequence continues at coordinate 1,073,041 of CAJQZJ010034446.1, forward strand.
CTGGAATGACTTCCATCATCCAAGTCGTGTTCCCCCCCCCCCCCCCCCCCGTAGCTGTGACATCCCTGTCTGGAACTCTCTGCTGGCTGACACACTGTCCTGAGCTGCCTCAACCCCCTGGGTGACCTGGGTCTAGTCTGTGCACACGAGGTGCTTGGTGACATGTGAGAATAAGACCCTGGCTGCAGGTCCCAGCTAGGCCTGTCTGGAGATGGCTTCCCTGTTGTCTCCTCATTTGGATGGGGGTAGAGGTCATTTCTCCTTCGCTCCAGTGAGTGAACTGAAGGCTCGAGGCATTGGAGATCCCTGAGGAATGCACACACTTGCCTCACGCCAGGTGTGCCAGGAGGTGCTATGCATGGTGACAGAGTCCACCATGGATTTAGATCCTGTGTCCCTTTCCAGCTCTGGGGCCCTGGTCCTTGGGGAAGGTGGCTTACCTTTCTGGGCCTCAGTTTTCTCACTGGGCAACACTGCTTATCTGCCAGGGTGAGAAGACAATACATCTTTTTTTTTTTTTTTTTTCCGAGACAGGGTTTCTCTGTGTAACAGCCCTGGCTGTCCTGGACTCACTCTGTAGACCAGGCTGGCCTTGAACTCACAGAGATCCGCCTGCCTCTGCCTCCCGAGTGCTGGGATTAAAGGTGTGTGCCACCACGCCTGGCACAACACACCTTTGAGGGAGCATTGTGTGTTCCCTGAGGATGCCCATTCTCACCTTCTTGGTGGTGTTGGAGTCTTGGGTTCAGGAGTCTTTGTCTTCCACCCCCCCCAGAACTGTATGAACTTGCCTCCAGACAAGGTCCAGCTGCTGAGCCAGTATGATAATGAGAAGAAGTGGGAGCTCATCTGTGACCAGGTGGGTGCTGGGAAGACCCAACTGCCCTTGCTTCTGCTCTTGGGGCTCCCTGCTCTGAAGATGTAGGAGTTGGCAGGAGAGGGGCCTGCTTGCTGCCCAGGGGCTAATATCTACCGAAGTGGCTGGGGGCCCCTGTAAGAGGTGATCAGAAACCTTAAGGGTCATTGGCAGGGTGAACTAGAGAACTGGCAGTGACTGTCCTCGCTACTCTGCACTGCTGGGGACTGAACCTAGGACCTCACATATGCTAAGCAAGCAGTCTGCCACTGAGCTATGTCCATAACAGCCGGGTTTTTGTCTTTGAAACCAAGTCTTGCTATACAGCTCAGACGAGCTTCAAACTCATGTTCCTTCTGCTTTAGCCTCCAGAGTACTGGGATTACACACAGGTGTGGGTCTCCATGCCCAGCAGCTTGACTCTCCTACCCTGGGCTGAGAAAAAGAGGAACTATCCTTTCGTTTAGCCAGCTGGAGGGGGAGAAAGGAGTAGGCTCCCTGTCTTTTTCTTCTGAGGTCTGAAGAGACACAGTGAAAGCACTCATGTCCTAGAGCAGCCGGGTCAGAACACTGTCAGAGCTCAGGCCAAGCCCTGGCTGGGTTCACCGGGCATCTCATCCCTCCCGCGGTGGCTGGGGGCCTAGTGCAGGGGTGGAGTAGGGTGGAGACTGGATGCTCCAGGATTATTGAGAAGAGGAGGTAAGAGCTGCTTTCAAGCTGAGGCCTGGAGGCTGGAGGGTAGGGAGTTGGAGAGAGGAGTCCCCTCACCCCCTGGGACCCAGCAAAGCCTTCCACTAATGGACTGAGTTGGGACATACCAGCTGGGCATCCATCTTGGTAAGGCTGGGCCAGGGCAGCGCTCTAAAGGCTCTGGAGCTGCAGTGTCTGTGTTGAAGGGTTCTGCCTCGATTCTTAGAGGAGCTCAAGGACTGGGGAGTAGAAGGTGGAAGAGGGTGTCTGGGCACATCTGAGGGTTTGGGGCTGGAGAGGATAGGAGCCTTGGGGTGGGGTGTGTCTCTGCTTGTGGTCCCTGCCTCTACATGAGGAGCTGGGGCAGTGAAATACAGGAAAAGAGCACACACAGGTAACTATCCATGCAGAGGAACAGGACAGCTACCCTGGAGATGAGCTATCTACCTGCCAAGGAGTTGGCCCCTGCCTGAACCATATACTCTGGTCCAGGAAGGACAAAACAGGCCTGAATGAATAACCCAAGGCAGGGCCTGTGGCAGGACTGGCTCCACTGGCCAGGAAAGGCACAAACCTGGCTGGGGGTAAGGTCTTCCAAAGTTTGTGCCTGTGGTATTTTTTTTTTTTTTTTTTTTTTTTGGTTTTTCGAGACAGGGTTTCTCTGTGTATCCTTGGCTGTCCTGGACTCACTTTGTAGACCAGGCTGGCCTCGAACTCACAAAGATCCGCCTGCCTCTGCCTCCCAAGTGCTGGGATTAAAGGCGTGCGCCACCACCGCCCGGCGTGCCTGTGGTATTATAGAAGCTATTTAAGACAGCCTGAAGCCTCAAGTCAGAGCTGAGAAGGGGGCACTAGGGGGAAAGCTACCCAGTGATCCTTAGGCTCTCTATACACTCTGCTCATCTCTCCAGGAGAGGTTTCAAGTCAAGAATCCCCCTGCAGCCTACATCCAGAAGCTGAAGAGCTACCTGGATACCGGTGGGGTCAGCCGAAAAGTAGCAGCCGATTGGATGTCCAACCTGGGGGTAAATCTCTCCTTTTCTATTCTGCCCCTTTCTATCCTGCACCCTCCAAACAGCTGGAGCAGCGGTGTATCTTTCCTGTGGCCTTGTGTGAGTTCATATATAAGTATGCATGTGTAACTTAATCATAAGAGACCGTGTTCCACAGGCACGCTCTCTCATAGACTCATGTATATATCTTACACGTGCTTACATGGGCATTCCTGTGTGTATTTGTTTTGTGTGTGTACATATGTGCACCCTGTGTATTCATGCATAGATATGTGTGTGTGTGGTAGGTGTGTGTACTTTGGGGGGTTGTAGGTATGTTTATTCTCATGTGTATCCCTGAGTCCATATATAGGAGAAAAAGAGAGAGAGGGAGAAAAATGAATATGTGTGTAAACAAATGGATATGTGGGTAGGCATTCTATGTATACGTTTCCAGGGTCCCCTGTGTGGATGTGCATATTGTGTTTGATGTGTGCATGTCCAGTGTGTCTGTGTAGAGATGTGCATGTGTGTATGTATGCTACATCTCTGCGTGAATGTATGTTTGTGCATGCTGTGTCTTCAAACATGTGTGGATGTACCCTCCATGTTGTGGGTGGGGCACAGAGTGTTCATTCTGCTGCACAGGTGTGTGGAGGTGGTGGGGGAGGCTAACCGTGAAAGGCCTTGAATGCACGGTGGGGGCGGATACTTCCGGCCGCTGCCTCTCAGGATTGTGGGACTCTGGGCTCCACCCACACACAGACTTCTTGGTTTTGGCCCCTAGTTTAAGAGGCGAGTTCAGGAGTCTACACAGGTGCTACGGGAACTGGAGACTTCCCTGAGGACAAACCACATTGGGTGAGCTGAGGAAATGCTACCTCTAGGCAGCCTCTGGGGCTTCCCAGCCCCTCTGTCACAGCCCAACCATTGGCAGGCCTTTCGTCCCCTGCTGCCTGTGCTGGCCTTCTGCACACAGCTGGGCTGTGGGTCCTGCTCTGGGCCTCAGCATCCCCTGGCATCCCCAAGTTTCTTGAGGGTGAGGGATGGTGTTATGTTCTGGGGCAAGGGCACTCAAGGGCTTCTGCTTTGCCTGCTCACTACTCGTTTGGGCAGAATCTTTTCTGGCTCCAACCCAGAGAACCTTGTGCCCTGCAGGTGGGTGCAGGAGTTCCTCAATGAGGAGAACCGTGGCCTGGATGTCCTGCTTGAGTACCTGGCCTTCGCCCAGTGCTCTGTCGCGTAAGCTGCTGACCCCAGCCCCCATGCTGCCTCTCATAGTCCCAATCACACACGTTCCTGGGCCTTAGATACTCCTCCGAACAGAAGCTGATCTCCCATGTCCCAGGAAAGTTGGATTTGGCCCCGTGCAATGGTTTTCTGAAGGCCTGTCCTTCCCCAGAAGGGGGACATTCCTTCTCCCTTCACTGTGCTCAGCACACAGCCATGGATGAGCTGGGGTGGGTAGTGCAGATCTCTAATCCCAGTATTTGGGAGGCAGAGACAAGCGATCTCTGTGAGTTCTGGCCGGCCTGGTCTACAGAATGAGAACCTGTTTCAAGAAACAAAAACAAAAATGAGAGCCATGAATGAACATGGCCTTTCCCCTCTTGCCTCAGTCTCTCCTCCAAATCTCTCTTGTCTTGCGTGTCCCCTGTCCACTCCTTAAGTGTCCCCTGTGGTAGAAGCCTCCAAGCTCCTTGCATCGCATCTCCAGGTATGACATGGAGAGTACAGACAATGTGGCGTCTGGTGCGGAGAAGAGCAAGCCCCTGGAACAGTCCGCAGAAGACCTCAGCAAGGCACCACCCTCATCTGTGCCCAAAAGTCGCTTGACCATCAAGTATGCGGGACCCCAGATGGGATGACAGGAGGATGGAGAACAGACCCCCACACATTGCAATGTCTAAACAGGACTTTGAGGGTCGGTGGGAGGTGTAATTCAGTGTCGGGGATCAGAGTCTTGGCTTTTGGACACAAATGTGCTAAATGTTCAGGTGGAGACATCTAGAGGCTAGAACCTGAGGGGTACTGGAATAAGGAGAGGGTTTTGGGGTTGGTAGGATCCCTTTTGTACCCATCTAACCCCTTGTTTCTTCCCATGCGGCCTCCAGATGTCCCCCTTCTCCCCGGTACGTAGTCACCTGGGGGCAGGTGCATGCTGGGCCAACTCTGTGGGGTGGTGGGTTGGAAGACCTGGCAGTTGATACCCCCTGAATTCAGCTGCTGTGGACTGGTCTCTTCATCCTGACATAGGACACCCTGCCATCCTGCTGGGATGCAGGGAGGGGGAAGGAGATAACTGTGGAGCATCAGCTTCCTGTGTTGGGTCTGAGGGACCAAATATATGCGTATTTATTTGTGTATTTGTGTAGTAGAGTGTATGGGTGTGTATGTATATGCCTATAGCTGACGCAGCTAAGCATGGCTTTTACATGGGTGCTGGGAATTTGAACTCTGGTCTTTGTGCTGTCACACCAAGTGACTTAGTATCTAGCCATCCCCACAGCCCCATAAAATCTTTATATATATAATTATATATATGTAAATTAAAAAATTTTTTTGGTACTGGGACTTGAATCCAGGGCTTCAGGCATATTAGGCAAGTACTGCTCTACTGAGCTATACCACCAGCCTGGACCAATTGTATATTAAGGAACAAGATCTCACAATATGTTTCTTTCCTTCTTCATTCATTCACTTAGCAAACATTTTTTAAAAATTAAAAAAAAATTTTTTTTAGATTTTTCGAGACAGGGTTTCTCTGTATAACAGTCCTGGAACTCACTCTGTAGACCAGGCTGGCCTTGAACTCACAGAGATCCACCTTCCTCTGCCTCCCAAGTGCTGGGATTAAAGTTGTGCGCCACCACGCCCACCCTAGGAAACATTTTTTTTTTAGACACTAAATACACTTACTAAATAGCACATATTGGTAATAAGTGCCCATAATACAGATAATTCTGCTTTGGTGGGGTCACAATCTAGTGGGAAGACAATTAAGTGTGATAGATAATCACACACATGTGACCTGGATCTCTGAGAAGGGCGGTGCCCACTGCTTGAAAGTGTCAAGAAGACTTGAAGAGGTGACACTGGAACTGTGTCTGACAGATGGATAGGCAATCAATGGGGACCAGAAGGGGCAGCATGAACAAAGATAGACATATTTGAGCAACATTCGGAAGGGTTGATGTGGCAAGCAGCAGGGAGGACTCAGTTGGAGAGGTGAGGCTGGAGAAGTTATAGAACTCTCAAGACGACTGATGTGTGCAAAACGTTGGTTGGCTGTCCTACAAAAATGAAAACCTCAAAAATTTTTTGGGGGGGAGGCCAAGAATGACTGAGAGGGTACCCAGTAGACTCCTCACTAGGTGACAGGCTGGAGCTTATTACATAATGCTAACCAGACTTTGAAGGAGGTGTTGTTACTGTGGCTGGGCAAGTGGCTCAGTCAGTAAAAGTCAGTCGCTGAAGGTGTGAGTTCAGTCCCTGGCACCCATGTAAAAAGTTGGGTATCGGGCTGGAGAGATGGCTCAGCGGTTAAGAGCACTGACACTGACTGCTCTTCCAAAGGACCCGGGTTCAAATCCCAGCACCCACATAGCAGTTCACAGCTGTCTGTAAATGCTTGTCGTAGCAGTGCACGCCTTTAATCCCAGCACTCAGGAGGCAGAGGCAGGCGGGTCTCTGTGAGTTCAAGGCCAGCCTGGTCTACAAAGTGAGTCCAGGACAGCCAGGGATACACAGAGAAACCCTATCTCAAAAAACCTAAAAAAAAAAAAATAGCCGGGCGGTGGTGGCGCACGCCTTTAATCCCAGCACTTGGGAGGCAGAGGCAGGCGGATCTTTGCGAGTTCGAGGCCAGCCTGGTCTACAAAGCGAGTCCAGGACAGCTAGAGCTGTTAAACAGAGAAACCCTGTCTCGAAAAACCAAAAAAAAAAAAGCTAAAAAAAAAAAAAAGTTGGGTATGGTGTTGTGCTTGTAATCCCAGCACTGGAGGGGCAGAGATGAGAGGATCCTGGGTCTTAGTGGCCAGACAGCCTAGCCTAATTGGCAAGCACCAGGTCCCAAAGAGAGATCCTGTCTCAAAAGAACAGAGTGGGGTATGGAGAGACCAGCTCGTGGGTAAAGTGCTTCTGCCTAAGTGTGTGGACCTGAGTTTGGATCTCCAGCACCTGTGGGAAAATAGGGCACAGATGCACACACCTGTGTTCTCATGCTGGGGCGATGGCAGGACAGTCTAGTGGGAATAGTGAGTTCTGGTTTAATGAGAGAAGAGACCCTGTCTCAAAAACAAGTAAAGGCTGATAAGGGAAGATAGGTGAAATCAATCTCTGCCCTTCACACACAACCCCTCCTCATCCCCCCAAACAAGAAGAAACAAGGTAAAAAGGTTCTGGAGAATGATGCTTAAGCTTGACTGGTCTGTATGTGCATACATGTACACACACACACACACACACACACACACACACACACACACACACACACCTGCACAAAGAAGGTATCTACTATTGCTGGGTATGGTGGTATATACCTGTAAAGGAAGCCAGCCTGGTCCACATAAGACTGTCTTGCTCCTCCTGCCTCCCTCAGAGTGGGACTAATGTTGCCATTCCTTTTACGCATGAGGAAAGTGAAGTATGGAGAGATTAAACACTTCCCAACTAAGTAGTAAGCTGGAATGCTCGACTCTAGACGCTTTGAATTTAGTTCGGCTTTCAAGATGGAAGATGAGTCCAAGTGGCTGTGAGCGCCACCTTGTGGAGACATTACTGGTGTCTAGCTATTTCCAAATTTTGTTCATCTTTATCCTTGGTGGGCTTTCCTCTCTCAACTCAGCTCTCCTCCTCCCACTGTCCTTTTCTGTCTCCCTCTCTCCCTTCTTTCTTCTTTGAGACAGGTTCTCGTGTAACCGAGGCTTCAAACTCCCTACTACATAGCCAAGGCTGGCCTTGAGCACCAATCCTCTTGCCCTTACTTCCCAAATACTGGAATTACAGGCACGTGCCACCATGCCTGGCTGACAGTAGCCCTTTTAAAAACCAAGTCTTCGTAAGGGCCTTTGATTCTTTGACCCGAAGCATGCCAGTCCCTGCGGAAGGTTGCCTTTAGCTGGCCAGTTTGGTCAGGTAGATAGGAACAGTGGGTTAGATATGTTCTAGATATGTCCCCCTCACTCCAAAGGACATTTTACTGGTATGGAGAGCAGGAAGCTGTGGATTGGAGCTCTGACCCTGCTGCCTCTTCCACATCCACCAGGCTGACCCCCGCCCACAGTAGGAAGACCCTGAGGAATTCCCGAATCGTCAGCCAGAAGGATGATGTCCATGTTTGCATCATGTGTCTGAGGGCCATCATGAACTACCAGGTCAGCTGGCGGCATGGGATTGGGACCTCAGGAGCTGGCTTGTCCCCATGAGACCTGTACAAGCTGCTGATGTTCTAAGACCATGTGCCGCTCTTCCCTGGGACCTTTCTGGGGAAGCCTGGGGTCTAGACTCTTGTGGGGGTCTTGAGGCCAGTAAGTTTTGAGGGGAAGCCCTTGGCTTTATTACCTTCCTGCCTGTCAGGTCTGCTGAGATGGCCTGGGTGTGGTTGGGGAGAAGCATGGACCTCAGATGGGGATCAAGGAGGGCTGGGTAGTGGAGTTTATGGGAGAATAGGCTTCGCTATGGGAGGGCCAGTTGGAACAGCTCTACTTCTTCACTTCGGCAGCCTTTGTAAACTTTCTTAAAACATAATGGGAAGCCGGGCATGGTGGCACACTCCTTTAAGCCCAGCAATTGGGAGACAGAGGCAGGCGGATCTCTGTGAGTTCGAGGCCAGCCTGGTCTACAAAGTGAGTCCAGGACAGCCAGAGCTACACAGAGAAACCCTGTCTCAAAAAACCAAAAAAACAGCCGGGCGTGGTGGTGCACGCCTTTAATCCCAGTACTCGGGAGGCAGAGGCAGGTGGATCTCTGTGAGTTCGAGGCCAGCCTGGTCTACAAAGCGAGTCCAGGACAGCCAGAGATACACAGAGAAACCCTGTCTCGAAAAACCAAAAAAAAAAAAAAAAACCAAAACAACAATAACAAAAACCAAAACAATTAAAAACATTATGGGATTTTGATGTGTGTGATTTTTTTTTAAGTAACTCTGATTCACAGTTGTCCAACATCTTAGATGACAACTTTGCATTTGTATGTCAAAAGGTTGGACATGCCTGCACAGCCTGGTTATGTCTAGGGTGTTTGACACTGGCTTTTGAAAAGACAAATGTTAAATGAATAAATTAATTTTATAAATTCTTTTAATAAATTGTCAGGTGTGGGGGCTGGAGAGATGGCTCAGTGGTTAAGAGCATTGGCTAGTAGTGGCTCTTCCAAAGGTCCTGAGTTCAATTCCCAGCAACCACATGGTGGCTCACAACCATCTACAATGTGATCTCATGCCCTCTTCTGGCTGCAGGTGTACATGCAGATAGAGCACTCATATGCATAAAATAAAATAAAATTTTAAAAAATTAAAAAAAAAATTGCCAGGTGTGGTGGCGCATGCCTTTAATCCCAGCACTCAGGAGGCAGAGCTAGGTGGATCTCTGTGCATTCAAGGCCAGCCTGGTCTACAAAGTGAGTCCAGGACAGCCAAGGATACACAGATAAATCCTATCTCAAAAACCAAACAAACAAACAAAAAGTTTCTTAAAAAAGAAAATACAAATGAATTTGAAAAGAAGACAAGATTAGAGCTTGGCTTCTTAAGAAGAGATAATGGTTAGATGAGGAACTTCCTCACCTTTGGGCATGGTGCACGCAGACTATGCTGGAGGTGACAGCAGTTTTAGGGGCCTACCTAGAGGTGCTGACCTCTCCTCTCTCCCCAGTCTGGCTTCAGCCTTGTTATGAACCACCCAGCCTGTGTCAATGAGATCGCTCTGAGCCTTAACAACAAGAACCCCAGGTGAGGTCTATGTTCCTAACTGGCCTCTTGCTTCCATCCTTGCTGTCCTCCATCGTCATGTCTGCTGCCCAGGCTCACCCAACTCCAGCTCCTCTGTCCTCTAGCCAGGCCCATGCCCACCATGCTGAGGGGGACTAACCTCCCCCTTCTCTTCTCAGAACCAAGGCCCTGGTGCTAGAGCTGCTGGCAGCTGTGTGCCTCGTGCGGGGAGGGCATGACATCATCCTTGCAGCCTTTGATAACTTCAAGGAGGTACTGGATCCCCCCATCCCAAACCCACTCAGCTTTCTGGTACAACTGGGAATCTGGCTGCCAGAAATTGTGGCCTCTGATAGGGCATCTGGAGACGCAGGGTGGGTGTTTGAGAAATACAGAGGGTGATCTGGGACGAGGAAATTCAGAATGGAAGGTAGGAGCATTTTCTAGGGCAGTGGTTCTCAACCTTCCTACCAATGTGACCCTTTAATACAGCTCCTCATGCCGTGGTGACCCCCAACCATACAATTATTTCGTGGTTATTTCATAACTGTAATTTTGCTGCTGTTATGACTCGTAATGTAAATAGCTGACCAGACCCTCAGGTTGCGAACCACTGGTCTAAGGTGACAGGGACAACTGTAGGTATCTATGAGTTCCATATTTTCAGCCTTGCCCATCCAGACACCCTAGGATTGACAGCTCTAGCCAACAAATTTACAGGAGGTTCATGCATAGTAATGTGGCAAACGAAACCAGCTATGACAGGGCTGGAAATACGGCTCAGCAGTTACGTGTGCTTGCTGCCTGATTGTGAGGATCTGAGTTCAGATCCAAGCACCTGTGTATTAAGTCGAGTGTTCTGTGCATGCTTGTAACCCACACCTTTTTCGTTTGTGTTTTTTTTTTTTTTTTTTTTTTTGCGGGGGACGGGGACAGGGTTTCTCTGTGTAGCCCTGGCTGTCCCTCTGTAGACCAGGCTGAATTCTGTGATTAAAGGCATGTGCTACCATGCCTGGCCATTATAGACAGTTTCAAACTGCCATGTGGGTGCTGGGATTTGAACCCCGGTCCTTTGGAAGAATAAGCAGTGCTCTTAACTGCTGAGCCATCTCTCCAGCCCTATAACCCATGTCTTAATGGATGCTGACTGGCTGGGTGTGATGGCGCACACCTTTAATCCCTGCATGCGGGAGGCAGTGGCAGGTGGATCTCTGTGAGTCCAAGGCCAGCCTGGTCTACAAAGTGAGTCCAGGACAGCCAAGGATGCACAAAGAAACCCTGTCTCAAAAAAAAAAAAATGCTTACTGATGTTTGCTAGTTTCCAGCCTAGCTGAATAGATATGAACCCCTGGTCCAAGGAGAGACCCTGCCTCATAGAAATAGTCAGATAATAATAGAGGAGGACACCTATGCTTTCTTCTGGCCTCTGCATGTGCACACAGACACTTGTAGCCCCCTGCCCAGCCACCATACACACACTGGCGCACGCGCACACACAAATTCATCAAAAAGAATTTTTTTAAGGGAGGGTCTCAATTTGCAGCACTGGCTAACCTGGAACTTGGTACATAGACCAGGCTGGCCTTGAACTCACAGAGATCCACCAGTCTCTGCCCTCTAATTGCTGGGATGAAAGGTATATGCCACCACATCCAGACAATCAATCAGTCTTTAAAGTTGGATATGAGTTAAGCAGGTTCATACAGGCTGTAATCCCAGCATTTGGGAGATAGAGCCAGGAGGATTGGGATTTCAGGGTCATCAATGGCTACATAGTGAATTCAAGACCAGCTCAAGCTGCAAAAACAAAACAAAACAAACAAACAAAAAAACCACCAAATGTATGCCAAAACAAAACCAATCCAGCACAGACTCTGTCTCAAAAAAACAAAACAAAAACTGGGTGGGGGCGCACGCCTTTAATCCCAGCATTCTGGAGGCAGACTCAGGTGGATCTCTGAGTTGGAGGCCAGCCTGGTCTACAGAGTGAGTTCCAGGACAGCCAAGGCTGTTTCACAGAGAAACCCTGTCTTGAAAACAAAACCGAAAACTAAGTGTTGTGAGGAAAAGGGCTGCCAGAGGAGAGGGAGCTGGTTGTAGTTAAGGTCTCATTGAGAAGGTGAAAGTAAAGTTTACTGGGCAAAGCTATGAAGAGGCCGGGGTAATGGGTGTGGTGGTTCTTTGCAGAATGCCAGATGGTTAGAACAGTAGGAGAACTAGTGCAGCCAGAGCATAGTGTGTGAGGTTGCAAGGGAGTGGTGTTTGGGGCAGAAGAGTGACATGGCCAGATTTGGATGCAACTAGAGAGGGACCTGCAGGGGCACAAGGGCAGCAGCCAAAAGATGGTACAGGAGGTATGTGACCGATTTTTTTTAGTGTCTGCCATTCTCCCTCTCCAGGTGTGTGGGGAACAACACCGATTTGAAAAGCTGATGGAATATTTCCAGAATGAAGACAGCAACATTGACTTTATGGTGAGCTTGGAGCCCTGGGGACTGAGGATTGGCTGGGCCCTGCCATGTGCCAGGAACAGCTGAGGACCTGGGTGGCTTGGCTCAGCAAAGTGACAACTGACTGACTATCAGTGGGAAAGGGTGGATGTCAAAGGAGTGGGGACTGGACTGAGGGGATCTGGATGTTACAAGACTGGGTTAGTGGAACACAAACTGTACAAAGGGAAGGAGGCCTGGGGACAAATGGGGAGGTGGAAGATAGCAGCATTGCAGACCTGGAAGTCCATAGATTTGCTGGTGTCCCTGGCCCCCAGGTGGCTTGTATGCAGTTCATAAACATTGTGGTACACTCGGTGGAGAACATGAACTTCCGTGTCTTCTTGCAATATGAATTCACTCACCTGGGTCTGGACCTGTACCTGGAGGTGAGCCCTGTACCCTACTCTAAACTCCCTCTGACTGAACTAACCACCCGCTGTGGAGTATGTAGTTATGTATGTAGTATGTCGTTAGCAGGTCTTGGGTTCAAGTCCTGGCTCTGAGAGCTGGCCTTGGCAATACCTACCAGTGATCATATCACTTGGGAGGCTAAGGGAGAAGGACCTCAAGTTTAAGTTCAGCCTGGGCTTCGCTGTTCCCGTCCCCGAAATGATAAAAAAAAAAAAATCCCACAAATAACAGAATCCTACCTCTGCCACTTGCTAGCTCTGTGACCCTGCACACATCTGTTCATCTTTCTGAGTCTGATTTCTTGTCAATCACAGAGGTGACATGATGGATACCTAGTATAACGTCTGTCATCGAGGCCCTGGAACAGGCTCAGGTGGCTCTGGGTCTGACCCAGGGGCATCAGCCCAGTCAGGTGCTCTGGCCCCAGCAGATGATGAGGAGCCCAGAGGTACTGGGCAGAGGTGGGGAGCCGGCTCTGGCTGAAAGGCCTAGGGCCTTGGGAAGAGAGAACAGAAGAACTTGTGAGCAGAGAAGTCACAACATCTGGCCTGGTTCTTCTGGGAGGGCTTTCTAGAGGGTGAGGCCTTTGGGATTGGATTTCCAAGAGATCGGACTGGCCAGCAGTCTGAGGAAGCAAGGCTGGTATAGCCATACGGCAGTAGAATGTCACAGTACTGGTACAAGGATGTGTCATCGACACCAGCGTCAGTGTGGCTGAGCCTTGAAAGAAAAGAGAAACCAGGTGCAAGTGTCTGACTAGAGGGCTGGAGAGATGATGCAGTGATTTAAAGCACTTAGTACTCCCATGGAGGACCCAGGACTCTCTCTGGTTCCCAGCACCCATATCTGATGGTTCACAATGTCCTGTAACTCTATTTCTAAGGGATCAGATGTCCTCTTCTGGTCTCTGAGTACCCCTGAACTCATAAGGTGTCCATAAGCTCACAGAGGAACACACACACATATACACAAGAAAGCTGAATATTGTATGACTTTTAAAAATAAGAAATGTTGCACAGGTGGCACAGGTTCTTTTAATCCCAGCACTTGGGAGGCAGAGGCGGGTGGATCTCTGTGAGTTTTGAGGCCACCCTGGTCTATAGAGCAAGTCCAGGACAGCCATAGGTACATAGTGAGACCCTGTTTGGAAAAACCAGAAACAAAACAAAAAGATGAAGAAGGAGGAGGATGAGGAGGAGGAGGAGGAGGAGGAGGAGGAGGAGGAAAGAAAGAAAGAAATGTTCAGAATGATTAAATCCATAGAGATAAGAGGAGACAATGGGAAAGAAACTCTAACTGGCATAGGGTTTCCTTCTGGGGTATTGAGCTTCTAGCAAAGAGGTAACACACCTTAAAACAGTGAATTGTAAGCCTGGCGTGGTGGCGCACGCCTTTAATCCCAGCACTCGGGAGGCAGAGGCAGGCGGATCTCTGTGAGTTCAAGGCCAGCCTGGTCTACAAAGTGAGTCTGAGACAGTCAAGGATACACAGAGAAACCCTGTCTTGAACAAACCTTAAAAAAAAAAAAAAAAAAAAAGCCGGGCGGTGGCGGCGCACGCCTTTAATCCCAGCACTTGGGAGGCAGAGGCAGGTGGATCTTTGCGAGTTCGAGGCCAGCCTGGTCTACAAAGTGAGTCCAGCACAGCCAGGGCTACACAGAGAAACCCTGTCTCGAAAAAACAAAACAAAAAAAAAAAAACAGTGAATTGTGTGGTATGTGAAGTATACCAAAACATGGGAAGCTACTTTTATACCAAAATTGGAGCCCAAGTGTCTTCCTGTGGGTACTAGTAGTGGTGATGGCTGGATAGACCACGACCTTAGTCCTCACCATGCTCCTGCTGTCTGGGGACAGAGGCTCCGGCTCACCGAGAGTGACAAGCTGCAGGTGCAGATCCAGGCATACCTGGACAACGTCTTTGATGTGGGAACGCTGTTGGAAGACACAGAGACCAAAAATGCAGTGCTGGAGCACATGGAGGAGCTTCAGGAGCAGGTGGCACTGGTGAGAGCCTAGTCTGTCATCCAGTGGGCCCATAGGAAGGCTGACCCGGGGTGGGGGTGGGGGCTCCTCTTGCGCAGCAAGTACTGAATGGAAGACAGCGTTCTGGGTGTGGACTGGAGGAGGCTGTCTGCCTGGGCTCCTAGTTTGCCCTCAATCCAATTCCGGAGTCCTTTTTGGTGTCTTCCTCAATGAGTCTTCAGGGAGCGCCCACGCTGTGTGGGACATGTGCGCCAGGCAGGCACCTTGTCCCCGAGCAGATTCCCAACCCTTACTCCAGTGAATTGGGTCCTGGGATGCCTCTCGGCTCAATCTTATCCCTTGCCACCTGCCTTCCCACTGGTGCCTTGGTGTCCCCTCCTAATTTATTTGGGTTCAGGTGCCAGGCTCGGCCCATCCTTGGCATGTTGGGCCAAGCGGATGTGGCAGCCTCCCCCAGCCCTCCAGGCAGGCTTGCCTGATGCCACCCCCTCACTGGCGGTGCCAGTGCCTGTCCGCGGGTGGTAGCTCACCATGTGCTGGTGCCGCAGCTGACAGAGCGACTTCGGGACTCAGAGAACGACTCCATGGCCAAGATCGCTGAACTGGAGAAGCAGCTAAGCCAGGCCCGCAAGGAATTGGAGACCCTGAGGGTAAGCTTTGGTGTGGGCTGGACCAGGCTGGGGATGTGGGTCTGGTCAGACTTTCCAAGGTAGTCTGCTCTTCTTGACATCTCGATCCTTCCCAGAAAAAGATTGGGGCGGGGTTGCTTTATACCAGAGAGCTCGCGGATGGGCACTAACTAATCCTTTTCCTGGGGCTCGCAGGAGCGCTACAGCGAGTCGACTCTCATGGGCACTTCCAGACGAATTCCTGAGCCTGAGAAAGTGCCTGCCTCTACCGTGGTGCGACCCTCAGCTCTAGAGCTGAAAGTGGAAGAGCTTGAGGAAAAAGGGTTAATCCGTATCCTGCGGGGGCCGGGGGATGTCGTTTCCATCGAGATCCTTCCAGGCGCTGCGGCGACACCAAGTGGAGACGATGCACCAGCTCGGAGGGTGCCCACTGACTCCTCCAGTCCAGGTGCGCAAGAGCTTCATGGTGGGGGAGACAGACCAGGGCAGGGAAGGGTATCCTGGGGATATTCCTGGCTATGAGAGATAAGGAGGTTTGGATTGCGTGGCACAGGTACACAAAGGTTTTGGATACATATGTAGGGCAGGGAGGTGGCGAGCTCCCCCGCTCCCCATGTCCCCAGCCAAGAAGTTGGCGGGCCTCTCCCACACCCTCACTGGGCTCCTATCTCCCACCTGCAGCAGAATCGGTTCCCGGAGCATCATCGCCACCTCAGCCACCGCCACCCCCACCGCCACCGCCACCTCCACTACCCAACCTCCAGTCCCAGCAGGAAGCCCTTCCCTCGGCACCTCCGCTGGCCCCGCCCCTCCCGGGCTGCGGAGAGCCTCCACCTGCACCACCGTTGCCTGGAGACCTGCCGCCCCCCCCCCCTCCCCCCCCCCTCGGTACTGATGGACCAGTGCCTCCGCCACCCCCACCACCTCCGGGAGGGCCCCCTGATATCCTTGGAGGACAGGGCCCAGAGATAGGCCCAGGTAAGTGGAGTGGACTATCTCAGAGTCTCTGGGGCTGGTGGGGAAGCAGGGCAGGGCACCCCTTGGAGTCCTCCAGGACCCTCTCTGCCGAGGAGTCTTCTACTACCTCCCATCTGTCCTGATAGGCTTGGTTAGGTTAGTTCCCTCCAGTGCCTGCTCACCACTCCTTCCTGCTCTCAGGGGTGAAGGCCAAGAAACCCATCCAGACCAAGTTCCGAATGCCACTGCTGAACTGGGTAGCGCTGAAACCCAGCCAGATCACAGGCACTGTCTTCACTGAGCTCAATGATGAGAAGGTGCTGCAGGTGAGTGGGCAGCAGAGAGCTTCAGCGTCATGATGGGCATAGGGGGTCAGTAGTCATCTCCTCTGCCTGGTTTACAGATTATGGGGAACCCCGGGGAAGCTGAGGGCATGGGCTTTAAGACCCTGGACTGGTGCATCTAGAAGGCAATATCCTGACCTCTGCAGGCTGTCCTCACCTCCAAGTTTGTTCTCTTCTTTCTGCCCATTTCCACAGACACCTAAGGCCTGGGGCGTTCTGATTCCAGTGTCACTTTGGAATGGTTTCCCTGTCTTCTGGGCCATTGCTCACACATTGGTCCCATGTGCTGTGTTCTCTGCCCCACCTTTCTTTTTTTTCTTTTTTTTTTTTTTTTTTTTTGGTTTTTTCTAGACAGGGTTTCTCTGAATATCTCTGGCTGTCCTGGACTCGCTTTGTAGACCAGGCTGGCCTCGAACTCACAAAGATCCGCCTGCCTCTGCCTCCCAAGTGCTGGGATTAAAGGCGTGCGCCACCACCGCCCGGCTTGCCCCACCTTTCTTGTGTCTCCCTGTAGCTCCTGCAAAGGCTTGTTTGTGGTTGAGCTAGCTTACTGGCTTTTCTGTCCAGTGGTAGTCTGTCTGGCTGTACGAAGGGCTCAGGAGCGTGGGCAGATCTGGGCTCCACTCAGCCTGGCTTTTTCTCCCACGCCCTCAGGAGCTGGACATGAGTGACTTTGAGGAACAATTCAAGACCAAATCTCAAGGCCCAAGCCTGGACCTCAGTACTCTGAAGGGGAAGGGAGCCCACAAAGTCCCCACCAAGGCAACACTCATTGAGGCCAATCGGGCCAAAAATCTGGCCATCACCCTGCGCAAGGGCAACCTAGGAGCAGACAGAATCTGCCAGGCCATTGAGACGTGAGTACCTATGCTGGGGCGTGTACCGGCTAGGATCACCAGGCAGAGAGTAATAACCCCAGTACTGGGATAGAACCCACCAAACTTCACACCAGTCCTGGGTGTGAAGTCGGGGAACAAGTCCTCAGTTTCAGACCAAAAAAAAAAAAAAAAAAAAAACCCGACTGAGACCATACTTCCATGAGTCCATGCCCAGATTGAGGCCTCCCCACTTTGTTCCTGCTTCTGCCCAGCATGGGCACACAGGCCAAAGGATTTATAGCTGTGTATCTGCCAGTGTTAGGATAGTACTGGGGCTTTCCAGCTGTTTCTTGCTGAAGCCGTGTGCAGATAGTAAATGCTGAAGGTTGTTTATTCAGTCGTGCTTTGTGAAACCTGTAAGTGTGGCATGACACCCACTCTCCCATTTCCTCATGCAGTTATGACCTACAGACTCTCAGCCTGGATTTCTTGGAGCTGCTGACCCGCTTCCTGCCCACAGAGTACGAACGAAGCCTCATAGCCCGATTCGAGCAGGAAGAGCGGCCGATGGAGGAACTGTCTGAGGAGGATCGCTTCATGCTGCAGTTCAGTCGCATCCAGAGACTGCCAGAACGCATGAACACTCTCACTTTCCTGGGCAACTTTCCAGACATGGCCCAGCTGCTCATGCCGGTGTGGGCAGGACGGGCAGGGTGGTGTGGTGGAGCCTAGGCTGGTGGGTAGGGAGGCGGCATCTCTGAGCTGAGCTTTGGAAAGGGTAGCTGGGAGTATCTGAGCCTCCTGGTGGGGGAGGCACCAGTTTACCTCATCTTCATCCCACCCTTAGCAACTGAATGCCATCATTGCAGCCTCGATGTCCATCAAGTCCTCTGACAAGCTCCGTCAGATCCTGGAGGTGAGAGCCAAGGGGAAGGGACAGGGAAGCAGGGTCTACCCTTGCCTAGTCTAGGTCGCATAAAAGGGAGACTCAGGCCCTACCCACCTGGGTTAGTAAAGATAGTGTTCCCATTTCTCACATGCATGTTGATAGGCACGCCAAGGTGGGAGGTTGGGGTCAGCAACAGCAAGAGCAAGCCATGCCTGCAACAGTGCACCTGAGCTCATTCCCCAGGGCCCAGTCTCTCTGGGGGATTGCTTTGTGAAAGGTATGGTAACTACGCCTGCTCAGCGGAGTGTCTGCAGACAAGAATACATGGCTGTCAGGGGACTGAGGAAGGAATGTGGCAAGCCAGTTTTGGGGTGCACCAGTGGAGGGGAAAATCTGAGTGTGTTCATGGTGTTGATAGTGTACACATGGTACACACGGACAGGCTGCATGTGTCACGGAACTGAAGGGTCCATTCAGGAGGGACTGAGTGTGAGGGTTGGCTTCTTGCCACCTTTCTTCCTTTCTGAGTAGTATATATTCTTCAAGGGGATTTCCAGTCTGGATCTCACGGAGTCTTCTCTGCCTCTTCCAGATTGTCTTAGCTTTTGGCAACTACATGAACAGTAGCAAGCGCGGGGCAGCGTACGGTTTCCGGCTTCAGAGTCTAGATGCGGTGAGAAGGGGCTCCTGGCCTGGGGTACTAGGGTCCGGTTGGGGGCCCATGGCTTATTGACCGATCCTTGTCCAGTTGTTGGAGATGAAGTCGACTGACCGAAAACAGACACTGCTGCACTACTTGGTTAAGGTCATTGCTGAGAAGTACCCACAGCTCACAGGCTTTCACAGCGACCTGCACTTCTTGGACAAGGCAGGCTCAGGTATGGGGTGCTGGGGTCTCGGGTGGGAGCAGGGAGCTCAGTCCTTGGGCTCCTGTGGTTATGAGAAGGACGGGGTGCTGCAGGATGTAACTGATGCTGCTTTATCCTGAGTCCATGCTGTCCACTCCAGTGTCCCTGGACAGTGTCCTGGGGGATGTCCGCTCCTTGCAGCGAGGTCTCGAGTTGACACAGAGAGAGTTTGTACGTCAGGATGACTGCCTGGTGCTCAAGGAGTTCCTGAGGGCCAACTCTCCTACCATGGACAAGCTGCTGGCAGACAGCAAGACAGCTCAGGTGGGTGGGTGGGGGGACACAGGAGCACCAGCCACTGAGGCCTTAGGGTGGGGTGTGTGGCCACAGGCAAAACCATGGGAGGATGGAGAGAGAATAAGGGACCATCCTTGTGTGGAGAAACAGAGATGTGGTACCCTGAGAGGCACAGGGCATGGTCAGGCTCTAAGGGGCCCAAGCTGGGAAGCTGATGGTGGCTGTGCTTGCAGGAAGCCTACGAGTCTGTGGTGGAGTACTTTGGAGAAAATCCCAAGACCACATCCCCTTCTATGTTTTTTTCCCTCTTCAGCCGCTTCACCAAGGCCTATAAGGTAGCTGATGGGTGGGCTGGGTTGCAGGCCCTGCAGCCCCTTCCCTGAGAGCAGTGGGAGGAGTGGGCACCCCTTCCATCCCAGGTAAGATGGGGCTGGAGGAAGGGATGTTCTAAGACCTGCCTTGTGACTTCAGAAAGCAGAACAAGAGGTGGAGCAGTGGAAGAAGGAGGCCGCTGCAGATACCTCAGGCAGAGAAGAGTCTCCAGTACCCAAGGTAAGCGGCTGTCCCCAAGCCCGGTAGTGGGGTGCAGGAATTTGTGGCACCCTCTTGTCTCACCCCCACACCTTCAGTGTTAAGAAACAGATCCTGCCCAAGGACAGTGCCCCAGAAGGCAGGCAAGGAAGCAGGGTTAGGTCCCTTCCTCCGCCTAAGCTGGCTAGCCTAGCTGGGAGGAACGGCACAGGCATTCCAGAGTGGTCAGGGTGAGAAGTATCCTAAAGTTAGAGTTGTCCATCTCCTCAGTCTCCACCCAAGGCCAGGCGACCACAGATGGACCTCATCTCTGAGCTAAAGCGGAAGCAGCAGAAAGAGCCGCTCATCTATGAGAGTGACCGGGATGGGGCCATTGAAGACATCATCACTGGTGAGGGCTCAGCTAGGTCTCTGTCCCGTCTTTAGTCTGTATTATGTCATTCTCTTTCTGCATCTCTCTCCACCCTATGGGTCTGCTGCCTCCCCCGACCCCCAGTCTCACTGTGTAGCTCTGGCTAGCCTGGGACTTGCCATGTAGACCAGGCTGGCCCCAAACTCACAGAGATACTCACTCCTGCCTTTGCAGTGTTAGGATTAAAGGGGTGCACTGCCACGTCTGTCCTCCATGCCTCTTGCTACCTTTTCTGTTCTTCTGTTTTCTCTCTCTCTCTACCTTCTATCCCTAAAACCTCAGTGCTCAAGACGGTACCCTTCACTGCCCGCACCGGCAAGCGGACATCCCGGCTCCTCTGTGAGGCCAGCCTGGGAGAGGAGATGACCCTCTAGCTCCCAGGTACCTAGATAACCTGGCCTGTGATTCCAGTGCTGGCACAACTCTGGAGGATCTGGGGGGGGCAGGGGGGCACACATGTCTCCTCATCCTAGGCCACTGCACGGCTGGGGTAGCTTAGAGGGTGGTGTTTCTGGCTGGGTTAAATCACTGTCCCCTCCCACGTGCACAAAATCAAGTCCTTAGAAAGATGAGCCTGTGCCTTGGAGGCTGGGTCAATGTTTCTCCTTTGGCTGCCAGATCTTCGGAACCAGCCCTACATCCGTGCAGACACAGGACGCCGAAGTGCTCGCCGGCGCCCCCCCAGGACCCCCACTGCAGGTCACTGCTGACCTCTCGCTGTAGCCACTGTTTCTGCTGGTGAATTCTGTAGGGCTGAAGGCAGGCTGGAGCTCAAAGAAGGTGGCCCCTTAGCTCGGCCGGGTCGGGCATCCGCTCCTCCTGCTGACCACAAGCCTCGAAAAGCACACCCCCCCCCCTCCAAAAAAAAGCTGCTCGCAGCACCCTCTCCCTCCAATAGCCATACTAGCCTGAGCGGGAGCCTGGCCTGTAACTTATATAGTGCACCTCGCTGCCGCCCTAGCCCGGAGGACTCTCCTTGGACCTTATTTTTATACAAGATTAATAAAGATGTTTGCAAAAGACGCGCGTCAGCTCGGTGCCTGACCCCACCAGGCGCAGCCAGTCTCGCTCAGCAAACGCTTTACTTGTACGAGCTCTTCATAGCAGATCTCTGGAAACTGGCTGGCGAAGGGGAGGAGGGGTGCTTCTGCACTAGAGTCGGCGGGGAGGCCAGCTTCGAGGGACACATTTGCTCCAGCGGCTGGCTACCCAGCCTGGCGGGAGGGCGAAGGGGACCTGCGGAAGATCGAAGCAGGCAACTCGTTAGGGACGCGGCGCGCGATAAGCAATACCTGGGTGCATCTCCTGCTTGCTGCCCCTGCAGGTCCCCATTTCTTTGAGATCGGTTCCCCCTCTTCCCCAGCCACTGCTGCCCCGCCCCCGTCCCATCTGCCCTGTCCTTAGTCTCTCCGCGGGATTCTCACCTTTGTTGAGTGGTCCCAGGTTGGGAGGGAGCTTGGGGCGGCCTGACTGATGGGGCCTGGGAAGGCGGACGTCGGGACCTGGGGCTCGGTTCGAGATCCGGCGTTCTGCTCTCGGGCGAGGGGTCGGATTGGGAATCTGAGCGTAGGGGCCACGCCCACCTGGGGCGGGATCTCAGAGGAAGAGGCGGGGACAGTGCTGGGAGGGGCCCCGTGGGAGGTGGCGGCGGCGGCGGCGGTGGTGCTGCGCTGCCGTTGACCCGGAGCATTTCCCCTGACCTCCCGTGGGCTCCGGACCCGCTCCTCGGACCCCGGGTCTGCGGGCCGCCTTGGGGCGCGCACCGGTTCTGTACAGCGTGTGCAGGGAGCGCGTCAGCTCGGAGCTGGAGAGGCCGCCGAGGCGCGCCGCCTGGCAGAAGTAGTTGAGGCCCTTGTGCGCGCGCGCAGGCCGACTCTGGCCGAGCGCTCGGCTCCTGCCACCGCAGAGGCCCAGCCGCAGAGCTCACTGCTTCTTGAAATAGCTTGGAGGAGAAAAGTGGGACGGCTGGCTCAGACGCCGCCCCACGCCCTCCACCATCCCACAGGTGGGGAAACCCGAGCAGGGCCGGAAGCTACTTGTCTTGGGCTGAGTGGATGACCTAGGGTCCGGGAAATGGACCTGGAAAGTCAGGGCGTTCTCCAAGGGGCAGGAACCTCAGAGGGGACTCCCCCAAGGCCGAGCTCTGTTCTCTGAATCCTGAGTGTGGGAGCTGGGGTTGGCTGTGCCCACCTTGTCACCTCCTGCCTTGATTTGTGGGGGACAAAGCCCTGACTCAGCAGCTTGAACAGCACCTCGAGGAACAGGGTGTGCAGGCCCGGGGCCTCACAGACCCGATTGCCCTTCATTTGTCCTGAGAACAAGCAAGCACGGGCTAGAGTGAGGAGGGGTGGCCTCATTCCCGATTTCCCCTCCGGCACATTAGCTTAACCCCTCACCCATGCAATCAGCCAGGCGCTGGTTGTCAGTGAGGATACCCAGGAAGTCCTTGAAGCTTACAATTCCATCGCCTGGGAAGAGAGGAGGCGGCAGTGGGTGCTTGCCCTATTTGGAAAGTTTGTCCTGTAGATACTTTTTGGATTTAAATACACATTGAGAATTATTTGAGATTTTCTCCATCACCATAACCCTCCCCCCTAAACCATTTTATCTCTTTAAAATAGATTTCTCCAGAAAGTACTGAGGTCACGTAGTAACAACCCTTTGTAGAAGCCAAAGTGTTCCAGTGTGACTGTGGAGAGAAACAGCTCTTGCCCTGAGGCATGAGGATTGAGCCAGTAGAAATGTATGAAGGCCCGGGAGATATGGGTGCCGATCTAGGCGGGCTTCCTGGAAGAGGAACTTAAAAGGAAAAAAAAAACAACAGGACCTGGCCACTGATTTTGTAGATGAGGGTGGCATTCTTCAGGAGAGGGCCTTAAAGGTGGGAGGACAAGGCAGCAGAGATAGGACACCCACCATCTAAGTCGGCCAGCCGAAGAGCCTCACACATCTCCTGTGGGCCCAGCTGGATACCCACATTGCGCAGGGCAGCTTTCATGCTGTGCGTGTCCACAGTGCCTGTTGGGCTGCAACTGAACAGCTTGAAGATGTCCTGGAAGGCTGCGGGTGGAGAGGGGGGGCCAGTCAACAAGGGGCAAACTACCCGTGGGAGCCTTGAGGCTTCTCAGCTCCAGCTGCGGGGTGCACTGCTGGTTTGGACTAGCTTATTGTAACTTTCAGTATAATGGGCAAACATTTGTATTTAGACATATTTGTACAAAAATCATTTACAGTCCATGTTTAGAGGCCAGAGAGATGGGCCCAATGAGTGAGGGTGCTTGCTGCCAAGCCCGATGACCTGAGCTTGATCCATGGGACCCACTTAGAGACTGGTTCCCCCTCTAAGTTGTCCTCTGTCCTTCACATGAGTGGCAGGGTGCGTGCTCACGCATGTGCTTGTGCACACATAATAACAATACCCTACAAACTCACATGTGGGACTAGAGATTTGGCTTAGGTGTTAAGAGCACTTACTGTCCTTGAGTTGGATGTTGGGTGGCTTACAACCACCAGTAACTCCTCCAGCCCCAGTGAGATCTGGAGACCCTGGCTCTGTAAGCACCTCACACGCCCTCCCTCCAACTAAAATAAAAAAAAAAAATCTTAAAAAAAAAAATCACATCCAAGGCCACATGTGGGAGCCTGGCTCTGTGGTACTTGGAAGCCCTACTGGTGTGTGGCATATAAACAGGCACTTAGATTATTGATGTAGAGAATGATTCTTTTTTGATGGGTCCCTGCCAAGATCAGGGTGTGATATTTGAGGAATTCTAGGACAATGAGTCTTTCTGGTTTTTTATTTTTATTTATTTTTTCCTCGAGACAGGGTTTCTCTGTGTAGCTGTCCTAGACTCACTTTGTAGACCAGGTTAGCCTTGAACTCACAGAGATACACCTGCCTCTGCTGGGATTAAAGGCATGCCCCACCATGCCTGTCAACAGTGAGTCCTTGCTTCTCACCTTCAGGCCAGACCCTGGGAAATTTTGTTTCTTTTCTGTTCATTTCTCTTTTCCCTTTTTATCCTGTTCCTTTCTATTCAAATGCCTCCATCCAACTATCCACCAGTAGTTTTATTTTCCTTATTTTCTACACACACACACACACACACACACACACACACACACACACACACAAAGACACATGCTTTGTGGGTCACATCATTGAGCCCTTGGGCTATAGAGAATATAAAGAGAAGAAAAGATTAGACTGCTATGGAGGGAAGGTTGCAAGGGTCATAAAAATGTTAACCTTAGGGCAGGTAACCCTGTCCTGAGCATCCTCTAATTTCTCTCTCTGCTCCTGAACCTCAGGCCCTTACCTGCCAGCTTCCGGGATGTCAGGAGTAGCAGGTTGTCATCAGTTGAACTGCTCCAGTAGAAGAAGTTGAACATGTAGTACCTGTTGCAAAGAGATTCCGGGCCCAAGCAGGCCTTGCCCCCAAACCAGCCCCCAGACCTGACCTCCAGTTCCTACCCTCACCTCTGAGACCTGGCATCTGGGCTTGGCCAATATGGATGGGTAGCTTCAGAGTCCTTGAATTCTCTTCCCTTCAGTACGGTGTGCTCCTCCTTTGTGGCTGTGACTGCTGCTACATCTGGCTGGGACAGCTGGCCCATCTGCAGCTGTACCTGCCCTTTCTGGGTCCTGCTAGCCCGTTCCTGTGCATCTCGTGTGAGGAGATTCCGAGGCTTCTGTGGAGGCCTTGGAGCCAGGGAGAAGGTAGGACAGCCCGGTCAGCTAGAGGGCAAAGACTCCAGGGCACCTAGGGGACAGGGACTGTGGGTGAGCAAGTCCACCTCCTCCTCCCAGGATCCTCAGGCCAGGCTGAATCCATAGCCCTGTAAGGAAGGGGCTTCCATAGGGGGCACAGGGTGTGAACCCTCAACTCCTGTGGCAGAAAAGGGACCCTCCTTCAGCCTAGTGGCCTGTACCTTCTCAGTGTCGATGGGGGTCTCTTGGTCTTCTGCCCTCTGCTGCCTGTAAGGCAGAGTCCCAGGCTCTGAGGCTGCCCCCAGGCTGCCTCTGCTGGGTTTTGTCTTTTGTCATGAAAGTGGCATGCTCTCCCTGACAAGGCTGACTGCTTCCTGCCAGGGCGTCTGCGACTTTATTCTTCCCAAGTCTCTACCTCCCTTCAGGCATCTGAATTTGTGATTGCTTTCTGGATGCTGAAGCAGGATGGCAGAGGCCCATAAGGAACAGCAGGCCCCAGAATCCCAAAGCCAGGCATGAGGTGGGGGGGTGGTGCGTGAGTCCTGTCCAGTATAAACCCACTAACCATATTTAAAGACATTCCGTACAATGTCTACTCTCAGATCACAAGTGAATGAACCTAGTAACAGCTGGAAGAT
Organism: Lophiomys imhausi; assembly: GCA_907164525.1. NCBI lineage: Eukaryota > Metazoa > Chordata > Mammalia > Rodentia > Muridae > Lophiomys > Lophiomys imhausi. Next base: position 1,098,468 of record CAJQZJ010034446.1, read on the forward strand.
CTCTAAATACTTGGAGATTAAACACTATGGTTCTAACCAGTGGGCCAGGTATGGTGATGTGCACCCATAATTCTAGAACTTTGGAAGCTGAGGCAAAAAGATTCTGAGTTTCAGGGCTATCATGAGCTACATAATAAGACCTTGTCAGGAGGAGGAGGAGGAGAGAAAGTACATTATTAAAACAACAAGACAATGCCATGCATGGTGATACATGCCAATAATTCCAGCACTTGGGAATCAAAAGCAGATCTTCAGCTCTAGCGAGTTTGAATCCAGCCTGGGCTGTATGAGAACTTGTCTACAAACAAAGCATGGATCAAAGAAGAAACAACAAACTAAACAAAATTAAAACCAACTTACTCAAAATTGTGGGATGTAACAAAAACTGCTTACAGAGACACTTGTAGCATTAGATACATGTTTTAGAAAAGGAAATATCTAAAACCAATAACTAAAGTTATACTACTCTAAGAAACTAGAAGTAGAAAAATTAAGATAATAAAAACAGCCGGGCATGGTGGCGCACACCTTTAATCCCAGCACTTGGGAGGTAGAAGCAGGCAGATCTCTGTGAGTTCAAGGCCAGCCTGGTCTACAAAGTGAGTCCAGGACAACCAGAGATACACAGAGAAACCCTGTCTTGAAAAACAAAAAACAAACAAACAAACAAAAAAAACAACCCCCCCGAAACAAAAACAGAAAAAAGGAAAAAAGAAAAGAAAAGATAATAAAAACAAGAGCAAAAATTAAAATTGGATAGCAGAAAATCAATAGCAAAAATAGTAAACACCAAAATCTTGTTCTTTGAAAGAGCAATAAAGTAGACAAGGGCTGGTGAGATGGCTCGGTTAGTAAAGGTGCCTACCTGCTGACAAGTTTGAGGACCTGAGTTCAAAGTTCCCAGGACCCACAAGGGAGAAGAGAACTGACTCCTTCACATCTGACTCCTGACATCCATACATCTGCTATGGTAGGTATGGATGTGCCACATGTCATATTATGAACGACTGCCTATCAGTTTGATAACCTTAATAAAATAGAAAATAGAAGCTGCCAAAACGTATATGTGAAGAAACAATCTGAATAAACCTGTGTCTACTAAAGAAATCAAACCAATAATTAACCTTCCAAAGCAGAAAGAGAGGGGTCCATATAAATTTAGATGCTTTTTAAATCAAAATTTTTATTAAAGAACTATCACTTCTATTATTGAAGGACTATCACTTCTCTACAATATCTTAACTCACCCTGTGAGGCCATCACCCTATACCCCAAACAGAAAAGACTTTCCCAGAAAACTATAATCCTGAAGAACATACATACAAAAATCTTTTTAAGCCAGGCATGGTTGGCACATGTCTTTATCCCAGCACTGAGGAGGAAGAGGTAGGCGGATCTCTTTGAGTTCCAGGCCAGCCTGATCTACAAAGCAAGTCCAGAACAGCCAGGACTACACAGAGAAACCATCTCAAAAAACAAAAACAAACAAACAAACAAAAATCTTGTTTTTAAAAATCATTTTGGGGTGTGGTGATGCAGGCCTTTAATCCCAGCACTTGGCAGGCAGAGGCTGGTGGATCTGAGTTCAAGGCTAGCCTGGTCTACAAAGTGAGTCCAGGACAGCCATGGATACATAGAGAAACCCTGTATCAAAAACCAAACAAACAAACAAACAAAAACATGTAATTAAAAATTACTTTGGCCAGGTGTGATGACACATGATTTTAATTCTAAAATTTAAGAGAAAGAGGCAGACAGATCACGGAGAGTTCCAGAGCAGCAAGGGTTCGTAGTGAAACCCTATCTCAAAAAATTGTCTTAAAGGCTTTTCATTTATGTGTGTATAACAATTACCACACACAATAAATATAAATATAAAATATTTAAATTAAAACTTCTACTGTGGAGCCAGGCATGGTGGCACACACCTTTAATCCCAGCACTTGGGAGGCAGAGGCAGGTGGATCTCTGAGTTCGAGGCCAGCCTGGTCTACTTAGCAAGTTCCTTAGCAGCCGTGTTACATAGAGAGACCGTGTCTCAAAAAAAATGTGAAGCCCCAAAATCTTCGACTCTACCAACAGTGTGAAGAAAATTAGAAGACAATCATAGGGGCTGGAGAGATGGCTCAGAGGTTAAGAGCACTTTCTGCTCTTCCAGAGGTCTTGAGTTCAATTCCCAACAACCACATGGTGGCTCACAACCATCCACAGTGATACCTGGTGCCCTCTTCTGGCCTGCAGGCATAACTGCAGACAGAACACTGTATACATAATAGATTAATAAAATCTTAAAAAAAAAGACAATCATAGACATGGAGATGTACTTCTGAAAAGGAGTTAAAATATACAAACAACTTTATAAAACAACAATCAGAAAGCGAATCGCCCAATTAAAATGGTCAAACGATGTGGAGACAACCTTATCTGAGATCTTCAACATCATGAATCATTAGAGAGCTAAACAGTAAACTGACACACACTATAGATCTATGCGAATGCCAGGGTTGGGAACACCCATACCATCAAATGTTGAGAAGGAACAGCATCGTTCTGGGGCTGCAAAGTGTAGTCACTCTGGGCATCACTTCAGTTGTTTCTTACAAATCCGAATATACTCTCTCTTTTTTTTTTTTTTTGGTTTTTCGAGACAAGGTTTCTCTGAATATCTCTGGCTGTCCTGGACTCGCTTTGTAGACCAGGCTGGCCTCAAACTCACAAAGATCTGCCTGCCTCTGCCTCCCAAGTGCTGGGATTAAAGGCGTGCGCCACCACTGCCCAGCCCGAATATACTCTCAATCTCTTGGTTGTGAGCTCATGTAGAGAGCTGCGACGTGCCACGCCCTAAAGATGGCGCCAGTTTCCGCCTTCCACCAGCCCGATGGTGAGCACTCTCGGTGGTAAACAAATCCATATTTGGTTAAGACCGCTAATCTGGCTTGCTTCCGCATACGTGGGCCTGTAAGATAGCACCACGTGGCTTTACTTGATTGGCTGTTCATATAGTATTTAGCCTGTGGGTTGGGTCTGCCTGATTATTCGGAAGACTGTTTTCAAGGGACCTGAATAAACTGCTTGAGAAGAGCTTTTGCGAGTTGCGTCGTTCTTGCTGGTCGAGGTCGACGCGACAAGTGGTGGCCTGTACGGGGAACCAGAAAAGACTCAGAACTCCTGCAGTCAGGGGCAGTGCACTGGTAAGTTCCCGGGATAAATTGGGACAATAAAGTTTCGCGGATATTGCGAACTAAAGGTAAAGTTTCGCGGAAGTTGCGAACTAAAGGTAAAGTTTTGCGGGAAACTGCGAACCAAAAGTAAATTTTTAATCATGGGATTGTCTCAGTCACATCCAATTTTTCTGGCTCTTCAGGAGCTACTTTTAGCTAGGAAATTGAAACTTGAGAAGTCAACCCTAGAAAGATTTTTGAATGAATGCGACTCCGTGGCTCCGTGGTTTGCGGTGTCCGGGAATCTTACGGTATCCTGCTGGGACAAATTAGGCAGGGACTTGGATTTTGCTTGGGAGCAAGGTGCTCTGAAGCATGGAGTAAGACCGGTTTGGAAGATGGTGAGGAGTTGTTTAGAAGATCAGAGATGCTGTAAAGCAGTCAAGGAGGGAGAATCAGCCTTGGAACTGCTGCAAGGGGAAAGATCTGAGCAGGCAGACAGTGAAAAGGAAAACAAAAATAAGGTCCCTCTCTATCCCGATCTTAGAGATTTTAGAGATTTTGAGGACTCAGAGGGCACGGATTCTGAAGGGGAGCTACACGCTCTAATAGAACAGTTGGAGAGGACTGCTATTAGAAAAAGGGAAAAGAGCCGGGCGGTGGTGGCGCACGCCTTTAATCCCAGCACTCGGGAGGCAGAGGCAGGTGGATCTCTGTGAGTTCGAGGGCAGCCTGGTCTACAAAGCGAGTCCAGGACAGCCAGGGCTACACAGAGAAACCCTGTCTCGAAAAACCAAAAAAAAAAAAAAAAAAAAAAAACCAGAAAAAGGGAAAAGAAAAGGGTAAAAGAGAAAGACACATTGGTGGCAGCCAGTGTAAGTGAAGCCATTGCCGCGGTGCCTTCAGCCACGTTGGCAGCGGTTGGTGTAAGTGAAGCCGTTGCCGTGGCGCCTTCAACTCCCCCTCCATACACAGAAGCCGTTCAGATAGATCAGCCTGTTCAGTCCCTGAAAGTAGGGAGATCTTTCTGCCCGGGGGTGTGGACACAAGAACAGAATTACAGTTTGCCTATCCGGTATACCAAGATCCACAAGGGAACAGGTACGAGGAACCGCTTGATTTTAAAGTAATTAAATCCCTTGCAGAGTCGGTTCGTACCTATGGCATTACTGCTTCTTTTACATTGGCTCAAGTAGAAGCATTAAGCAGACATTGTATGACTCCGAGTGATTGGAGTGGCCTGGCCTGTGCCTGCTTAAGTCCAGGGCAATACTTAGACTGGAAAGCTTTCTTGATTGAGTATTCCACTGAGCAAGCAGCCATTAATCAGAGAAATGGAAATCCAGCCTGGGATAGAGACATGCTGCTTGGGCAGGGGAGATTTGCCAACCAGCAGACAGGATATCCCAATCAGGTTTATGAACAAATAAACCAGACAGCTATCAAGGCTTGGAAATCCCTTCCTAACAAAGGGGAGGTGAGTGGGAACTTAACTAAGATTCTACAGGGCCCCATGGAGCCCTTTTCAGACTTTGTGGCACGATTGGTGGAAGAGGCAGGGAAGATTTTTGGTGACCTGGATGCTGCTATGCATCTATGAGCAATGCACCAAAGAGTATAGAGCCGCTATCACCCCTTACAAGAACAAAGGGCTAGAAGCCTGGATGAAAGTGTGTAGAGAACTTGGAGGGCCGTTAACTAATGCTGGTCTTGCTGCCGCGGTAGTACAGTTGACCAGAAAAGGTAGAGGAAGTCCAGGAGTTTGTTTTAAGTGTGGCAAGATGGGACACTTTAAAAGACAGTGCCCCGAGAGAAGGAGTACAGAAAGTACAGGAAGTGCACAACACCCCAGGCAGCCGGGGTTATGCCCAAAATGTAAGAAAGGGAACCATTGGGCTAATGAGTGCCGTTCGGTGACAGACATCCATGGCCAGCCTTTGACTCAAGGTTATGGTGGCGCTCGTCCAAAAAACGGACAGCGGGGCCCACGACCCCAGGGCCCACAAATATATGGGGCAGTAGAGAATAAGGACAAAGAACAGAATCAAGAGAGATGGCCAACCCTCCGCCATCCGAGAGACTGCAGAGAGCCACTGCAGGCTCAGCAGGATTGGACCTCTGCTCCACCACCAGACTCGTATTAATGCCCCAAATGGGGGTCCAGTTAATTGAAACAGATTTTAAAGGACCCCTTGAACCTGGTACAGTTGGTTTGCTGTTAGGGAGGTCATCATCAGCCTTGAGAGGACTTATTGTCCATCCTGGGGTTATAGATCCAGATTATACAGGAGTGGTTAAGATCATGGTAGCCTCCCCCCGTGGTATAACAGCTATCTCTCCTGGAGATAGAATTGCTCAGTTGGTCATTTTGCTGAGCTTACATGATCGCTATGCGGCAAGGGATCGAGAGGAAAAGATGGTTTTGGGTCCATGGGCACAGATCTGAGTTTTCTCTCCTTGGATTTGGACCAACGCCCCGTCTTGGAGTTAAAAGTTGATGGTAAAAAGATCCTGGGCCTTTTGGATACTGGGGCTGATAGGAGTATCATAGCAAAGAAAGACTGGCCTTCAGGTTGGCCCGTACAAGCCTCTTCTCAAACACTTCAAGGCCTGGGTTATGCTAAGACTCCAGATATGAGTGCAAGATTATTAAAGTGGCAGGACCAAGAAGGCCACTCAGGAGAAATGCAGCCATATGTACTTGAGCTCCCTATCTCCCTTTGGGGAAGAGACCTTTTAAAGGATATGGGATTTAAATTGAGTAATGACTATTCTGATTCAGCCCAATGTATGATGCAAGATATGGGATATGCTCCAGGCTTTGGAATAGGAAAATATTTGCAGGGGCGGAACAGTCCCATATCTATGCAGCAAAGACAAAAGAGACAGGGCCTGGGTTTTTTCCTAGGGGCCACTGAGGAGGGCATTCCCATAACTTGGAAGACGAGGACCCAGTATGGGTTCCTCAGTGGCCACTTTCCTCTGTAAAATTGAGTGCAGCCAAAGAGTTGGTGGATGAACAGATGTCTTTAAAGCATATAAGGCCATCTGTATCTCCCTGGAATACACCTATCTTTGTCATTAAAAAGAAATCTGGAAAATGGAGATTGTTGCATGACCTGCATGCCATAAATCAACAAATGCAGATCATGGGCCCAGTGCAACGCGGCTTGCCGCTTTTATCATCTTTGCCAGCCTCTTGGCCCATAATAGTTATAGATATAAGGGATTGTTTTTTCTCCATCCCTTTGTGTGCCAAAGATAGTGAGAGATTTGCATTTACTGTTCCATCCTGTAACCATGAAGAACCTGATCAGCGGTTTGAATGGGTAGTATTACCTCAGGGCATGGCGAACAGCCCCACTATGTGCCAACTGTATGTGGGGGAAGCCATTGCTCCCTTGAGAAAGAATTTTCCAGATTTGAGATGTGCTCATTATATGGATGATATCTTACTGGCACCTAAGAGTGAACAAATGTTAGATGAGGCCTATGAAGAATTAGTTCAATTATTAAAAAAGAAAAGGTTGTTTATTGCTCCTGATAAGGTTCAAAAGGAAAATGTGGTTAATTATTTAGGAGTGAAGGTTGGACCTGAAAAGATAATACCTCAAAAGATTGAGATAAGAAAAGATAATTTAACGACTCTAAATGATTTTCAAAGATTGTTAGGAGAAATCAATTGGGTAAGAGCCTATTTGAAGCTACCAAATTATGAAATAAGACCCCTATATGATATTTTGAAAGGTGATTCAGCACTTCTTAATTCTCCTAGGCAATTAACAGAAGAAGCAAGAAAAGCTTTATGTAAAGTGGAAGAAAGGTTACAGAGTGCCTTCCTAAAGAGATGGCAGGAAGGACAGCCCATTGCATTGTGCATATTTGCTACCTATGGTCAACCTACAGGATTGTTATGGCAGGATGGACCATTATTATGGACTTATTCGAAGATTTCTCTAAAAAAATCCATAGAACATTATCCCACTGCAGTTGCTGCTTTAGCCTTGAATGGTATCCAACAATGTTTGCAGTCTTTTGGAGTTGCTCCTGCCAGTATAATAGTGCCCTATTCCAGTCATCAAATTAAGATTTTGTGTGGCACTGTAGATGATTGGGCAATATTGCAATGTAGCTTTGAAGGAGTGATTGATAACCATTATCCTAAGCATCCATTGCTATCATTTTTTTTTTTTTTGGTTTTTCGAGACAGGGTTTCTCTGTTTAACTAACAGCTCTGGCTGTCCTGGAATCGCTTTGTAGACCAGGCTGGCCTTGAACTCGCAAAGATCCGCCTGCCTCTGCCTCCCAAGTGCTGGGATTAAAGGCGTGCGCCACCACCGCCCGGCAATTGCTATCATTTTTTAAAGAGCACCCAGTTATATTCCCTAAGGTTACTTCAGCAGTACCACTTCAAGGGTCACCAAATGTGTTTACTGATGGCTCAAAGATGGGCTGCGGAGCCTATTTGATAGAAAGACAAGAGCCCGTGCTATGCCAATTTCAACCGGGCTCCCCCCAAATAGTAGAGTTGAAAATAGTAATTGAGGTGTTTAAAAGATGTCAATTTGCATTCAATTTGATCTCAGATTCAGTCTATGTGGTCAACGCAGTGAAAGTATTAGAATTAGCAGGTCCTATTAAGAATAGTAGTACTGAAGCCGGGCGTGGTGGCGCACGCCTTTAATCCCAGCACTCGGGAGGCAGAGGCAGGTGGATCTCTGTGAGTTCGAGGCCGACCTGGTCTACAAAGAGAGTCCAGGACAGCCAGGGCTGTTACACAGAGAAACCCTGTCTCAAAAAACAAACAAAACAAAACAAAACAAAAAAAGAATAGTAGTACTGTATGTGCCTTATTACAAGAGTTACAAGTTTTAATCTGGCAAAGAAAAAGGTGTTTTTATTTTCAACATATCAGAGCACATACAGGATTACCTGGACCATTAAGTGAGGGTAATGATAAAGTTGATCAATGGACTAGGATGGAATGCATTTTTTGGAGCTCATTCCTGGACCAAGCCAGACAGTTTCACCAATTATTTCATGTAAATGCAAAAACTCTACAGCAGAAATTCCATTTGTCTAGAGCAGATGCTAGGCAAGTGGTTTTGGACTGTCCTCAGTGTGTGATTCATCATCATCCTCCCAGTGTGGGAGTGAACCCTAGAGGATTGATGCCACTCAAAATCTGGCAAATGGATGTTACCCACATTTCAGAGTTTGGAACCTTAAAATATATTCATGTGTCTGTGGATACCTGCTCAGGTATCATACATGTTACACCTATGAGTGGAGAAAAGGCTCGCAATGTCATAGGGCATTGCTTAGAAGCCTGGGCTGCATGGGGAAAACCACAACAGCTGAAAACTTACCGCAATAAGACCCTTTCAGCCTCGCCAGTGTGTCTCTGGTCTCCTTTTCTGTGGATTGTAAGTAATGGGAGTGCATCCTTGGGTGAAGAAAAGTTAGTATGCACTCCGGACACATGCTTTTATGCCCTGTGCCTGAATGCCACAGCCTTTCCTGTGGCTGTGGTGACTAGAATGCCTCAATATGTACCAGTTCCTGTAGAGGCCCCTAATACCATGATGCTATTCAGGCTTAAAAGAGATTTTGGCATCACTGCAGCTATTGTTACTGCCATCACTGTTGCTGCTGTGGGGGCTACTGCCTCAGCTATTGCCTTGTCTAGTTCTATACAGACTGCCAATGCCCTGAATGACATCTCAGCCAATGTAGCACAGACAATGGATACTAAGACCTCTATGAATTCTCATCTCAAAGGAGGCCTTATGATAGTTAATCAACGCATAGATTTAATACAAGAACAGATTGATACTCTTTGGCAACTAGCACAGTTGGGGTGTGAGTGGAAAATGCAGGGTTTGTGTGTTACTTCGGTGCGGTATCAAAATTTAACAAAGGCTGCTAATCTGTCTAAGCAATTGTCAGATCTCCTCTTACAGGATTGGTCGGCTGATTTTGAAAATAAGATGAGAGAGCTGAGAGCGACAATCGTCCACATCAACTCCACTCGGGTGGATCTGAGTCTGGCTAATGGTTTGACTTCCTGGATACAGACGGCTATGGATCATCTTAAGGAGTGGGCGGGCGTAAGCTCTTTGGCGATACTGATGATACTAGCCTCTCTGGTTTGCCTATGGTGCATCTACAAGATGAGAGCCACACAGAAGCATAATGCAGCCATGATTATACAGGCCCTTGTCACCATTGAGGCGGGCCAGTCCCCTCAGGCATGGCTCACTGCCATGAAGCCTTAAATCTTCACTGAGCATAGTCCCTGCCCACTGAGGTATTCGTTCCATGGATAGTAGGGTCTGGCAAGTCAATGACGGAGTAGACGGATGAGTCTCGGCCACCTAAGACAGGGCAGCCCCAAGTGGGGAGGCTGACCCAGAGACGGGTAAGAGTTTGAGCACCGCCCTCCTACAGGCTCAGGCCCACCGTGAGATCCCCAGATATGGGGATTACGAAGCCTTTCCAGGGATTTCTACCAACACTTTCTTTTTTTTTTTTTTTTTTTTTGGCTTTTCGAGACAGGGTTTCTCTGTATAGCCCTGGCTGTCCTGGACTCAATTTGTAGACCAGGCTGGCCTCGAACTCGCAAAGATCCTCCTGCCTCTCTCTACCTCCCAAGTGCTGGGATTAAAGGCGTGCGCCACCACCGCCCGGCTCTACCAACACTTTCAAAAACAAAAAGGGGGGAACTGTAGAGAGCTGCGACGTGCCGCGCCCTAAAGATGGCGCCAGTTTCCGCCTTCCACCAGCCCGATGGTGAGCGCTCTCGGTGGTAAACAAGTCCATATTTGGTTAAGACCGCTGATCTGGCTTGCTTCCGCATACGTGGGCCTGTAAGATAGCACCACGTGGCTTTACTTGATTGGCTGTTCATATAGTATTTAGTCTGTGGGTTGGGTCTGCCCGGATTATTCCGAAGACTGTTTTCAAGGGACCTGAATAAACTGCTTGAGAAGAGCTTTTGCGAGTTGCGTCGTTCTTGCTGGTTGAGGGGGACGCGACAAGCTCAGTCTTTAACGGCCGCAGCATCTCTCCAGCCTGTGAACACACCTTCACAACATAATCAAAGCAACAGCCATGGTGCTGGACATTTATCCGGATGATTTGAAAACCTAAGTCCAAAATCCACACCCCGATGTTGATTGCAAACTTCCTAGCTACCCAAACATGGAACCAACCAAGGTACCTTTTGGTAGGTGGATGGAAAAACAGACCAGTCTGTCTAGACAACGGAACGTTATTGAGTGTTAAAAGGAAATGAGCTGTCAAGCTGTGAAAAGGCATGGAGAGAAGCCAACGCTTGCTAAGGGAAGGGAACCTGAAGGCTCCATGAAGTTCAATTCCAATTCACTCTGGTAAAAGCAGAAGGGGACAGTAACAAAATCAGCGGGCACCCATAGTTGAGGGGAGGGAGGAATGAGTGGGTACACACAGAGTATTTAGGGCGGGCAAACTACTTTGTATGATGCTACATTGAGATACATGCCACACGTTTGTCACAGAGTACACCAAGAGGGAATGGACCCTAATGTCTCTATGGGTGCTGGGTGATGGTGGGGTGCCAGTGTGGGCCTGTGTAACCCTGTGTCCCACAGAGAGCCTCTGCCTCCCAAATGCTGGGATTAAAAATGTGACCCCCAAGCCTACTGAAAGGATGACTTTTAACTTTTGATTCTTCTTCCTCTACCTCATGAGGGCTGGGGTGATAGGTGGTGTGCCAACACCTCTGGTTAAAAAATAGAATTTATTTTTAAGAATCCCACCAAAACAATAAACTCTAAAAAGATGAATCCTAAGAGTCAAAGGACACTCCAGCCAGACACCCACCTCTGCATCTTTTCTTTCTCCCCATTCTAGATTCCAGCCCCTTCCCCCTCTGGCCTGCTTCCCTGCTTTCTATTTCCATGTCCCTGTCCCTAGGTGCTCTTCTCATCCTCAGCGTCCTACTAGGTCTTGATGGGCCTTTTCCTTGGCAGGGAGCCTGAGACCCCATTCAAGAGGCTGGCCAGGGCTGGGCATGGTGGCAGGCTTCTTTTACAACCCTTGCAGTCTGCAGTCTAAGGCAAGAGTCTTGAGAGTTCAAGGCCAGCCTGAGTTACACATCCAGTATCAGAAGAAAAAAAGAAGCCATGTGGTGATGCATGCCTTTTATCCCAGCACTCAGGAGGTCGAGGCAGGAGGATTATTATGAATCTGAGGCAGACCAGCTAGGGCAACATAAAATCTTACAAAAACAATAAAAAACCAGGAGTGATGCTGGGAGTGTCTGTAATCCTTGCACCCAGGAGGCCAAGGCAGAGAGATTGCTACACTTGCGAAGCTAGCTTGGGCTACACAGAGCAAGATGTCTTCCACCCATCTCTCTATCTTACACACACAGTTGGCTATGGACCAGGCTGGCCCCTTCTCTTTCTCTAGCCACAAATTCCCTTCCTTCCTTCCTTCCTTCCTTCCTTCACAATCTTCTGGCTCTGGCCCTTGCCAAAAGCAGACGGTCTCTCTCGTCCTGCGGCTCTTTTGGGACTCTGAAGCCTGATCCCCAGACAATGCGTAAGTGTGTCTATTTGTGAATGTTTTATCCCTGTGGTTGGTCCTGGGCACGTATGTGCCCTGCCCTTGAGGATTGTGCTTCCTGTGTTTGGGTATGGTGTGTTACACATGTGCTAGACTGGTGTCCTCTTGGTTGCTATCTTGGGTACATCATTGTACACAGGGTCTCCCTACAGTTGGAGTTACTTCTGGCTTAAGGCTGTGGCCTCCTAAAAGATCAGTTAATCAATCTTAGTTTTCCCTGCCTTCAAGCCTTCAAACAACATCCTTCCCAGGTCTCCCCACTGGCTACAGGAAGACTTCCCTTTGGGTTTACTTTCTTATCTGCTCAGCCCCATCTTCAGGGAAGCCACATCCTCACATGATGACTGAATGTCTCTGACTTTAGGCCTAAGAAACTAAAGGCTGCGATGGGGCTTTGAGGCTTCCTTAAGGCTCATATGGAGTCTTTCAAGGTGGCCTAGTGGCCTGGTAGGTGGGAGTAAAGTAAAACCACTCTAGGGAGTAAATAAGCCCTAGACAGCTGGCTAGGAATGATGCCAGAACTCTCAGGGGACAGATGTGCTCAAAGGAACTATAAAAACTGGAGACGTCGCCCCTAAAAATTGTTTCTAGAATATAGCAGCCAGGTGTGCTCAGTGGTTAGGAGGCATTGGTCCCCCCAAATCTGAGTCAGGGTTCAAGCAGTGTGGTGCATGCTTGTAATGTCAGCACTCAGGAGGCTGAGGTAGGCAGATCAAGGGTTCGAGGCCAATCTGGGCTGCATAATGAGACTCTATCTTGGAAATCCAAGGGTGGAGGATATAGCTCACTAGAGTAAAACACTGGCCTAAACATGCCCAGGCCCTTGGGTTCCATTCCAGCACTTAAAAAAAAAAACCTCTTCACTGGGGCCAGCACTGGAGGCTTTAATGTTTTTGTCTAGTCATTTCTCTGGGGGTGAGGGGGATGACAGCTTAAAATGGATTTTCAGCAATCATGGATTCCCTTTCTTGGTTCCCGGCACCAAGCTGCAACACAAAAGAAACAGTGTCACTGGGGCATTAGGGTACCGGGGTCTCCCCCCTGCACCTGCGGGGCAGTTGGTGTTCTGTCCTGTGTCTACATATCATGTATCAGAGGCCAAGGGCCCTGGAGCCCATTTCCCTCATGCTCCTTCACGAAAGTGTCCTGCGCTCTAGGAATGGGACTGTCATGCTCTCAGGAAGCAGACCAACAGCGGCAAATGTGTCTGCTTCCTGATACGACATGGCGCTGTCCATTTTTGAACCCAGGTTTCTGTCCTAGCCCTGGGGAGCTCATCCTCCATGGTCCCCAAGCCTCCTCTGGCCCTGGCTTTGCTTCTGCACCTCAGGTCACCAGAATGTTGTTTGTAGCAGCCTTTGTGAGGTCATTGAGGTTGGGGCCATCAATTAAGCTTGCCTGTGTCCCCTGCCCAGCCCCTCCCCCAACTCATTCCACTGTTTGACACCCCACCTGGCTCTGTGAGAACTGAGCCCACCCCCATAGGCTAGTGAGCCCCCAATCCCCCACTGTGGAGGGGCTGAAAGGGCATCACCACTCACTCTTCTTTGGCTTCCTGAAGCTGCGGGGATGTGGCCGCCGTTTCCTGGACAAACTTCATTTTCCCTTGGATGGTGGCCTTCTTGAGCCCTGCCTTGCTAAAATCCAGGTAAGAGCAAGCTACGTTCCTGGTTTCCTGAGTCCGAGATTTGTGAGTCGTCATGTCTTTGGGTGATTGATCTTGATTCTCCGAGGAGATCTTGGTGATCTGAGTAGCCTGGGCAAACTTGATGGACTGGCCAGGCTTGTGGAGCTCTATAGACGTATTCTGGGACTTCTCAGCAGTCCCTTTGATCATATTCTCTATATTAGGCAAGTCTATGTTGCTAGAGGATGCTACAGCCAGGGAAGATGCGAAGTTGATCAGATCTGCCAGGCCGATGGCTGTGGGCAGGCTGGGGCAAGACACGTGGGCGCTAGATGGCACTGGGGCACGGTCTGTGACAACCTGGGAAACAGACTTCTTTTCCTGCGGACTCTTGTGATGTTTTTCTAAGGCCTGCTGTAGGCTGTGCTCTGATGCCTGGACGAGCTTGTTTGCCCAGAAAAGGTGCTTGGAGGTCTGTACACGGATGGATCGGAATTGGATGGACATGTGGTCTTCCTCCCTGTTGCTTGAGTTTGCTTTGAGGCTCCAGGCCTTGAAGTTTTGTGTGTTTGGCGGCTCTTCCTCCCAGGGATTGAGGGATTTGATCTTGTAGTTTTGGTGCTTTGGGCTTTTCTCACTTTCAGTTACGTATTTCTCTTCAGCCTCGGGCATAGGTTTAGCAGGCACCAGTGGTGCCATCTCCTCCAGCTCTGGTACTGGGCCTGAGCCTGGGTCTGGGTCTGGGTCTGGGTCTGGGTGTACTTTGGATGGGGGTTCCGGGTTTGGCAATTCTGCTTCCAGCTGAAAGGTTTCAACTGATAGCTGAGGCAACAGGAGCCAGACAACTTTTCCCCCCCAGGACTCCCCTGACATCAAGACCCTGTCCTGCTCCTGGCATACTACCCACCCCTTATCTTCACTTGCTTCTTTTTGGAGACCTGCCTGGGGCAGGCAAGGAAGTGCAGGGAGGTGCTGAAGGGGTGTGTGTGTGTGTGTGTGTGTGTGTGTGTGTGTGTGTGTGTGTGTG
>CAJQZJ010034446.1:1112902-1127070 GCA_907164525.1 Lophiomys imhausi
TGTGTGTGTGTGTGTGTGTGTGTGTGTGTGTGTGTGTGTGTGTGTGTATGGGGCCTGGTATTACAGTCCTAGATTTGCCAAGCATAAAGACCCTGCCCTTGCCTGCTACCTCTGCATAAAGTGTGATGTTCTCATCCTCTCTTTCTTCATGGCTTGGGGACTGGTGGTGGTAGTCATTCCTGAGGCAGAAGGAATCAAAATGAGTGACAAGGATGGATGGGGAGGATTCTCAGAGGTAAGGATATCTAGGGTCCTCAAAGCTCTGGTCTTGTACAAGAACTGGCAAAAGAAGGCCCCATGTATACTCGTATACTCTCCACTGTCCCTGTTCTATTAGGAACTCTGGAATGTGATATTCTTTGTGTGTGTGTGTGTATGGATGCACATACATATGCACACAAATACAGATGTAGAGGTGAGAGGTTGACCTTAGGTGTCTAGTTGTCATTCCACCCCAGGATCTCTCTCTGAGCTACCTGATTTTTTAGAGTGACTGACCACTGAGTCCCCAGGTCCTCCTGCTTCTATCTCCCAGCTCTAGGATTACAGTGTTAGCATGTTCAGCTTTTTCCATGGGTATTGGACATCTGAATTCAGGCCTTCATACTGTGCACTAAGTGTTTCAGTCCTGAGCTGGTGGTATTAAGAGTCTCCAAATGTCCAAAGTTTCTGGAGTGCTTGTCAACCCACATTTCAACATCGTTTGTTTGGAGGAGGGGCCTGGGAATCTTCACTCAAATTAAGTGCTACAGGTGAACCATAATGCCCAAGAAAATGGCTCCTTACACAGGGGAAAGCCCAGAGCAAGGCCCATTACTCACCTGCCTACTCCCAGTGGGTAGATTTGAGAGGCCATGCCTAGTAGGGGAAATGCAGGCCCTCTTGTTCTCATTTCCCACTCCTAGTTGCTCTGTAAACTCCCATTTCCTCCTCAGGTGCCTGTCTTTGCCTACCTTGGGCAGCTCTATCTGTGCCCAGCCAGGGAGCCATACTTCCATGTGCTCTACCCCAGACCTCCAGCAGGGTTGGAGGCTGAAGGCAGAGACAGGGATTGTAGGCAACCCCAGCCTTTTGCCCTTTTGGAAAGGAGCTAAAGTGGGGGAGGATCCTAGTCAGGTGGGAGTGCCTGGTGTTGGGGGAAGGGCTGAGAGCCTGGGTGTGTTTTGGGGATGGCCCTGTGTTGGTGGGGGCTGGTCCTCACGTTCTTTCCATTCTTTCCACGATGTCCACTGCATCCTTGCCACAGCAGGGGAAAGCAGAGACACCTGGCAGGAAGGAAAAAGAACAGACAGGGAGCTTCAGAATGGGATAGTCCCTGAGCTGGTGCCAATGTCTTCTGCCCCTCCTTCCCTCCCTCCAGCCCGTCAAACACTCTCTCTCCCATCTTACCCTTCCCCTCATCATCCCTTTCCCAGGGCCACCAGTCCTGGCTTTCATGTCTCTACCCTCTACTTGTCATCTTGGCCTTGTCACAGCTCTCGGACCTATTGCCTCCCCCACAAGCATGAATGCTTGTGGTACTTTGGCTCCGCACAAAGCATTAGAACGGGGCTCATTGCCCAGGCTTCCCACAGCTGGTCATTATGAATCCAGGACTTGGATGTAGGCTTAAGAATTACCTTCGTCTTCTGTTCTGCCGTCCTCCACAGGAACCCGTCCCACCCCTGAAGAGCTTCCCCACCCCGCTCTTCTTTATCTCTGCTGCTTCCCAAGCTCTTTTTGGTCACCTGTCACTGACCCAGGCCAAGGCTCACACTCAGGGTGTTTGATCTGAGGTCATGCCAGGGCCTCACTGCTGGGTGATGAACTTCAATCACTCCTTGAGGTCCTAGGAGGTTGAGTCTCTGGGGTCATCCTGGAGCATGGAAGATAGCCAGGAGGCATTTTGTCCTCTATTATGGAAACTGCCCTTCACCCTCTAGAGGTGGGGCACCAGGCTGTTTTAGTCTCTGCTCCCCAGCGAGTGATAAGAATTGATGGTGAGGGAGCATGATTTCTATGCATTAGGCAAAGTGGGTTCCCATGAGCCTAGGGCAGAGCAGGATGTGCTAACTTAGCTTCTTGACTGAGAATTGCTCCCAGGGTTGTATCAAAAGCATGAGAATGCACCATGGCTTCTTCCTACAGATGGAAGGCGTGGTCCTTGCATGGGTGGTCTGAGAAATCAAGACCCAGGCACATCTTTTCTTCAGCCTGGCCCAAGGAACTTAGGTCAGGTGTGTGGTGAGGCTCTGAGAGAAGGACTATGGACAGGACCTCCAAGGCAAGCTCTGCCTCCTTGATCCACAGGCTTTTCTGGCTTTCTTCATCCATCTTCCCCAGCTTCTGCTCCATTTGACCCTGAGCAGGACACTTTTCCTCTCTGCCCAACCATACAGCCTTCCTTGGTCACTTTGCAATTTTCCTGGACATCTGACCATCACACAACTTCAACCCTTCCATAAGCTGCAAGTGGGTGTAGATGGAAGGATGAGTTACTGTTTTGTAAGCCTCAGAGCAGCTCTGGGGTCTGTCAGACAAAGTCCAGTGTTGATTCAGTTTGGGGCTTTTGTGCTTGACTTGTGAGAAAGTCAAGCGGCAGTCTGTGACGTTTTTCGGATGTCCAATTGCTGCTAATATTCTAGAAATACCATCTCACGTCCTGCAGGTGTGCTAAAAAAATCCATCAGTTATGATAGCCTTTGCTTGGAGAATCCACTGAATTTGTACATAGAAAAGAATGTATGTGAATCAAGACAACTTTGTTTCTTCCTTTTTTTTTTTGTTCAAGAGAGAGTTTTGCTGTGTAATAGTCCTGGCTGTCCTGGACTCAGTTTGTAGACCAGGATGGCCTCGAACTCAGAGATCTGCCTGCCTCTGCCTCCCGAGTGCTGGGATTAAAGGCATGCGCCACCACGCCCAGCTGTTTCTTCCCTTTTTGCACTGGGAACAATCATTATATAATTGTGGCTTGAGGGTGGACAGCCTTGTTTCATCCCTGTGTTCTTGGAAACATTCAGTATTCTATCTTTAATGATGCTGGTGGTAGTTTTCTTCATAGATACCATTTATCTGGTTGAAGTTTCCTTTCCTACTTTGCTCAGTTGATTTTTTTTAAAATTATTTTTATTACTATTATCTTATTAGGTAGACCAGGCTGGCCTGGAATTCACAATAGTTTTCTTTTCCTCTGCCTGCTGGATGCTGGGATTAAAGGCATTCATCACTATACCTGACTGCTAATCATCCTCTCCATCATCATCCTCTCTATCATCATCATCTCCATCATCATCCTCTCCATTATCATCATCTCAAGACAGAGTCTCATCATGTAGAGCAGCCTGTCCTTGGGAATTTATTATATAGACCAGGCTGACCTTAAACTCAAAGATCTGCCTGTCTCTGCCTCCTGAATATTGGAATTAAAGATGTGTACCACCATGCCTGATCAATTATTGCTTTAAAAAATACTTTTAAAATATTGCATTATCATTTTAAGAGTTATGTGTGTGCATGCCACTTGGGTGCAGATGCACTTGGGAGGCCATAGGGTGTATCATCTCTGGAGCTGGATTTATATATAAGAGGTTGTAAGCCAACAGAAATGGGTGCTGAGAATTGAACCAGGATCCTCTGCAAGGGCAAGATGCACTCTTAACCACTGAGCTATCTCTCCAGTCCCAGGCATCAGATCCACTTGGAACTGGAGTTACATAAAGTTCTGAATGGCCCAAAGTATTGGGACTTGAACTCTGGTCTTCTACAAGAGATCACTATGTGCTCTTAACTGCTGAGCCATCTCCCAGCTTCCAGTTGTTGCTGTATGAGACAGAGTCTCACTCACCATGCAGCCTTGGCTGGCCTGGAACTTTCTATGTAGGCTAGGGTGGCCTTGAACTCACAGAGATCCACCTGCCTCTGCCCTCTGAGTGTTGGGATTAAAGGTGTGCAGCACCATGCCTGGTGTGTAGATCAGTTTTGAAAAAGAATGTGCATTCTGCTGTGGAGTGGAATGTTCTGCAAATGTCGGTTGTCAGGGAGGGCCACTCAGACCCTCTAAATCCTTACTGACTTTGACTTTGTGTTCACTTGTTTTTTCAGTTCCTGAGAGGAGTGCTGAAATCTTTAACCGTGATGACCGATTCCACCATTTCTCCCTGGAAGTTACATCAATTTTCTTAAGTAAAAATTTTAATGATTTCATACATGTACCTAATGTATTTTGATTGTATTTACCTCCATTACACACTCTTATCCTCCCTCTTTCCCCTTACTGAAACACGTTCTACTTGCATCTTATTTTCTATTACCTGTCTTTAAATATTTATTTTAAAATTATCTTTTAATTTTGTGTATGCATGTGTGGCTGTGTACAGGTATGTGCATGTGAGTGCACATACCAATGGAGGCCAGAAGAAGGAGCACAGGGTGAACGTCCTGACCTAGGTGCTAGGATATGAACTTGGTTCTCTACAAGAGCAGCAAGTGCTCTTAACTGCAGGGCTGCCTCTCTAGCCCCTCCCTCCTTCCCTCTCCTCTCTGACAGCATCTAATGTAGCCCAGGCTGGGTTCAAACCCCCTGTGTGACTGAGGCTGCCTTTGAACTCCTGATCCTCTTGTCTCTGCTCCTGATTGCTGAGAGTGTAGGTCATACTAGGTTTTCTTCATGTACTTTGAAGTTCTGGTGTTAGGGACACAATCCTTCAGGATAGTTATTCTTTAGTTTTGCATCCCTGGGGATGGAACTCAGAGCCTTGCATAGAGTAGCAAAAACTCCATTTTCTAGCCTGCCTTTGGGACCCTTTCCCCCTACTGGGCTGCCTCGTCTAGCATCAATAGGAGAAGATGCACCTAGTCTTATGTAACCTGATATGCCAAGGCTGGTTGATATCCATGGGAGGCCTCCCTTTTCTGAAGAGAAAGGGAGAAAAAGTGGATGGTGGGAGAGAGCGGGGATGTGTGTGTGTGTGTGTGTGTGTGTGTGTGTGTGTGTGTGTATGTGTGTGTGTGTGTGTGTGTGAAGGACTGGAAGGAGAGAGGAGGGAGGGCCAGTATGTAATTAATTAATTAAAATGATAATAGTATTTATTTATTTATTAAAAGATTTATTTATTATGTATACAGTGTTCTGTCTGCAGGCCAGAAGAGGGCACCAGGTTTCATTATGGATGGTTGTGAGCCACCATGTGTTTGCTGGGAATTGAACTCATGACCTCTGGAAGAGCAGCCAGTGCTCTTAACCACTGAGTCATCTCTCCAGCCTGATAATAGTATTTATTTAAATTACCTAATTAATTAAAATTTCAGTCAGAGTCTAATGCTTCTGTGGCTGGCTTCGAATGTGTTGTGTACTTAACGATGGTCATCCTTGATCCTTCTGCCTCTATTTACCAGTTGATGGGATTACAGGCAGGTGCTACCACACTTGGCTTAGGTGGTACTGGGACTCAAATCCAAGCTTTTGTGCATGCTAGGCAAGTAGTCAGACTCCTGAGCTACAACTCTCTACCCCTATTAGTATTGTTTCTTGAGACAAGGTCTTGTTATATGACCTAGACTAACCTGGAAAATTACTATGTCACCCAGGCTGGCCTCAAACTTGCAATCTTCCTGCTTTTCTTTCATCGAAATGCGTGTGGAGGCCAGAGGACAACTGTGCATGCCCTTCCTCAGGAGCCTTCACATTGGCTTTTGAGGCAGGGTCTCTCACTGACTAATCAGACTAGCCAGGGGTCTCAGGGATCCTCCCTAAATGCCTTCTTAGCACTGAGATTCGAGGCACTACTGCCATGTCTGTCTCTTTTACATGGATTCTGGGGGTTGAATTCTGATTCTCATGCTTGCAAGATACTGACAACTGTCTTCTCAACCCAACAGATCTGTCTATGAAATCTAGAAGGGAGATCTAGAAAGAACAAAAGTTGGAGAAGAAAAAAGTAAAAATGGCCCTTAGATGAATGGTTTCACCGGTTTGGAAAGGCTCATGGAATGCTGGGAAGATCCAGCTGCTGTGGTCATCCTTACATCAGGAACAATTGATTCACAAATGCGTCTTCCATTTTCTTTTTTTTTTTGGTTTTTCGAGACAGGGTTTCTCTGTGTATCCTTGGCTGTCCTGGACTCACTTTGTAGACCAGGCTGGCCTCGAACTCACAGTGATCCGCCTGCCTCTGCCTCCCAAGAGCTGGGATTAAAGGCGTGTGCCACCACCGCCCGGCTGCGTCTTTCATTTTCATGCACATATATATATACATGCATATATATGTGCATGAAAATACATATATATGCATGTTTGCATGTATGTGGGCATTGTGCATTTGGAAGCTGGAAGTTGATGGTAGGAGACATCCATGCTGCTCTTCCACCTCATTCTTTGAGGCAGGGTCTCTCTATGAAATCCAGAGCTCACAGATAAGATTCTTTGCTCTTGGGACCTCCCATCTCCACTTTCAGAGGCTGAGATTACAGGCCCACCATCTCACCTACTTGGCATTTATGTGGGTTCTGGGGACCAGAAGTGTTGCTTACACAGCAAGGGTTTTAACTTGCCATCTCCCTGTCCCACAAATACTTTGAAAAGGGAAACCCCAGTAACTTTTAAGAGGAAGAAACTTATACCAGCAGCAGAGTCACTAATAATGGTTGGTTTTAAAATTCTGATTAGTTTTTAACCAAGAACTTTTTATTTATTTTAGTTTTTAGAGACAGAGTTTCTCTGTGTAGCCTTGGCTGCCCTGGAACATGCTCTGCAGACCAAGTTGACCAGGCTGGCCTTGAACTCACAGAGATCCACATGACTTGCTTGAGATTAAAGGCGTGCGCCAAGACCACCCGGCTTTTATTTGTTTGTTTGCTTATTTATTTATTTTTGAGAAAAGTTAAAATGATTGAGACATGCCTGGTAGGGATCCTTAATTTTTTTCTTCAGCAAATAAACTCTTTAGTACTCTGAGTCAGGGGGATTTTTTGCTTTGATAAAGCTGAGAAGGAAATGCTGAGTTTCGGTTATTAGCCACTGTGTTTAGGGGCAGAGGATAGAGATGTACAAGATTTGTCTCTGCACCATGATGCTCTCGTTTTTCCTTGAAGGGACCTTAAATCTCACCATCTTTAAAACGCCATGCACTCTTGGCTCTTGTCTTCGCACTGGGATGACGCAAGACCTCAACAATTCTTGGGAGGTCGTTTAGCCTTTACTGCTTTTACGGAAGCCCCAGGCCCATCCGTCTGGCTTCTTCTGACTCTCGCTCAGACCTTCTGCGGGTTGTGAGTTTACTAGCTTTGGGTCTGATCCTCAAGGTGGATTCGGCGACTACCTTTGTGAAGATTAAATTCCTAACCCTTCATTCTGCAAAACGTGCACGTGCACCCGCGAATGTGATCCCGTTGGGCTAAGTTTATTAAGACCTCGGACCAGCCCCGCCCCAATTTTTTGCACAGCACGGGGCTACAGCAGTAACCAAAGGCACCCAGAGGGACTTGGCTGGTGTCGGCTTTCCTTTTCCACTCATTCCACCAGGCCACCATTCCACCGGTGGACCACCGTTCACTTTCCCTTTCTCCGCCCCGCCCCGCCCCCTCTGGCGCCGCCCACCACTCCACCTCCTGCTCCCACCTGTCACCCCCATGCTGACCGAGGCTCTGTCCGGGAGGCGGGGAGCGGGCTGGTGGCTGCTGCCCCTCCACCTCCAGTGCGCTCTTTGGCTAGCCGGGTAGAGAAGCGCTGATGATGGGGGCACTGGCGCCTGTGATGCTGAGGCTTCTGTGACGTTTGGCCAGCAATCTGGCAGGCAGGAAACTTGAAGGTTCACGCCAAGGATGTGGGTGGAAACAGCAGAGGATCTTTGGGCCCCATGGACCAAAACCTGGGAGAGCTGGCTACTCAGAAGCAGACCAGGTACATACCTGGGACAGTCCTGGGTAAGGACAGGCTTGGAACCTCATATGGCCACAAAGCCACTGCATTTTGGGGGAGTCTAGGATTCCTCCAAGGATAGTCGAATCTCAGTCCAAGCTGTGCATGTATGCAGTACACGCACAGGGTGACCTTACTTTTTTTTTTTACAATTACATTTATTGTTTGTGAATACTTGCACATTACACCCAGTGTGTGGAGGTCAGAGGACAGCTTTGGGATTGGTTGTCACTTTCCACCATGTGATTCCTGGGATCGAATTAAGGTTGTTAGGTTTAGTGTTAGGTCCCTTTGCCTGGAATCATTTCACCGGGCTTTAGTTTTTTTTTTTTTTTTTTTTTTTGTTTCCCTTCAGCTGGACATAGTAGCATAAACCCTTATTTAATTCCAGCACTGGGGAGGCAGAGGCAGGAGGATCTCTGAGTTTGAGGCCAGCCTGGTCTACAGAGTGAGTTCCAAGACAGTCAGAGCTGCATAGTGATACCCTGTCTCAAATCCCACCCCCCAAAATTGTTTTTTCCTTTTGAAAGTCCCATGTAATAGCCCAGGCTGGCCTCAAGTTCTTCACATAGCTCAAGGTGGGATTACAGGTGTGCACCAGCAGTCAGCTCTTTCTAGGGACTGCAGCCATATTAGACAATACACCTCTGTCCTCTGCCACCACCGGTCCATGGTCAAGGAACTCATGCTGGGAAAGTCACCTGTCATGTTGTTCACAGGGACCAGGTAAGTCCTCTGGCTGCCAGGCCTCAGGGCAGGCAAGGTTGAGTGGCAGCCGGGGGATACGCAAGCCCCTCCCCTTCTGGTGCAACTGGGCCTCCTCTCCTCAGCCCAAGATTTTGGCTAGGGATAGCAAGGCTGCTACAGCAGATGGGCAGCCCTCAGAGTGGAAGGACTGAGTGGGATAGGGCAGGGTGGTAGGACAAAGAGCTCACCTCAAGGGCTGATGCCAGTCCTTGCCCACTGAGGAGTGGCACTGAGACTTGGAGTCCACCCCAAGAGCTGTCAGGATTGTGGAGCACAGCAAGCAGGCAGGCAAGAGACACCACAGCCTACAACACCCATCATAACAAACTTTATTGATTGTAATAAAGCTCAGTACACCCTAAATACAGCACCATGGCTGCAGTTTTTCATGTGCTAGGGCCAGGAGCAGCCTAACTCCTCACAAATAGCTAGACAGAAGCTATCCTGGCTAGTTGGGGGGGGGGGTGAGTTTTCTCCAGAGGAGGGGTCTCTGTGCCCCTCTCAACAATGATTCACAGTTAAGTTAATGCTACATGAGTCCTAAGCAGCTATTCCAAAGCCCCACCAGGAGAAGCCCCATCGAGGGCAGTGGGGTGGGGGTGCTCATCTTAAATCTGAAAGAAGCTTGAGGGGATCAAGATAGTCACTTCCCCATCCCTTGGCCTGCTTGTGCCCACAGAGCCAACACTGCTGGAAGGCAGCCAGGAAAGTGCTTTGAGGTCATCAGAGTGCAAAGTGTTGCCAGCAGTGTCATGCTACCACGAAACTGGCATGCTGGATTCTGATTTATGTGCCCCGGAGGGTGGCGAGCCCTGTGTCTGTGGCTTTCTCTAGCACCTATCATTTGCAGACCATTCATTCCTGTCAGGTGGGTCTCATGTCGTCCTTCATTTTCACAGATGAGAGACGAGGTGCCAGCTAGCCAGAGGGTAGGCCTTGGTGAGGCCCGATGTTCTGAGGACGAGTGCTGTCCAGCAGCCACAAACTTGAGGCCTGAGAATCACTTCGATAACCTTCTGTCCTCCGTTGATCAAGGAGCTCAACTCAGAACACAGGCTGCAATAACCTGAAGCTGTGGTGCATTCTACCAGGAAGCTAGTGTCCTTCCTACTCCCTCCATCTCACACTAGCCAATGGCCAGGGAGGCTAGACATGGGGTCAAGGGCTCCACAAGCCCCAGGGCAGGCACAGCTGGTGCCTTGCCCTGTCAGAGCTGGGTGGGAACCCTTAAGCACTCTCCTGTCTTTCTGAGGGTAACCTGCTGCTGCTTTGTGACCCAGGCTAGAAGCTGCTCCCGAACTGCTGGCAAGTGCTGACTAATCCATGTGGATCTGGATACCTTGTTTGGAGCCTCACAGAGAGCCCTGGCTCTCTTCCTGGGGGATGAGACCCCTGTCTTCTTCCTTGTCTCCTCGTGAGGGAAGAGCTTCGGCCAGGGGCCAGCAGCACTCAGGAGGCAAGTCCTGGGAGGTCCTTTACCTGTTCCCTTTGCTGCCCCAAGCCCTGGTCATAGTGCTGAACCAGGGACTGGCAGATCTCCCTGAGCAGACTCAGCCACCATCTCAGGGCAGCACTACATACTGAGATTCAAAGGAAACCTGCTGTGGCCACAGTGGAGTTGATGGTGGAAGATAGGACTAGGGCCGGTTCTCCAGCTGCCCATGCTTGACCCTCCAGCTCCAGGCAAAGCTGCCATCAGGGGCCAGGGTGCACTGTAGGTCTATGCCCGAGTCTGGCACCTCCATGTCATAGCGAACAGGCTGTCCATCTTTGGTCACCAGGCTGAAGGCTGTGGCTGGGATCTGTGGGTAGAGCAAGCCAGTGGGGTGGGTGGTGGCATGGGGCCAGAAGCCAGCTAGAGTGTAAAGCTGATGGTCCCCAACCATGCTGGGAGACATCTCCAGTCAAACAGGCAGCAAGGAGAGGACTGCCTGTCTTCATTCTAGAAGACTTGGGGTCCTTCCTATCCCAACTGTGGGTCAGCACAGTTGGGATGCTCAGCACTCCTTGCCTATCCTGCCTTGATACTTGGAGGTATCAGCTAAGCCATGGGCCACCATTCCCCAGTGTGCCATTCCTACTTCCTACTCTGTCCCTAAGTGTGACCTGCTTCCTTACCTGGCTGCTGATGCCTGTTGCAATGTCTCCCACCTTGACTCGGTGAAATTCCCGGATGTGCAGGTGTTCGCCATTGAGAGACTGTATTTGGATCTTGACACCTAGAAGGCAGAGGTGAGTGACAGTGAGGTCACAGCAGTGGCTCACTGTTACCCAGAGAGCAGGGACCTGGCAGGGGCAGGGGCAACCTCTGTGAAGTCACTGTACCTTTACAGAGTGGGGCAGATCTGGCTGGGGTGAAGCAGTAGAGAGGAAATTTAAGTTAAGGGGCCCTAATATTACACAGCTCTCCCTGGCCAGCAACACCTGGAATTTGGCCTCCATGCTGCTGAGAGCCGAAGTTGGCTTCCAGGATGAGGTAATATTTGACTCTGGATGTATGGCAAAAAGGCACTGAGGACAAAGGACACTCCCCTGTCACTGAGTTATTGGTTTATCACCTGTCTGTCTGTCTTTTTACTTTTCATAATCCCTTCATCTACCTTGATTTCTTCTTCTTTCTTTTTTTTTTTTTTGTGTAATCCTGGCTGTTCTGAGATCAGCCTGCCTCTGCCTCCAGAGTGCTGGGGTTAAAGATGTGCACAGCCCACCACTGCCTATCTTCTTCTTTTTTTTTCAGTTCAGTCAACTGAGACAAATGTGATAACATGTAGCCATTTTAAAGTCTTCTACAAACCCACATAACATAGACTAACGTCCTCTTTTAGTGTAACACACTCAGGGCTGGGGTGTGGCTCAGCGGTGCACCTTCCCCAGCATGCACTAAGGCCCTGGTTTCAATGTCCAGCACCACAAGAAGAAAGAGACGATGCAATGACAATAATCCATTAATATTAACTTTTCTAAAAATGACACTAAGGGAGGCCTTCTGTAAAGTCCTCTGAGGGGTGGCAAGTGACTATCATTTCAAAGTTTGTTTCAGGGTTCAGTTAATATCCTCCTGACTTCTGTATGTTTTTGTGTTAAAATGGGTAAACAGTAAAATGAATTGTGTGCGATTTTAGTTTTCCAGAATCCATTTAAAAACCTCTAAGGAGAGGGATACAGGTGTCTCATCTATTCATAGAGATAAAAGACTTCCTTTTTGCTTTTGTTTTTTGAGGCATGGTTTGTTCTGTGTAGCCCTGGCCATCCTGGAACTCACCCTAGAGACCAGGCTGGTCTCGAACTTAGAGACCCACCTGCCTCCACCTTCCCAGTGTTGGGATTAAGGGTATGTACCACCACCCCCCAGAATAAAGCACTTCCAATCCCTGCTTTTTTTCTGGCAGAGAGTCAGACAATTGCCCTACCACTAAGTAACCTCTAAGTCCTTTTGAGTCCCTTTATGACAACTTTGGGGATAATCAAATCTTTTTAAAATAACAAGTCAATTCCAGAAAATTCAAGATCCAACAGAGACTTTTTTTTTTAAATAGAAGAGAGAAAAATCTAAAGATATAACAGACAAGTTAGGCTATCCATCTTAACTCAGTAAATGTTTTAGTTAATGCCACCCCAACCTTATACGATGTCATTTCTGATGAATTTTGAGCATTCGTCCCTTTGAGTCATCACATCCCAATTTTAGTCCAGACAGGAAGCAGGCTCATCACGCTTCCACTCTCTTCAGCATTCTTAAATTAGACTGCAGGCAACTTAAGAGTGCCTCTGAGCTGAAGTGGCCTTAGGCATGGCCTTGGGGGTCTGACAGTGAGTCACACTGGCCTGGGGAGGGCCGTCACCTACGAGGTGATAAAGCCATCCTTCTAGTAAAATCCTTCCATAACTGCAACCAAATGTCTGTGGAAAACGGACGTTGATATGCCTCCTCATCATCTGACTTCAGTCCCAGCAGATGATGCCAACAAACTTCTTGGTGATTTCTTGATCAAACTGCTCATGGGTATGTTCCTTCCTTCCCCACTGGCAGGCATTTAGGTATTCAACTTGTGGCCCTAGCCTAGGAGTGGCCATTTTCCTCCCCACATTGCTGGCCTTCTGCGACTCTACTGGTAGTCGATGGTTCACCACTCTTCATCTGGAAAGCCTTGTGGATAGTCAGGTTTTCAGTTTAAATCCAAACCTTCCAGGCAAGGGTGTGAGGTTCTGGGGGGCGGCACATTCCTCCCCACCCCTCTGTGATGGAGAACGGTCTAACCCTCCCTGGTCATTGGCAGGAGCGAGTGCAAGAGGGCATAAACAGACCATACCGTTGAAGTAGCTCGGTGTGTCGGTGGGCCGCCCCCGGGCCAGCACCATGCTGCAACTGGAGCTTCTTGCCTCTGCCTGGCTGCTCCACGAGTGCACGCCGGAACTCAGGGTGTCACGTGAGCTCTGAGAGGCCTTGGATGGGTTCTGAACACGAGAGTGGGCACAGACTCAGGCCTGCGCTCAGGAAACTGTCTCTGGCCTTGGCTTCCTTTGGGCCAGAAGGACCTGGGCCTCCCTAGGGTCAGGACCTGCCTGTCCTAATCCAAATGGGGACGGTGCACTTGTATGTGGGACTATCCCGTCTCCCCACTCTTCCCACTCTCTAAAGCTTTTTCTGACTCCCTAGGTGTGTTGAAGCATACCATCTCAGTCTGGGGAACAAGGACTCCTCCAAAAAAGGAGGGGTGACTTAATCGTTCTTCCTCTGTCTCCCACTCCCACAGAGTCCATGTCCAAGCGGTTCAGCGGCTCACCTTTTCACTGTCATCTGACAGTGAGAGACTGTCGATGCTGAGGCATGAGAGAATCTGTTCCTGTTCCTCCAGAGAAAACGGCTGGGACAGGCTGTTGAGAAACAGTTCTGCAGGGCAGGGGGAGACAGGAAGGGAGTGTGAGGGATGGAGGTGCTGCGGGATTCCCAAGGTTCCTCCTGCACAGGCTGCAGAAGCTGACCTGCCAGGAACTGGGTTGGAAGAAAAGTGAGGCTGGGGAGAAAGCAGCAACAACATAACCTCAGTGTGCCCTACCTATTTCCAGCTGTTGCAGCTCCAGCTCTGGGAAGGCTGCCCTCCGGTCTGCGAAGCTGGGGCCCTTGGCAGGGGGTGGGTCCAGGGAGGACAAAGGCAAAGGTTCCCATGTGCCAGATTCCTCCTTGCTCAGGCTTGGGGCTGGCAGTTTGTTTTGTTCAGGTGGTTCTGGCGGTAAAGGACGCTGTGGGTCTGGAGCCCTCCTGTCTGTGTTGGCCTCGGCTGGTGGGGTCTCACCATCTGTGTTGGCTTTGGCTGGTGGGGTTTCCCCAACTGTGTTGGCCTCAGCTGGTGGGGTCTTCCTGTCTGTGTTGGCCTCAGCTGGTGGGGTCTTCCTGTCTGTGTTGGCCTCGGCTGGTGGGGTCTCCCCGTCTGTGTTGGCCTCGGCTGGTGGGGTCTCCCTATCTGTGTTGGCCTGGGCTGGTGGGGTCTCCTCCTCGTCTGTGTTGGCTTTGGCTGGTGGGGTCTCC
>CAJQZJ010034446.1:1127080-1239993 GCA_907164525.1 Lophiomys imhausi
GTGGGGTCTCCTCCTCGTCTGTGTTGGCTTTGGCTGGTGGGGTCTCCCTCGGTGGGGTGTGTGGGGTCTGGTGGCAGGTGGCTTGGCCTGGGGGTGGAGGTCTTGGTTCTTTATATTCTCCTTCCCAAGGGCTTTTCAGCCCTCCAACTGTAAGAGACAAGGCACCTGAGGTGAGGGGAACATGTGGAGGCAAGCAGATGCCAGCCCAGGCAAGAATGGCCTGTCAACTAAAAACAATTAAAGTATGTGTGTTGGTTATGGGAGTACAGTGTCCACAAAAGCTAGAAGACAGTGCAGCAGATGTCCTGGACTTACAGTAACAGGTAGTTCTCAGTCCTGGGACATGGGTGCTGGGAACAGAACTCAGGTCTTCTGGAAGGGCAGTATGTACACTGAACTACTCAGCCGTCTTTCCAGTCCTGCCTTTTAGACCTGTAACTACCACTGGTCTCCTCCACTTGCTGAATTATACTCTATTATGTTCTGTACTTGACTTTGTCTCTCTCTTATTTGAGACAGGGCCTTCTTTGTAGCCAAGGGTGGTGCTCCATCTTAAACTCCCTCCTGTCTTTGTCTCTGAAGTGCTATGATCACAGACTTGCAGTGGAGCCTCATGCCTCGACCCATGTGTCAACTTTAACTGTATTCTTGTTTAAAAAATTATATATATATATATATTATTGAGACAAAGTTTCACTATGTAGCCCTGGCTGGCCTACTACTAACTGTGTAGACCAGGCTGGCCTTGAACTTACCCAGGCCTCTGACTCTCAAGTGCTTGGAAAAAAGGTGTGTGCCACCACATTCATTCCCTTTTTATTGCTTTATTTACTTATTTGTCCTTTAGACAATGTCTCACTCTGTATCCCAGGCCTCAAAGTCCAACAATCCTCATTGCCTCTGCTTCCTAGGTGCTGGGATTCCGGGCATGAGTCACAACACCCGACTTAAAATGCGTGTTGCTTTCATTATTGATTTTTAACTTGCAGTAGAGCTCTGAGGCTCCAGGAATCCTCTTAGGGGCCCTTTTCACTTAGTGCTCACCACCTGCAGCTTTCAGATCAGTTCCTGGTGCTCTCTGAATACTGAGTTCTTGTAAGTGCTGGGCAGTGTCCCATCCCCAGTCACCCACTTCTCCACTCTCCCTTGAGGGACTCTTAATCACTCTCAAGTGGCTGTAGTGCACCAGGAGTGGAAGGTGGGTCTACCTGAGTCCTACCAGGCGCCCTCTAACATGGCTGCTGCTTTGTCAGTGCCCTCCCTGTGCCCAGGAGCCCTGCTGCCCCATAGTCCCACCAGCACTTTGTGCTACCAACTTTCTGGTTCTTTCTTTTTCTTTTGTTGGTTTTTGGAGACAGGGTTTCTCTGTGTATCCCTGGCTGTCCTTGATTCACTTTGTAGACCAGGATGGCCTTGAACTCACAAAGATCCGCCTGCCTCTGCCTCCCAAGTGGTGGGATTAAAGGCACACACCACCATACCCAGCAATTAGACAGCTGTGAGCTGCCATGTTGGTGCTGGGATTTGAACCCGGGTCCTTTGGAAGAGCAGCCAGTTCTCTTAACCCCTGAGACATCTCTCCAGCCCCAACTTTCTGGTTCTTTACAGTTGAGTGGCTACTGGGCATGTATGGCTTTATTCTGCACTCCTAATCACCCTTCCATGTCACAGCCCCTCCTCTTCCATGTCCCAAGCCTGGGGTCTGCCTCCAAGTGCAGGGACTTACTACCTCAAGCTTTCCAGCACTGAGGGAGGACGGGAGACTGAGGCTGTTTCTCTCATTTTTGACCATCTCCTGTTCCAACCTTCCCTCTGCCCATGGCGCTCTGCTGGCCAAGGCAGACAAGGCTCTTTCTTACCTTGCTGTAACGCCTGGCCCACCTTCCCCCGAAGCTCCATGGCAGATGCTCGGTGGACAGGCTCTTTCCTCAGCCCCTCTTGGATGGCCTGAGCTGTAAGGGGTGCGCAGGAGGGCGGAATCTCCCTCACAGGTGGAGGCTCGCTGGCAATCTGGAGGCCAAAAGGCAGCATGCAAGACCTGTCTCCTTATTCCCCCCATGCAGCTTATTCTTTACTCTCCACTAAGCCCCTCCCCTACACTGGCTTGGGGATCTACCACAAGAAGGGAGAGGGCTGGGCCACAGCCAATAGAATCTCCCTAGAAAATGGAAACATGGATTCAAATAGGACAGGAAAGAGTCTGGCAACAAGATACCATGTTCTCCAGGCCTAGTCGAGAAAGCCTGGTGGAAGTAACCCAGGGGACAGGCAGAAGAGAACTCCCATTGCTCACATCTGTCATGGAAGAACAACCCTCACAAGTCTGGGGCCTGGGTCCGTGGCTCTGCTGGTCCCCTCTCACCGCTGTTTCGGGGCCGTCACTGACCTTGAGACAGAGCGGGCCTCGGAAGTGCTGAGTCCAGGGGTGGCGGCCATTGAGCATGTGCAGCATCATGCAACAGCTGCTCCAGACGTCCACCTTGGCATCGCAGGGCTTCCCCATCACCACTTCTGGGGCCATGTGGGTCTCTGTGCCAGGAATGTAGTCTCCTGAGAAAGCAGGGCCAGGGAGAGAATCACTGCCTATGAGTTCAGGGCCCACTCTACTTAGTTTCTGGGTTACCCCAGGTGAAGTACTTTAAAAAGAAAAAAGTACCACGCCTTTAATCCCAGTACTCGGGAGGCAGAGGCAGGTGGATCTCTGTGAGTTCAAGGCCAGCCTGGTCTATAGAGTGAGTCCAGGACAGTCAGGGATACACAGAGAAACCCTGTCTCGAAAAACCAAAAAAAAAAAAATTATTATTGTGTGGATGTTTGCACATGTGTACCACGACATGCCTGTGGATGTCAGAGAATAACTTTGTGGCGTTCCTTCTCTCCTTCCACCTTTACACAGCTTCTGGGGGTTAACTCAGGTCGTGAGACTTACAGTGAGAACCTATACCTGCTAAGCCATCTCACTGGACCATGGTTTTGCTGTGTTTTTGAGACAGAGTGTCTGTATGTAGTCCTGGCTGTGTTGGAACTTTCTATGTAGGCCAGTATGGTCTACAGAGCTAGGTCCAGGATAGCCAAGGTTACACAGAGAAACTCTGTACTGAAAAAATAAATAAAATAAAATAAAAATAAAAAGGTGTACACCACCATGCCTGACCCAACAGCATCTGTATACTGGTGCTTTGACCTTTCCATTTTTGCTCAGAATTCTTAAAAAAAAAATAGTAGGAAGGATATTATTTTTGTAATGAATTATCAAAAAATCACTGTCATTTTAAGACAGATGTTTAATTTACATCGTCAGAATCACCCACACAGCCTTTTAACATTACACTACCTGTGCTGGACACAGGATGAGTGAGAGTCCTTATCCAAAACAAGAAAGAGGACACAAGTGTTCTGGTTTTCATTTTTCTTTTTTTTTTTTTTTCCGAGACAGGGTTTCTCTGAATATCTCTGGCTGTCCTGGACTCGCTTTGTAGACCAGGCTGGCCTCGAACTCACAAAGATCCACCTGCCTCTGCCTCCCAAGTGCTGGGATTAAAGGCGTGCGCCACCACTGCCCGGCACTGGTTTTCATTTTTCTAAGCCTAGGAATATTTCCAATATACAGTGGGCAGGCAGCCTTGGAGATGGGACCCAAGCCTATGTATGACAGTGATGGATGACATAGGCCTCAGTCTGACTGCCACCGAAAGCTGTGGCTTTAGAGTATTTTTGGGTAGGGAAAGGATGCTCAGACTTCCAACACATCATTTTCCCTTTGGTCAAAATAGAACTGTTTGGAGGGTGGAGAGATGCCTTAGCAAAGAGCACTGGCTGCTCCTCCAGAAGACCAAGTTCAGTCCTGAGCACCTGCATCAGGTGGCTCACAACTGCCTGTAACTCCAGCTCCAGGCATCCTATGCCCTCTTCTGGCCTCCAAAGACACCTGCATACACATTTGCAAACAAACACATTACAAACAAAACAAAAAATACAGAACTTTTTTTTGGAATGAACCATTTTATGTTGAATACTTTTTTTTTTGGTCTTTTGAGACAGAGTTTCTCTGTGTAACAGTGCTGACTGTCCTAGAACTTGCTCTGTAGACCAAGCTGGCCTCGAACTCACAGAGATCCACCTGCCTGTGCCTCCCGAGTGCTGAAATTAAAGGTGTGTGCCACCACGCCTGGCTGAATACTCTTAAGTGGAAACAGCTTTAGGAGGCATGGAAAAAAACCTCTAGAATTATGTAAATTGTCCATGATTTTCTCTTTGGAGAAGAGGACTAGGTAAGAACGATTCCTTGTCCTTCTTCCATAGCAGGTATTTTACAATGGGCACAGCCTGTGTTTACAGTAAGATGCAGGGTCTGATATGCTGAACTATCCCAGTAGCCAAGACATGGAACCAGCCTCCATAGACATCAACCCATGAGTGGGCAAAGAACATGTCAGACCCCGGAAGACAAGAATCACATGTTTACATGTTTTCATCAAATGCAGATTCCATATGTGTGTGTGTCTGTGTCTGTGTCTATAAATATAGACAGGTCTCATATAGCTCAAGATTGTCTAGAACTTGACATGTAGCTGAAGATGGACTCTTGACTCCGTCTCCACCTTGGTTTACAGGTGCTCTGGGATTACAGGTATGTTACAGCATGTCCAGTTTACAGAATGCTGGAAAGCCAAGACTTCATGCATGGTAGGTAAGCACTCTACTGACTCTGCTATGTCCCCCGCCTTCAAACCTAGATTTAAATAGAAATCAATGTGTCTGTGACATGAAAATAGAAGGTACAGTTGAGCTAGGTGTGGTGGCACACACCTTTAATCCCAGCATACCTGAGAGGGAGAGGCAGGAGGATCTCTTTGAGTTTGAGGCCAGCCTGGTCCTCAGAGAGAGGTCAGAGCTACATAGTGTAACCCTGTTTCAAACACAAAAACAACACACACACATGCACACGCACACGCACACGCACACGCACACGCACACACACACAATGGCTGGAGGGGGGCAGCAAGTAATGAAAAGGGAGGAAAATTCCAAAGAGAGGAAAGGGGGGACATGGAGTGTAATGGGGAGGAACAGACAAAATGAGACATGTTTCCTCTTGTAAATCTATATTTAACTACACATATATACACATATATAAGTGACATGAAAGAAGGGAAAGGGCTGGAGACATGGCTCAGCGGTTAAGAACACTGGCTGCTCTTCCAGAGGACCCAGGTTCAAATCCCAGTACCCACATGGCAGCTCACAGCTGTCTGTAATTCCAGTTCCAGTGGATTTGATGTCCTCTTCTGACCTCCATGGACATCAGACACATATGTGGTTCACAGATATACATGCAGGCAAAATATTCATATATGTTACAGAAAAAAGAAGGGAGGCTCACGGCAAGTAGGAGACTAGTGAGAGGAGGGAGAAAGAAAGGAGGTAAGAGCAAAGTAAAATCACACACACACACATACATATGTCATAATTGTTTAATACACAAGATAAAGAAATCAGAGCATATGCCTGTAATCCTAATACTCAGTAGGCTGAGGCAGGAGGGTTGTGTGTTTAAGGCTAGCCTGGACCACACAGTAAGATCATGCCACACACACCAAAAATTAACAAACTACATACAAAAAAAGGAAGTCAAAATATGAATTTTAGCTGGGTATGGTGGCACACACCTTTTAATCCCTGCACTCAGGGCGCAGAGGCAGGTGGATCTCTGAATTTGGGGGCAGCCTGGTCTACATAATGAGCTCTAGACCAGTCAGGACTACAAAGCCCAGCCCTCTGCTGCAGGAGCTTTTGGCCCTCGCTGTGTAAGGTCACAAGGAGCATCTGACACCTGTTGCTGTGCTTTATGCACAGCCTGCAGTAAAGCCATGGTGGCTGTAGGGACAGTCTGCTTGGAGATATAAAGAGATCACAGTATTGTCCCTACACGGAAAGCACAGTGGTACAAGACTGAGGTGGACGGCTACTGGTTATTGCGATCATGAGGCAGAGAGCAGGGCCTCACCTGTGAGTAAGGATTTTCCTAGGCCGTCAGGTTGCAGGCACAAGGCATGGCCAAAGTCACAGAGAGCGGCTCGGCTTCCATCACTGGACAGGAGCAGGTTGTCAGCTGCAGGGAGCACCCAGCAAAAGTGAAGAAGGGGATGGATGAGTCACTTCAGGCCACGGCCCACCCTGGCCTAGCTTGAGCTGGCCTCGAGTCAGGCAACTTTCTGGCCAGTCCAGCATGGCAGCTGCTGCTTCTCATTAGGCCTTGTTAGTCATGGAAACCGGGTGTGGGGATTGGGGAGGGGGTGTGGCTGGTGGTTGTCAGTTGAGGCTAGAGGCAGGCAGCATGAAGGATCTGGAGCAGGGTGTCCTGCTACAGACACAGTCACTCTCAGAGTGGTCTCTTTGCTGCCCCACCCTCTCCCAGAGGTCATCAGTCAGCAGGAGTTTAGTCTTCAGTTTTCTGTGAACACCAACCCAGGAGACTACGGTGCTAGACTTAGGGCCTGGAGAACACCATTCCCTACCCACTAGGCACAGCCCTGTCAGCTGACTCGGGCATCGCCTCTCGAGACAACCAGGCAGTCCCACAAGTGGGAGGAAATCAAGCAGAAAGGAACAGCCCGTTGGGATGACGACATGGTGACTAGGGCCTTACCTTTGACATCACCATGTAGAATCCTTCGTATATGGAGGTATTCCAGCCCCTCCAGGGCCTGGCCCAGGTAGTAAAGGGCTCGGTCCTCTGGCAGACAGCCCTTCTGCTTTATGAGCTGGCCTAGCGAGCCACCTAGATGAAGAACAGCCAGTCCTTATGCGGGGCTTTCCCAGGCCTCCACGCAAGCCAAGGGCAAGAGCGAAGGGCAGGTGATGTGGGAGAGCAGAGGCAAGAGGTACAACATGGACTGACTAGAGACCAAGGTCAGAGTGGAGGTGAACTCTTCGCCTTGAATTTTGAAGGAAAAAAACCAGGATGGGCCTTCTTACCTTCTAGCAGCTCCATAAAGATGTTGACCCAAGGACCTTCTCTCACGGCTCCGTAGAGGGGGACAATTCTGGGCGAGGTGAGTCCGGCACAGGCCAACAGCTCCTCTGCCCGAAACACCTCAAGCCGTACCTGAAAGACCCGGAGGCCCCTGAGTTAGGGTGAGGGGGGCAGGCTGGGATCTACATCCTGCTGGTGCCCTTGGTATTCTATGCACAGAGGCTAATGATGTTCTCAGTAGTGATGTCTAGGCCAAGTGGGACCAGGTAGGCCTGCTACGCCCTTGGCAACTAAGCTGTGTACCCATGTATAAACTCCTGGTGTCACACACCAGTTCCACAGTGTCAACTGAATAAAAAACAGTCATACAAAAGCATATTTTTTCCAGGCCCCTGGAATGATGCCCATCCTCAATCTACCAAACACATTCTTTCCCCTCAGCTCAACTGTCTGGAAAATCTCTAGGCCATAAAGCCTTGTTAATCCTCACACGCTGCCCTCTGCCCCAACAATGCCTCATTATATATCCTAGGGTTGGCTTTGAATCTGTAATCCTGCCTCAGCATACCAAGTGCTGGGGTAATATGTGTGTTGTTTTTTTTTTTTTTCTTTTTTTTGGGTTTTTTCGAGACAGGGTTTCTCTGAATATCTCTGGCTGTCCTGGACTCGCTTTGTAGACCAGGCTGGCCTCGAACTCACAGAGATCCGCCTGCCTCTGCCTCCCAAGTGCTGGGATTAAAGGCGTGTGCCACCACCGCCCGGCTCAATATGTGTGTTATGCTTAATTCTGTGAACAGCCTCTGGATCAGTAGTGCTCAGCCTGTGGGTCATGACCCCTTTGGGGGTTGTATGACCCTTTCATAGGGGCCCCCATAGGACCACTGGAAAACACACATTATTTATATTACTGTTCATAACAGCAATGAAAATAATTTCATAGTTGGAGGTCATCACAGCATGAGGAACTATATTAAAGGGTCAAAAAACTGGAGGTGGTGGCGCACGCCTTTAATCCCAACACTTGGGAGGCAGAGGCGGGCAGATCTCTGTGAGTCCAAGGCCAGCCTGATCTACAGAGAGAGTTCCAGAACAGCCAGGGCTTATTACACAGAGAAGCCCTGTCTCAAGAAACAAATAAATAGGTCATACATTAGGATGGCTGAGAAGCACTGCACTGGATCCTCAGCATCTCTTGTAGCAATTTTCTTTTTAAAAATTTACTTAATTGTGTGTGTGTGTGTGCATGTGTGTGCTTCATGTATTATGCTCTACATGCATGAGGAGGGCAGAAAAGGATTCCAGAAGAAGATTCCAGATTCCCTGGAACTGAAGTTACAGGAGGTTGTGAGCAGCCATAGGTGCTGGGAACCGAACTCAGGTCTTCTGGAAGAGCAGCCATGCTCCTAACTGCTGAGCTCTCTCTCCAGTCACCCTTGTAGCAATTTGATTAGAATTACCTGCTTTTATTTTTTGCATAAGCATATGGTATACAGGTTTTTGGAGGCCTGACATCGGGTGTCTACCTCGAGGTTCTCTACTTTATTGAGGCAAGTTCTCTGTTGAACCCAGAGCTTGTTAACTCTGGCTAGTCTAGTTAGTCAGCTTCCCTGGGGAACTCCTGTCTCTGTCTCCAAGTTCTGGGATTACAGGTGGCCACCATGCCCATCTGGCTTTTATGGGGGTTCTAGGGATCTGAACTCCAGTCTTCACAATACACTTCACCCACTGAACTATCTCCCTAGCCCAGCTATTTATTTCCCAAAGGACTAAACTGTCCATGTAGACAGGCCTATATATCTATACCACTGTTTACTCTGTAGCTACGTGCCTAGCATCAGGGCACACAGAAAGCTTCTGGGGAGGGGTTGGCCAGTGCCCTTCCTAATGTGATCTGGAAGTTTGGGGCAACCCACTCCTATTTGCGGGGTCCAGCACCTTGGCATGGCAAGGAAGCATTAGGCCACGGATATAAGCAGCTTGTGCACAGATTCTGGTTAGGGCACTCATAAAAAGACTGCTTCCATCAACTGTGTCTCTATGTGAATGGTGGGTACACGGATGCCTGTTCCGGAGTGGTGTGAGGACTCAGAGAGATGACATCTCCCACCATGCTTGGTGACTAGGACACTGGCTTCCCACTTCCTCCTGCCAATTCAAAGAGCAGGGCTTACTACACTTGCTGGCTGCTGCAGGCTCTCTGGAGTGTCACCGCCAGGGGGCGACAGTGGGAATAGCCTAGAAAGGCCCAGCTTTTGTTTCTAGACTTGCTGACTGGACAAAGGGGGGCTCTGGGATATGAGGGGTTTTTGGACTTTTGCCTATCAGTGGACAATGTCTCTCTTCTGGTTACTTAGCGAGTATCAAATTTGGCTAATCAGCTCACATGAACTTTGACTGTTCACTGGTGTTTCCTCTAAAGGCTGATGAACTGGACTGAAACTCCTTCACCTATAGGATTTCCACTTACAACGTCTCTCCCCTAATCACTCCCAAAATGTGAGGGGAAGCATCGTAGGGCTCCCCAGGGAACCCAGAAGGATGCTTCGGGTTTCTGCGTCTGCATGGAAGGGAGCAGGAATGCTCAACGCCTGTGGGGCTCTACTTGTTCGAGACGCCTCTGATCCTACACTGACCACACCCCTTTTGCTGTTACCGTCACAGAGTGAGGGCTTTGGCGTTTGCTGTGGCACACAAAGTGCTTTAGGAGAGGGTGCAATGCAGTATGGGAAATGAAGGTAGAATTGTCCAATCTGATGTTTGAGAAACTGTAGAATGCTCAAGAAGGCCACTGTCCCAACAGTAACTTGGGTGAAAGCTCTGTCCCAACAAAGAAACAAAAACAAAACCCAAGACATTTTTCTTTCTTGCAACCTATATTACTTTGTTTTTCTTGTCTTAAATTTTAAAAACTAATTTATTTTTATTTTATGTACATTGGTGTTGTGCCTGCACGCATGTCTGCATGAGGAGTTAGATCCCCTGGAACTGGAGTTATGAACAGTTGTGAGCCGCCATGTGGTTGTTGGGAATTGAACCCCAGTCCTCTGGAAGAGCAGCCAGTGCTCTTAACTCCTGAGCCATCTCATTCAGCCCATGGCTTTGTTTTTCAATGGACGATGATTTTAAGATATACCTAACCATTTAATAAATGTAAACACACTAAATAAACATTAGTGAGTGGCACACGTCAAATGACATGCCCCTCCAAGGATGGGACTGAAGAACAGGCTGGGCACCAGGAGGACCTGACTGAGAGGCTAGATGGTGGTGAAGCAGCCTTCCTAAAGCTGTGGCCCTTTAATACCATGTGACAACCCCAATCATGAAATTATTTGTTGCTATCTCATAACTAATTTTGCTACAATTATGATTTGTAATGCAAATATCTGATATGCAGACGGTCTTAGGTAATCCCCATGAAAAGGCCATTCGACCTCCAAAGGGGTCTCAACCCACAGGTTGAGAACCCCCATTTTAGAGGGTCCCAGAAATGTTGAATCATTTCCAACACAGACCAAAGCTGGTGGGATGGGAAATCTCAAAACAACAACAAAACCAAGGTGATTTTGCAGTCTGAGAAACAAGGTCAATGGAGCATCCTATGAAGTCAGATGGAGAAGGCTCCCCATCCCCATAGCCAGACACCATCTGAGCCACTTGTCCGCTCTAAACTTCAGTGCTCTTATGCCCAACAAGAGTCCTGGGCTGTGACGGGCTGTGAGTGGGAACTAATACTTAAGATCTACTAACATGCACTTGGTACTATTTAGCACTAAGTGTTTCTCATACAGCAGTCTAAGGGGTGGGTCATCATTCCCATCTCACTGATGGAGAAACTGAGGCCAGCACAAAGAACTCACCCGAAGTCACTGACAGCAGAGTACTGCAGCCAAGATTTTGGTTGGGGAGGCCTGACCCTCGAGCTGCCAGCTGCTGGGAGACTTACCCAGGGTTAGCCTGACTCCTGTCCATTTATATATGTTTACATATGTATAATATATTTACATAGGAATATATTTGCATATATTCAGAAGCAGCATCTCCAGGGAGACATGCAAACAGCATCAATGCACTTCCAAGTACAGAAGCCACTTCCAGCCACTACAGTGCCAGGGCACTTGAGCCTGGTGACATTTCCCTCCTTGGAACTCCTTATTTTCTTTAGCATGCTAATCTGTTTTTCTGTCAATAAACAGGGCTACGAGTTCTGAAGATAGCAGGAATATAAACGGTGGGAAAGTGAGTAACACAGGATGGGACACAAAGATGCCTAAGAACTCAGAGGCCCCCATTTCCTCATCCTCTTCTAGACAGTCCCCCTTTGATCCTTGCCCTTAAACAGGGGTTTATGGCTGTTCCTGCATCACCAGCACACCAAGGGAAAGCCTGGGTTTGTTTAAAATTCTAGCTCTGGGCTGGGGAGATAGCTCAGCAGGTGGAAATGCCAGCAGAGCAAGCCTGGTGATCTGAATTTGATCTCTAAAACCCACATAAAAAGGCAATGTGGTGGTGCACATCTGTACTCCCAGCATGTGCCTACAGTGTGAAGGGAAAACTGCTGGAATACACACACACACACACTCACTGACTCTGTATTCTGACTCAAAATAAAGTGGAAGGAGAGAACTGACTCCCAGAAAGTGTCTTCTGGCCTTCACACACATGTTGTGGTATACTCACATACACATAAATACAGCTTCAGAATACTGGTTCCTTTGGATCCCACATCTTTGTCCCCAGTCCCTATAAAGTGTCTGGCACAAAGGAGGTGCTCCTCAACAGCTGCTTTGACTTGGCCAATGACACACTATTCCAGACTGGTGACAGAGCCAAAGGGAGGCTCCCAGAATTCCATGCCTGGGCCAGATGTCTTAAAGCAAACAGTTCTTCACCCTTGTTTGAGGGCAGACAGCAATTCTCCTTTGAGAACCTGTTAAGTGATATGGCCCCTTTGCCATCAAACTGTGTCCATGCCCATATATGCAACTCACAAACTTCTGGATCAAGTTCCAAGAATTCAAGGATCCTATAAGTAGATCCTCTGACAGGGAGAACTTATATACTGGTTGCTTAAAAAGCCTGACTCATTTTATGTGAACCAAGGAGAAATCCTGCCTAGAACATATTCCATGGGGTGGGGGTAATCATAGTGTAGAATAATCTCTAAGATTGGATCTCATCTTCATTAAACAACAACAACAACAACAACAAAACCAGTCAAATTTATATATAAAGAGTCTAAAAAGGCCGGGCATGGTGGCACAGGCCTTTAATCCCAGCACTTGGGAGGCAAAGGCAGGTGTATCTCTGTGAGTTCAAGGCCAGCCTGGTCTACAAAGTGAGTCCAGGACAGACAGGGATACACAGAGAAACCCTGCCTTGAAAAAAAAAAAGTCTAAAAAGATAGAGGACAGAGGCATTTTTGAGGATAAGAGTGGGGAACAGGGAAACCTTAGGTGACACTGGACTTCATTTACGGTGAGCCAGCACACATTTGCAATTAAAAGATGAAAGAGGGGTTGGTAAGATGGCTCAGCAGGTAAAGCTTGCCCCCTGACAACCCCAAGTTGTTCTCTGCCCTCCACATCTGTGGAGTGTCACACATACATGCCGGCACACATACACAACAACATGTCATAAAAAGTAATTAAAAAATACATAAAAGATTAAAAATGTAAAAGCAAGACAAAACCTCACATTAAGGCCTAGATCTGTGGCCAACAAGCATGGGACCTAAGCCTTTAGATGGTCTAGAAGGAAGGCCAAGGGGCT
Organism: Lophiomys imhausi; assembly: GCA_907164525.1. NCBI lineage: Eukaryota > Metazoa > Chordata > Mammalia > Rodentia > Muridae > Lophiomys > Lophiomys imhausi. The sequence goes on from CAJQZJ010034446.1 coordinate 1,139,829, forward strand.
GCTGGTATTACATAACTTACTCATGTCCAGAATCCTTCCCAAGGGCATTAAAAGGACACAGGCAGCCTGACCTCTGATTCTCGGACTGTCTCCTGTCCCTTTTCACGATTCCTTTGCCAGGAAACTCAGGGAACTTTGTGTCTGTAGTATCAGAATTGGAACCCAGGGCCTCATACTTGCTAGGCAAATGCCCTGAAATAATCTATAATCCCAGCCCAGAGGACTACCTCTCATGTGTTCTTAGAGCTAAAAATTGCACAGGACAAACCGCAAGCCTTAACCCTTTCCACCGAGAGAAAGGATGGGCTGTTTGTCTCATCGCTAGCTGGAGGAAGGAGGAAGGAGCTCTGAGGGTGGACAGACAGAGTCCTGGGAAGTCCGAGCCTTATGCCTGGAGCTTTTCCAACTGCCCTGGACATAGGACCAGAGAAATGTATTAGAGTTGTTTACCTTGTTGCCTGGGACTCAGGGGAGCTCAGCAGAGGAACAGCTGAAAAGCCAGTGACTAAGCTCCCAGCACCAGGCATCCATCTCTAGGACAGTTCATACTCTCGCCCACCTCCCACCGCCTTCCCCCCTTCTCTCTCTCTTTCTCCCTCCCCCCCTTCTCTCAAGGGACAGCTGATCCTTCTCTGGTAGACTGGGGAGGAAAACTGCCACTAAGGAGGTTAGGCACATGGCCCTGGCATCCAAGTGGAAGATGACCCATGCTGGCAAGAACTCAGTTTGTGCTTGTGCTGCTAAGGGGTGGGGATAGTGGCACTCGCTCGCTTTACACAGTCTGCACGGAATCTGAGGGAAACAGTCTTCTCTTACCCCACTACTCTGAGGCTTAGATTTGACACCTACCACAGCCTGGCCCAAGTACGAACCCAGGAAATCAAGCTTCTTTTCATCCCACTGGACTCATTCCCCAAGCCAAAGGGTGATCTGATTATTCGGTCTCTTTCCTATTGGGGATCGGGGGTGTCTGACATAAGCCAGTTATTTCACTCTGTGGGGAGCTCCCCCCAAAACAATAAAACAAAACACAACCCCCCTTAAACAAAATCCCCAAAATGATCCACATAAATTCAGGTCCTTAGTCTTTTTGGTTAGGGACAAACTGGCTTCCAATAGAGGAGAGGGAACTTCCAAAGCAGGGTTTGAGGACATGCTGAGGGAGCAGGGCTGACACTACTGACACCTGTGGATCTGCAGTTCTCCAACCCCACCTGGGCTGGGGTAGTGTGCCATGGCAGGAGGAAGCCTCAGGCTCTAGGGCTACCATGGGTGGCCGTGGGGAAGCCATAGGGAGATGACTCAAGCTTTCTGTGGCTCATCAAGACCTTAGGACAAGGGGTCTCCTTTCCCTTCTCTTCAAAGCTAAAGTCTGTGACAAATTTGGATTTGAACTCTGAATTGGCCACCAGCCCAGCTCCTTAATGTCTGGCTATGTTCCCACATTGTTGCCCTGCCCATCTCATGGGACCACACTGGACCTGGCCAACGGGAGGCAGGTTTAACTTCTAATGTCTAGCCTTCTCTCAGGAGACACCTGGCAGATAGTGGTTACTATTCTAATCACTCAAGCCAGACTGCAAAATGTGGCATAAGGTTTTTTGTTCAGCATGAACTTCCTGTGAATTGGAACATCTCCCAGGACAGGACTTGCCTCCACAGGCCCTGGCGTCCTCAGCGGCCCGGGCTGTATCCAGACCTGGGCTGCCTCTCATAGACCCACATACCAAGAGCAGCGATCAGGCCAGGCCATATGACCGACTGCTTCCTTCCAACTCCAGCTGACCCAAGAGCAGCTAGGGTGCCAACCATCAAGGTAGAGCCGGCGAACCCCATGACTGTGGCTGAAAGAAAGCTGAGGTGGAATGCAGCAGCTCTTGCATGGCTTCCCTTTCAGCTCTCTGGAGTTCTCTCTACTTTGTATTTTTTTTTCTCACTCCACAGTCCAGGTTGGCCTAGAATCCATGGCTATCCTCTTGCCTCAGCCTCCCAAGTGCCAGGAATTTGGGTGCCAGCCCAGCAGGGTTTCATCTTGGCATACCTTTTTGACAGCACACTGGAAGCCTGTCCGCTTGTCCTTCATTCGGTGGACCTCACCAAAGGACCCTCTGCCCAAACGGGGCTGGCGTGTCACCCAGTGGGCTTCCTCTCGGTACTCATAATCCACGGGTTTGAGTTTCTGGGGTTGAAAAGGAGGGGATCAGCTTCAGAGGGGTGAAGAGCTACAGTGAGCAAGACTCTCTGGCTAATACCTGGGGCTACGGGGGCCGAATGGCCACATCCAAAGATAATACCAGCCTTAAGGTGGGGATAAAAGGAAGGCAGGCCAAAAGGGATTGAGAGGATTAGGAAGGCAAAGATGACCTCCATAGGCTGCCTGGGAGGAGCCAGAGGACTCCTGCGATGAAAAGCAGAATTGCCAAAAACCTTGATGATGAACAATATAACTCAGTAACTAGAAGGTAGAAGAGAGACAGAGGCAAGGACTATTAAAAGGGAATAGAAGAAATCCATCAAGCTGAACAAGGTGCTTCAAGGTGCTAAAGGAAAAGGGAGGAAGCAGGGAGAGGACGGGAGGCATCCCTTTTCATTCAACTGCGCAGCAGTGAGACCACCTGGAAGACCTGAAAGTGGAGACTGCTAGAAAGGCTGCAGGAACTGAGGCCGTGGTGGAGGGCTCTATGGCTGCACGCAGTCAAGTCAAGGTTTGGTCACCACCCTGTGGCTACTGATTGAGTGAACCTTTAAGAGGCCTAATGGGAGAAAGTTAGAGGGTATGCCCTTCGAGAGAATGTTGGGGTCCACACCCTTCCTGTCTGCTTTCAGATCTGATGGAGTTGGTAAGTCTCCACCAGGTGTTCAGCTATAATGTACTGGCCCCAAACCTCTGAAACTTTCAGCCCAAACAAACCTTTCTTCCAGTTGATTGTTTCAGGCACCGTGTCATGGTAACAGAATCCCGATTCAATCCCCAGGTGAGCAATCTGATTTGTCACCATGGGCGTGAGTGGCTCTGCTATGGGGCACCCTCCCTCAGGGTCTGCAGACACTTTGCTTCCACAGCAGGCCTCACCTGGACCCCCATCTGTGGCCCCCAGTCTGGGAGGGGGCGATAGTTTGGAGGGGGGTTAGTTACCTCAGTAAGCAAGACACCTTCGTTGTCCTCAGTTTCAGAGCTGAGCTTCTGCAGCTTGGAGCCCCCTGACGACCACGTCTTAGCCAGGCTGGTCAGACTTTCGGCCCGGCCTGAGCTCACACTGCCTTGTAGGGCATGCACCAGGTATTCCTCTACAGGAGTCTTTTCTCGGGCACCTCGAGATGGGTAGCTGGACTCCAGGTGTGGGCCAGGCAGGGGCTTCTGACTGTCTCTGTAGGTGAGTTTGCTTAGGTGTGCTGGGCCAGCCAGGGGCTGCTGGCCACTTATACCAGCTAGTTTGTCCAGGAAGAGGGATTCCATCGGATAGGGTCTCCAGGGTTCCAGGGGGTAGAATGGGAAAGGGTGGAGTCTGCTGTAGGGGAAAGGATGAGTGGAATGGGGAAGGGAGCCTGCGGCCTGGGGGTGGTGGAGTTTCCACACGTGGTTTAGACACTGCAAGGGGCTGATCAGTTTGTGGAGCTCTGGTCGAGGCAGCACTGGTCGCAGGCCTTCATCTTGTTTCTTAAAGCACATGGGGCCAAGGCCTGGTCCCTTCAGAGGCTTCGTGAACTGGGAGGCATTTCTGGCAAAGAGGCTGCCTAGTGGAGACTCATCTTCCTGCAGGAAAAATACAGGTGTCAGAAGTCCCAGTCTAAACAGCCATGGGCTGGGACCAGGGTGATGGGCAGAGGGTCCTACCTGCACAGGAATGACGCCGCTCTCTTGCTCAGGGGTTCTGGGCAGGGGCTTGGCCAAAGCCATGCCTGCCTGGGCCAGTGACTTCGACCTCCTCCTCTTACGTTTTTTTCGGGCTTTGCTGTGACGCTTTCCCTTCCGGCACACACGGGCCATTTTGCCTTCAGTTGCATGGGCCACATTGTTGGGGATTTGATCAAGACTCTCAGACTGGCTGTCAAAAAAGGAGCAGATCCACATTTTGAGTGCAAGAAAGTAAGAAGAGGGAATGGCTCAGAGAACTCTGTGTTGTCAGATAGACTCTGAGTGCAAACCCCAGCTCTGTCATTCCAGTCATGCATGCTTAACGACAGGGGACGCATGTGAGAAACGCGGTGTTAGGTGAGCATGTGTGAGCACTACGAGGTATAGTAACACCGACTGGGACAGCTGTATGCCACTAGGTGATGTGAGCCTATGGGACCACGATCATGTCTGTGGCCCACTGTTGACCAAAATGCCATTATGTGGTGGTACCTCTGTACTTACATAGTGTGGGCAAATTCCTAAGTCCCAAGGAATACCAAGTTTTCTCATTTATGAAATGAGCATAACATTTTCTGCAACATGGGGTGGAGATGAGGTTTAAATGAGAATAGTTCATAAGCCTGGGTGCCTAGCCTCTCTGCAGGTTGCCCTATAAACTGCTTGTTGCCATGGGCTGGGGTAGACACTCAGTCCTTTTCCAGGGTGCCAGCTCTCTTGCTGCTCCCTGGATGAACTGACCCAGAGGGGGCCACTCTTGGGACAGGCATCTTAGCTCTGACAGGCCAGAGTGGCTTTGTTTGGAGATATCTAGCTGCCATGGGAACTTGAAAAGCTGCCAAACGGACTCCCTTTCTGGCTGGGGTAGCCACCAAGGTTCTGCCAGGCTCCCACCCCTGTCAGGTATTAATGGAACTGGTTTCAGAGAGGGTTTGAAAGGGCCGCTGTGAAATACCCGGGGCACTGACTACAACCTCAGCCACAGCCCTTTCTGGGATGCTGGGAGCCTGCAAACTTCTCTCAAGCAGCCTAAAGAAGAGAGTTGATCAGAAACCTCATTCTCTGGGCCGAAAGATGCCTGAGGGAATGTAAAGAATTGCCTAGACACTAAGGAGGACAGTAGCCTCCCACCCTGACCCCTTTCTATAACGATCAGATTCTAAATGTCAGTGACCAACCTAGTGAGAAGAGGGACGTATGTCTGGGATAGACTCTAATCAAAACTCATCTTCGGAGAACAGAGGAGTCTGGAGACAGACAGCGCCTGGTCCTAGCTCCCATCCATTGGCCAGGGCTTGAATAAGATCCCTGGGGTCTCTCCCTTATAGGATCATGAAAGTGCCCCCACAACTGTGCTCATGGCTATATACCAGTTCAAAGTTGCTGTTGTTCCCAGCACCCTCCTGGCTAATGGGAAATCAGGGATGTATCAAGGACTCAGAGGAGAGCAAAAATAAAATGTCACGTTGATGGGAGCCAGGGGCAGCTGCTGAAACACTGGCTTGGCTGAGAGTAGCTGGGCCAGGAAAGCTGGGCTGCTGCCAAGAGCCAAACCAGGTGCTGAAGCAGGGAGCCAGAGGCCTGGGTAGGCAGCTGGCAACGGGGCATGGTGTCAGATCCCTCTTTCCCAGCTCCGGCTTGCTTTCTTACCTGTACTGCTGTGACCCTGCTATGAAAACGCGCTCTGAAAAGGTGGGGCTGAACTCTTGGCTATTCTCACCTGTAATTCAAGGAGAGGTGTCAGATTAGTGGGGGAAGAGAACCAAGTTATGAGCTCAGCGGTAAGGAAAGAGCTTTTTACATACAGGTCCCAATGGCCATTCCTTCCCTGTCATACTCCCCTGGCTGGTGGCTTACCTCTGGCTACCTCCTTATCCTGTCCTGGGCTTAGTCAAGAGGGGATTGTAAAATGGGGGTCCCAGGGAGCCTGCCTGCCTCACAGAGAAGCTTCCTGGAACATTCCACACAACACAGGCCACAGTTGTCCCTTGATAAACAAGCTGGTATGTATTTATGTTTAAATGTATGTGCTTATGTGTGAATTCATTTCATTTTAGTTCATTTTCATTTTTGTTTTCTCATTTCTTCTCAAAAGCCAACCGGAAGGCCTGGGGAAGTGAAGTAGAGGGATGCAGACATGGAGAAGGGCCACCACACCATGGGGTATCAGGTTCTCTGCGTTCTCGCCAGGACATCTGGGCTGGAGGGTGGTGCTGATGGAGGAGGGTGGCATTAATGGAGAGTGGAGGGCTCTGGCACTTCCGAGCCCCTCTGGGAGTCCTTGTTTCCCAGGCAGTCAAAAATATCTATTGTCTTGAGGCAACAGGAGCCCAAGTGGAAAGAGCCAGACTCAGCCTCTCCTGCTGAGGCTGGCTGCCCATAGACTAGCCCAGCAGGCCTAAGAGTAGGGTACTTATTTTTTGGGATGGGATGGGGTGGGGTGGGTGGAGCTATCCCTAGTTGAAGTCTCTTGACACTTTGCTGCTCCCTGTTCGGGTGACAATGACACAGACTCTATTTGCTATGTCCCCCACAATCCACCCACGGACTCTTAGAGCTTCCACTTACAGAGTCTGGGCTAGACCCTAAATTGTGTCTGGTGAGACTCTTACAGATTGGTCACTCTGACCTTGCTCTCCCATGGGGACTCCAAGGCTGGCCTCTCATACCCAGCCACCCGTCTATGAGCCCACCCACTTGCCACTGTGCTTAAAGCAACCCCAGATCCTTACATTCAGCCTGGGCGATTATGGAGATGGCGGGAGGCCCACCCTCAGAACCTTCCTTGGCTGTGCCTTTGGTAATCACATCATTCAGGATCTCCCACTTTCCACAAAACACGGGGCTCTTCTCCACGGCCTCAAGCTTGTAGATGCAGCTCTGCTTCTTCCCTAGTGAGTGTGTCTTCTCCTTGGCTTTGGTGAGCTCCTTCTGCTGCCCCACTGCTGAGCCAGGAGCGCCTGGGCAGGCCACTTCCATCACGGCCATCTCCCAGGCTCGTGCTCACCTTGAGGGGGCCAAACACAGACTTGGTCATTCCAAATCCTAGACCACATGCAGTGAGCCACAGGTTCAGCATGGTTGGAGGGGAAACACATGTGTGTGTGGTGGGGGCAGGGCATGCGGGAGGTTCTCGGCTCTTTATGTCAAGTGTACCCATCCTCCAAACACCCTGGGTGGTAATGAAGCCAACCTCACAATACTTACAAACATTCCATTTGTGGGACCCCTGGTCTACTAGCACTGTAGTGTAAATGGATTCTTCTGGGGGCTGGACAGATGGCTCAGTAGTTAAGAGCACTCGCTGTTCTTCCAGAGGACCCAGGTTCAATTCCCACATACTAGCTCACAACTAACTGTAACTCCAGTTCCAGAGGATCTGTCAACCTCACCCACACATATGTGGAGGCAAAACACCAATGCACATGAAATAAAAATAAACAAATCATTAAAAAGAGGGATGGGAGTCATTTTCTTCAGTGGTGCAACCTCTGGTAAATTCCCCATGCTCCAGTAAATAATGCCACACCCATACCCATGTAAATGACCCTCATAAACTCAGTGCAACACACACACACACAGGCAAGTAGAAAGGGGAGTGGGAGGGAGATAAGAGGATAATGGGGTGAGCTGAACAGGTGGCTCAGCAGTTACAGCACTGGCTGCTCTTGCAGAGGACATGGATTTGGTTCCCAGCACCCAGATGGCAGCTCACAACCATCTGTGACTGCAGTTCCTGGGATCCAGCGCCCTCTTCTGGCCTCCACAGGCAAAATAGTTTTCGTTTTTTTTTTTTTTTTTTTCATTTTCATTCATGTTTTTGGCTTTTTGAAACAGGGTTTCTCTGTGTAGGCCTGGCTGTCCTGGATCTCACTCTGTAGACCAGGCTGGCCTCACACTCAAAGATCTGCCTGCTTCTGCCTCCAGAATACTGGGATTAAAGGTGTGTGTCACCACCACCCAGTCTAAAAAGAAATAATTTTTTGAAAAGATGGTAATGGGATAAATATTATCAAAATACATTATACACATGTACAAAATCATCAAGAGCAAATAAAAATATATTTTAAAGAAGAGTCAGCCTTCCCCCTGCAGACAGCAACGACGACACAGAACCGGATTTTTCTTGCCCTTGCAATCAATGATTAAACCTCTTCATGTTGTGTGGAGAACTTTGTTTCCTCAGGACAGGGAGGCAAATTTCATCCTCCAAAGCCATCACCTCACAGACCCCAAGAACACCTTGCCTTCACAGAGGGCTGTAGGGGCTGATAGGTTAATATAAGTTAGATTTAGTGAATACCTAAGTTTCTGATACAGTCTCTTAATTCGGGGCATGAAGATCAACTGCTGTGAGCAATTAGCTTATCAGCTTATGGATGAAGTCAGGTGAAATGAGGGGAGTCTCTTTGGACTGAAAAACAAGGTTGAAGCCAGGTGAAACAAGGAAAGACTTTATGACCTGGCATTGCTTTCAACTGCTAAGTGGGCAGAGCCCAAATTAAGCTGAAGCAGGTGGAACAAGGAGTGATCCTATTTAAGGACAAGTGGATGAGCCCAGAGCGGTGCGTGCTAAGGGCCCCCGATATGAGAGAGCTCCGAGAGTCCTGCTGGAGAAAGTTCTGGTAGACCAATGGCTAGATCTCCCTGAGGCAGAAGGAAGCTGGTGAGCAGAGAAAGCCTCTCGGCAAGACAGCAAAAGGCCAAGGACTAAACCCTGTGGCTCAGCTTTTGCCTAGAGGGGTTTGACCTGTCCGAACAGTGGCCTGAACGGAACTGTGGCCAGCTTTAAAGACTGAGGCAGAACGGCAGAGTTGCTGATACGAAGGAAGTAAGGTGGCCTACAGACGCTGAGGTCTCCCAGAGAGAAGAAAGCCTCAAGCCTTATTTAAAGTGAGACTTCGATAGCCAATTTACCCTGACGAACCTGCGTCTGAGCTATTCCAGAAAAAGGACTGCTAAGTGCGTTAAAGAGTCTACCCCCGAGACTGGTTTCCTGACGACTGAGGACCTGCCCCAGAGACTGTATCATTCTAAAAGGGTATGAAAGTAGTTGTTATGATTATCAATAGGTTTAGTGGATAGGTTAAAGGGGTTGTAGGAATTTATAGGATTAATAGTTAAGAAATTGTTGGTGTTTGTTATAAGTGAATTTAGTAATAAATAGTGTTAAATAATAACTTAAAAGTTCGGTTACAGAGGGCATGTCTACACTGTCCATGGTCCATTGGAGAAAATCAAGGTTTGGTTTTGTTCTTCGCAGGGATAGATGTACAGTCATGTCATTTAAGGATAGGGATATATTTTGACAAGTGTGTTGCCAGGAGATTTTAGCATCCTGTGAGTATCACAGAGTGTACGATGACATCACTAGGGGTGACAAAGTCTTATGGGGACAGTGGTACATACGGTCCATTGTTGACTGGAACACTGTCATGGAATGCATGGCTCGATGTGAATATGGGTGTCCATGTTACAGAGCCTATTCCGCTTAAAAATGGGCTCAACACTTGGCTCCTTTCCCATGATGCAACTGTCTGTGGCTGTCCAGAAGGTTCTGAAAAATTGCTTCCTCCCCAAATATCCAAAACTCATTTGCTGAAAACTTCTAGGAAACATTTTTCCCCACAGGCAACATTAGGGGTAGCGTTTCTACTGGAGAACTTAACACTAACCAGTATCTGGCCACAAGCATGAAGCCCCACCTCAGGGTCCGTGTGGACCCTGCACCCTCCCTAGAAGCTGAACAGGGCAGCCATATGCTGTTGTCAACCCATGCACAAACATAGGCATCAGAATAATCATGAAAACAAGACTGTGAAATCTGAGCTCACTGACACTGGAAGACTTTTTTTTCTTTTTCTTTTTTGCAGGACCAGTTTCTCTGTGTAGCCCTGTCTGTCCTGGCACTCACTCTGTAGACCAGGCTAGCCTCAAACTCAGATATAGGCCTCCTTCTGCCTCCCGACTGCTGGAATTAAAGATGTGTGTCACCATGCCCAGTTAGCACTGGAATACTTTTTTTTTTTTTTTGGTTTTTCGAGACAGGGTTTCTCTGTGTAACAGCTCTGGCTGTCCTGGACTCAATTTGTAGACCAGGCTGGCCTCGAACTCACAGAGATCCGCCTGCCTCTGCCTCCCAAGTGCTGGGATTAAAGGCATGCGCCACCACTGCCAGGCAGCACTGGAATACTATCTATCTATCTATCTATCTATCTATCTATCTATCTATCTATTCACTTATTTATAGACAGTGTTTCTCTGTGTAGCCCTGGCTGTCCTGGAGCTCACTATGTAGACCAGGCTGGCCTCAAACTCAGAGATCTGCCTGCTTCCCAAGTGCTGGGACTAAAGGCGTGTGCCACCACCACCTCCCAGCTATGGAATACGTTTTAAGACAGGAGTGTTTTCTTTTTGTGTGATGCTGGGGATTGATCCCAGGACCTCCAGCATGTTAGTTGTGTGCTCTTCCACTGAACGATACCCTCAGCCTAGACAGGACTTTAAAAAGTTATGTGTATGGGTGCTTTGTCTGCATGTATGTCTGTGTACACATGTATACTCGGTCCCTTTGGAGGCCAGAAAAGGGTGTGTGATCCCCTGGAATTGAATTTACAGAGAGTTGTGAAGCCACCATGTGGTGCAGGGACTCAAACCTGGATCCTTTGGAAGAGCAGCAACTGCACTTAACTACACGAAGCCATCTCTCTGACCCGAAGACTGGGACTTATTAAAGAGCAGGGTACAACTTGCTTCAGACAAAGCCTAAGAAGGTGCCACAAGCAGACAACTCTTTCATAATTGCTCTGGGCTGGCAGGCTGATCTCAAGGCTGTCACTCACAGATGCGGGCTTCCCTGCTGAACATCATTAAACTCACCTCATACTTATTTGCTCTTGGGGTAGAAATGCAGACCAAATGAAGCCAACTCTCTATAGCCCCTGGCCTTCTGCCCGGCCATGCCTGAAGGTTAATGAGAGTGGGGAGCTGAGGAATCCCAAGCTTCTTCCCAACTCCACCCCACTCAAGTCCTTCCAGCCCAACAGCTATGGAAGCTTAGTCAGCTCACCAGGGAAGTGGGATGGGCTCTCTTCATCTGTTCTTGCATCTCTACCTCTTGAAGGCAGGCTGGCTCTAAACTGAGGATGCAAGCCCCCAGCAGGATGGACATCTGTCACGTGGTCACTCTAAGACGTCTATCGGGAGTTCTGACTTCCAAATGGGCAAAAGCCTCCAGGTAGGCTATTATTGTATTTTCTTTTTCATTTCCCTACTATACTCCTCCCCAAATTCCACAACCTGCCAAAAGCGGACTTAAAGCCTACAATAAAGCTTTTTTTAGACCTTTCTTAGCCTTTTTTTTACTGGGGAAAATGGAATTTAAGAATCAACCAGGCCGGGCGGTGGTGGCGCACGCCTTTAATCCCAGCACTTGGGAGGCAGAGGTAGGCGGATCTTTGTGAGTTCGAGGCCAGCCTGATCTACAAAGCGAGTCCAGGACAGCCAGAGCTGTTAAACAGAGAAACCCTGTCTCGAAAAACCAAAAAAAAAAAAAAAAAAAAAAGAATCAACCAGAAAATCCCTTAAATCTAGCAGAAGTAGCTGTATGCTTACAGGGAATTTGGGGCTACTCCAGTCTCCTTATTTTCTTGTAAGGAACCTGAGCCCTGCCCAGTGTGTCCTAGCTCAAACTCACTCAGCCTATGTGTGGCAGAGCAGGGGCAGGCTGTGGACCCCAGGCTGTTCAGGCTGGATGCACACTCCTCAAGTTTCCCAGGTCACAGGTGAATGTGAAAGGAAACACATGGTCCTCTATGGTCGGAGGGCTCCTAAGAGCAGAGGGGGACCCTGTGCATGGACACATCTTAGTAGAGAAAACAGCAAGACAAAATCAAGATGGCTCATGTCGGCTGAACAAGGACATCCTATGACCAAAGGCCCAGTTCTAGACCTTCAGACAGGGCGACCATATCAGAGATAATCAACTGGGCTATTGGCTGAGGTGGAGCGGCCCCTAGCTGCACTCTGCTCAGATAGTCTGCCTCTACCGGGTGTTTAAAGTTCACTCTGAGCTAGAGCTCCATTAGAGGCTGTGTGGCACTCCACCAGCCCAGCATCTTTCCTTCATCCAGGTGGCTAGCCAGGCAGCAGGACAGGGGCCCTGTCTCCTCCACCCCCATGCACACATGACAGACACAGGCTGCTCTCCCTGGGGAGAAGTTGAGGTTAAGGCCTCCGGTGTACTTGAAGTGACTCATCCCCAGCCTGGCAGGCAGAACAAGGAGGGCAACTGAGAAGCTGACCCAACAGATGGCAGCTGGACCCAAGAAAGGCCCAGGGAACCCAGGCTGACCCTCACCCTCCCAGAGGCAGACAGTTATGGCAGCAAAGCTTCTCCCACAGTTGGCTGTTCCTGTGCCACATGACCATGACTCAGCCCCTCACTGACAGTCTCCAGGTTCACTGGCCTGATTGCAGCTCTCCCACAAATATACAGGCCTGCTTCCTCTCTCCCTCCATATTTCTATGTGGGTCTGGTCTATAAAACTCGGTTCAGTACCAATCCCAGGACTGTTAGCTAGGCGCTCTTCCCAGCCCTGGGCTTTGGGTACATTCCCATCTCCCAGGTCTGAAACTTGTCCACTCTCTCTCCTCTAGTGTGTGGGGAGTTGGGACTAAATGAGGGCCAAGACTCTACTTCATCACTCCACCCAGCCCCTCCTCAGCTCCACCTCAGCCTCCAGTGCATGCAGCTGCTGCTATCTTCATTGTATGGAAGCCAAGGATGACAGCAATGTGAGGGCCACACCCGGAGCCCACACAGAGAAAAAGCAGAGGTTCATTAGGCCCTCTTTCAGGCCTGATTTGTATTCCCAGCATGATTTCCTCTTGCTGTGCAGGAGTCTAGGGGCAGAAGTGACAGGGTGCTGCCAGCTCAACCATAAGCTTCATCAGTAAGAGTAGTTCTTGGTTTGGGCTCAAGGAGGTCTGGGAGCCACAAGAGGAAGACACAGTTGGTATTTTTTTCCAGGGAAGGGGTCATGGTGCTTGCCCGTTGCCCAAATAGGAGGTTGCTCCAGTCTCCTGCGGCAGGCAGGCCCAGGGCTCCATGCTTGATTCTGCCTTTGCATTCCTCCCCCAGTAAGCTCTCCAATCAGGAGCTTCCAACTTGATTGACAGTTACAGCACAGATGACTTCTTAAAACCCATCCTAGACACTGAAGAGTCACTGGGCATCAGGCCCAGAAAATGTTTTTCTTTTAATGCTGGAGACTGAAGTCAGGGCCTCACATGTGCCAGGGGAACAAACGCTCTACTGCTGAGGTACATTACATCCCCAGACCTGTTCAAGAAAACATTTGTGCGGGCTGCTGAGCCTGAGAACTTGAGTTTGGTTCCTGGAACCCACAGAGTGGAGAAAGAGAACCGACTTTCACAAGTTACCCTCTGACCTCAACATGTGTGCCATGGTGTGCGCGCATGCGCACGCACACACACACTAACCATAAATAAAAGTATGAAGAGAAATTTTATTTTAAGATATGGTCAAGGGTCCTGACTGGACAGTCCTCCTGTCTTAGTGTTCTGAGCAGCAGCTACCAGGCACCATCCCTGTCTGCCTACAATCGGAACCTTTAGAAAGTAGTGAGTTAATTATATCTGTACTCACATAGGAGTGCTGTGGACGTCAGAAGAGGTGGGGGGGGTGCTGATGCTGGAGTCTCAGGTGGATGTGAGCCACCTGACATGGGAGCTGAGAACCAAAGTCAGACAGACAGACGGTTGTGAGCCACCATCTCTAACTGGCCATCAAGTCTGTCTTCTCCAGAAGAGCAGCCCATGGTCTTTAACCACTGAACTATCTCTCTAGCCTCCTATGATCTGTATCATGACAAGGCTTTTGGGGGCCATTTGACCCCTCTCTAAACTAATGGTAGCCACCAGGAACACGTGGCTATCTACATTTAGTTACAACAAAATAAGATGTATACACAATTCCTCTGGGGCCCTGGCTACCGCACTGGACAGTTCAAGTGGAAATCACTTCTGTCTCCAGGATTCTGGGGCAAAAATGGGATTTAGGCTAAATGAGTCTTTGACTTATTAAAAGGTACCACAGTAACATTTTAAATGTTGGCCTTTAGAGAAAATAACCTTTCTAAACTGTATCATATTTCACTTCCCTCTTTTAGTAAGTACACTTACCCTGAGAACACCAGCCTGGGAACCAGAAGCTATGGCTTTTAGCTTTATTTTTTTTTAAAAAGCAGCAGGGCCATTTTTGTCAAAAGGAATCATACCTCACCACCACATGAAAGCTAGAAGCATGCAACTTCATGTAACTCCAATCAGAAACAGCTGTCCTGGCTAATGGAGGGGGCAAGATGGCCACCCACTCGGCCTTCTTTCTCTCCCCCGGGACTTCTGCAGAACCTTGGGTCGCCAAGAAAAGAGTTAGGAAACCAGTGGCCTCTGAGGTTCCTCCTACTTTCCAGGACACACCAGGTCAGGATTAATAGAGGGTTGGATGACTCCCATTCGGAACAATAGTGGCTAATATTTACTAAACACCCAGCATTATTTAACCTTCTTTTCAGCTGTGAAAATAAGAAATTCCCAGCAGGCCTAAAAGGTTACACAGCTAGAGCTTTGCTGGACTTGGTCCCTGCCTCTGGAGCCTGTGCGTTAACCTTCTCCTGGGAAATCAGAGCCCTGACGTTTTCAGGAATCTTGTGAGTAAAGGGAGGTAGAGAGAGAACGTAACAGCCAGAGCTAGTCTGGTTGACAGGAGATGTCAAATGCAGTCTGTCCCATTGCTGTGACCATCGAGACACTGGGAGCTCTGTATCTCTGCTTCGTGTAGGCAAGGTGTCCACAGCCTTACCTAAGGCATTCTATATTTACTTCACCCTTCTCACCAGGGAAATCAGAACCTCTTTTAGGCCATCTCCAAAATGTCCATGGGAGGGCCACCAGAGCAAATCTCTCTCAAACCGTTTCATCTGGAAATATGAACTTGTCCTTCTCTGAATGCCCAGAGGGATAAATAGCAGAAGCGGATTGAGTCAACTTCCTTAATAAGATATTGCTTGAAACCAATGTCGTCCTGATGCTTCCTCTTTTTTGCCTATAGCTGGCTTAGCTATCAGGCCACCCTGGCTAAGCTTCAGCCTACCGAAAAGGAGGGACAGTGGAGCAAGGGAGACCCTAGGGCAAGTGCCAGCAAGAGGGTGCTGCCCTTGCAAACAGATATTTAGCTAGTTGTGCTCCGAGGTCCCCATACCTGCTCCATCCTGGCTCCCCTTTCTGCCCTGCTTGCCTTCCCCTGCTCTGCCCTGGCACCTATCCAGCCGGAACACTGCCTTTACTCAGTGGAATCAGGTAGCTATGGGGCAAGCCTGATTCTCCTCCTTTACTCACCCTGCTCCTCTCTCTGTAGGGCACGCCTTCCTTATGGAGCACTTACCCAGATCTGCCCTGTCTTTTTCTCCTTGGGGGAAGCCATTTACATTGGTCTCCTGCATCCATTCAGCAAGTGTCCACTCAGCATGAGGGGATATAGTAGTTGATACTGCTCACACAGGTTGTCAGGCTTGGTGGCAAGTGCCTTTATCTACTGAGCCATCTTGCTGGTCCCAGGATTTGTTGTTGTTGAGACAGAGTCTCAGTGTGTAGACTGGAACTCACTATGTGGATCAGGCTGGCCTCCAATTGCAGTGATCCTTCTGTCTTAGCTCTTCAGTGCTGGGACGGCACATCAGGCTAAGTGGCCACATTAATTTTATTGTATATATGCATGAAATAAAATGCAGCCAGATGCTAAAACAAACCAAACACCACTCTATAGTAGAACTGAAAAGACATGGGAAAAAGATCCTAATAGAAACCATGTGTTCTGGGATGTGGTAGTACAATGACTTTAATCCCAGCACTTGGGAGGCAGAGGCAGGTGGATCTCTGAGTTTGAGGCCAGGCTGGTCTACATACTGAGTTCCAGGATAGCCAGCACTACATGGAGAGACTTGGTCACCAAAATTATTCAATCAATAAATAAGTAAATACATACATACAAACCAATCCAGAACCCTGAAAGAAACAAAACCAACCAACCAACCAAACAAACCAAATAGTGATGGGGTGGTGTTAAGCATTCTAAATGTTGATTGGTCCTGTTTGCTGTCTGTTACTTAACTGACTGTGATTGGTTAAATAAATGCTGAAGCCTGGAGATTGGACAAAGATGGAGGTAGGCAGGGCTAAGGTATGTGCCGGCTTTACGAGACAGAGAGAGCATCCTGGGAAGAAGGCTGGAAAAGAAGCCAGGAGCAAACAAGGAGGGCAATTAGACCAAGGCTTTTGGAATGTTCTTTCTTTGCTTGATTTTTGTTTAGATGTCTTTGATTTTCCTATATCGGAGGGAGGTAAACAGGATATTTTTGTCGTTTAGCAATGCTAAAATATAAGAGATTTTTAAAGATATAAAGAGAAAGGGGGTCACAAGCCAGTCTCCTTAGATGTGGGACACCCACTGGAAAACTGGTTTCAAGAGAGAAATTAGACCCTAGGGGAGATTATGTTAATTGTAGGGTGTGATGGTACATGCCTTTAAGATTTATAAATCAATAGATGTCTTCAAACCCCTCAGAGATGTACAGAAAATGGCATTTAAGGATATTATTATTTTTAAGAATTGTTTCACTTTAAGACAGTCAGTTCCTGACAGCTCCCATTTGACTTGGAAGAAAACAATGAACATCAAAAAGAAATCTCCCATCAGGAGATAATTCCTACTGGACAAAAAATGTCCCTGCTCTCTCAACAGGCTATATACAGTCCAAAGACGGACCAGAGCTTAAATGCAGGTAAGTTGATGTCCTGATTCTGCAGAGGCAGAATGGGAAAATCCTTATTTCCTGCTGCACAATTATATCTGTGAGAAATGATTGGCCAGAAGGCTGAAGATGATACTTCAATGGTATGGAGAGATATTTGGGACTGTCTAGGCAGCAGACTGTCATTTTTTTTTTCTTCTTGGAAGCTGCTCTTCTGTGCTTCCTATTCACTCAATAACTTTATCCCTTCTTATGTCTTTGATGGGATGAAGACATATATGATAGAAAATATTTAGGTTCAGAACTTTAGACACACCAAGATAGATAGATGATTGTTTTTCTTCCTCAAGATTGCCTGATACAAATAGGCTAAACATTATGTGTGTACCTTTTACATATGGTTTTCTTGATTGTTTCATATTTGTTCTTATTATTTTTACTATATGAGTTTTAAAAATTTTTAGCCTTTTTATTAGACAAAAGGAGGGAAATGATGGGGGATGTTAAGCATTCTAAATGTTGATTGGTCCTGTTTGCTGTCTGTTACTCCGATTGGTTAAATAAATGCTGAGGCCTGGAGATTGGACAAAGACGGAGGTAGGCAGGACTAAGGTGTGTGCTGGCTTTAAGAGACAGAGAGCATTGTGGGAGGAAGAAGGCTGGAGAAGAAGCCAGGAGCAAACAAGGAGGACACACCATGGGGTAGATGACAGAAGATCCTTCCATGTGGCATGGAACATGAACATCGGCATAGTGTGGAGATAATGGCGGATTAAGAATTAACACCTCTGGGCTGGAGAGATGGCTCAGAGGTTAAGAACACTGGCTGTTCTTCCAAAGGTCCTGAGTTCAATTCCCAGCAACCACATGGTGGCTCACAGCCATCTACAATGAGATCTGGTGCCCTCTTCTGGAGTGAATGTGTACATGCCAGCAGAACACTGTATACACAATAAATGAATAATCTTTAAAAAAAAAAAAAAAGAATTAACACCTCGCCGGGCGGTGGTGGCGCACGCCTTTAATCCCAGCACTTGGGAGGCAGAGGCAGGCGGATCTTTGTGAGTTTGAGGCCAGCCTGGTCTACAAAGTGAGTCCAGGACAGCCAGGGCTACACAGAGAAACACTGTCTCGAAAAACCAAAAAAAAAAAAAAAAAAAAGAAAGGTAAAAGAATTAACACCTCAAATCAATTAAAGATAACAAATACTAGTAAATAGTTTAATTAGCCATATTTTTCAACAAAAAAAGCCCCAAAACCATGAGGTTCTCATATATAGAGCGGAGAGTACACAGGCAGGACAGTCACTCATATGCTCCAATAAAGAGTCTTGGAGCAGAGCCTGGAGGCACAGTAGGATGCTGGTAAACTCTGTTTGGTAAATCCTGTCCTCCTGGAGAGCCATGAATGCCTTCGATACACAAAGTGAGTCTGTTGGGTGCAGTCCCTGCCATGGGTGCTGGGATTGACACTGAGGGAGACTACACAGTCCCTGGAGGGGCTCATAGTATGCTGGGCCACGAGACAGGCAGTCAGAAAAGTACATACAATACAGGAGTCCAAGTACAGAGACAAGTAGAGGGGATGCCATGGGACACACAGGGAAAGCTAGTGCAGCTGCGGCCATTAGGAGAGGCTTCCTACAGGTGATGTCTGGGCTGAGTGCTGAAGGTGAACAAGGGAAAGGAGAGGTGAGGGGTTGAGGAGGTATCAGCTGATAAAACACTTGCTGCATGAGGACTTGGATGTGAGCCCAGCCAGCCTGGCCTCATGTCCTAGCCAGAGATTCCTGCACTAGCCAGAGACTCAGAAAATAAGGAGGGGCTGCTGGGGTGGCTCAGTAGGGGAAAGTGCCTACCACTAAGCCAGATGGTAGAAGGAGATAAATGCCTGCAAACTGCTCTCTGACCTCCACACCCACTCTGTGACCTCTCCACACCCACCCACATGCAAAATAGATGAGTAAATAAAAATATAATAAAAAATAATAAATGTGGATGACTCCTGAGAACAATATCAGATCTCAGGCCTTTACACAGACATGCACATACATCACAAACACACACGCACGCGCGCACACACACAAAGAGGGTACTCCAGGTGAGGAGGGGATCCAGGAAGATGTGATTCAGAGATGAGTCTCTCTGTAGGGATCACAAATTCCATTAAGTAGCTGGTAGGTAAGCTGAAGTTGCAGCTGCAACAGGAGAGACAGGGGAAGGGAAGTTGGTTCTCCTACACCCCAGGGCCTAAGTCTCAGGAGAGTGAGGATTAGATAAATGTCCATTCCCTCACATTCTTGGGAATAGGGTTCTAGGTGGAGGAGTCTGTAGGAGAGAAGCAGACAGGAGGACTGGACATCTATTGCTGGTACTAGCTACAGGGCTCTGGCAGGCTTGCTGAATTCTTTTCTAAAGGGGACGGAGGGCAGGTGATCACTGGCAAGGAGGAGGGAGCACGCCTGTGGCTGGCCGTACTTGGACACTCTGAGAGAAGCTGAACTGGAAGAACTGTGAACCACCTCCTTGGCCAGCTTGAAGCCTGATCCCTGGGGGGAGATTTCTTTTGTGCATTTCCCATTAACGAGGATATGAAATGTGAAGGTTCATTAATCATTAAAATCTTACAGATCGATTGTATAAAAAAGAAATCTCACATACCCACAACTATTCAGCCTTACGGCCAATTCCACAAAGTCAATGGCAGGGTTAAGAACATTTGTGGGTGATACTCCTACAGTCCCCACCACACATCTGGCAGCCCTGGCTGGCCCAGAGCCTGAGGAAACACCAGCACCCTCAAGGGCCCTTAGGATGCGAAGGGTAATCACCCCACATCTATTCCATTAGTGCAAGTCTTAGCCACTTCCATCCTCCCTGATCTCGGCCCATCCCCACTCGGCTGAGCTCATTGTAAAACACCATGATGTCCTTTAGAAAGCCTCAGGCTGAAAGAAATCTGTTGGCTCTGCAGTTCTTATGGGTCCAGTCCCAAGTCTGTGGTCTATAATCTATCTGACCACTGTTTCCCTAAACACAGGGTGTGGCTCTGGCTGCTCAGATCTCTCCACAACCTTCTAGCTACTGAGTTCTATAGGTCTCCCAGTGGGGTACCTTCCTCTGTGGGCCATGTGGCACTTCCTGCTTGTCCTATACAGACAAAGCTCAAGCCTTCCACTTCCAGGAAGTTGTTCTGACAACCCACAGCACATCATAGTCTCTTACTCCTTCCCTCTGACCTTTACTCGCACCCTCATTCACTTTTCCTCAGCCAGTTAGATAACACAGCTGAAAGTACTCAGGGCAGTAACTCACTATACAAGACCATAGCCACTTTTTATGCAGAAATCACATAGAATTACAATGGTACTTGTTGTGGGTCCTTTTAAAACAGCTCCATGTGTGGGGGGGTTTTGCCTGCATGTGTGTCTTCACCTTGTACACGCCCCGCACTTGCACATCAGAGGGGGGTGTTGGATCCCCTGGAACTGGCACTTCACAGAGTTGCAAGTCTCCATGGAGGTACTGGGAACCAAATCCAGGTCCTCTGCAAAAGTAGCCAGTGTTCTCAACCACTGAGCCATTTCTCCAACCCTCTCTATAGTATATCAACATTTATAAAAAATAGACACTTTTGTTTTAAGTCTCTGCCTTAAAACAAAACTCCAGACACTGGCAGATATAACAGGTTCTCTTGGCAGACTTATGAATGTTTTAGTATTTTTTAATATTTTTTATAATTGTCTCACATTATCTTCAATGAGTTAGTTTTCTCAGTTTTTACAGAAAATGATCTCAAGTAGTTAAACACGCACACACACACGACATACCATATGGAGCTTAAGTCCTTCCCACCCTTCCTGTATTCCTCTGAAGGGATCACCATTACCTATTCCTCCCAGAGCCCTCCACAGATGTTCTCTGTAATATGTTTTACCTTCACAATGACAACAAGCTGTAGCCAAAAAGGACCTCTTTGTAGGGGACAAGAATTGCAGGGGCGTGCGTTCATGTTTGGGAGTGGGACTTGGTAAATTTAGGACACCCTCAAACATGCACAGATACAAAGGTGCATACCAAACCATTGGCTAGCTCAAAGGGACAGGAGGCTGGAGATGAGAGCTCCTCTCTCCTGCTTTTGGTTTCCATTTCACTCTCTTTTATATTCTCCCTGGGGACTATGAGTTTAATTAGTTGTGACTCAGGAAGTAAGAAGGTGATAGCCATAACACACACACACACACACACACACACATACACACACACACTACACCACATACACACACACCACACACACATACACACACCACACACACACACACACACGCACGCACCACACACACGCACCACACACACACCACACACACATACACACACACACCACATACACACCACACACATACACCACACCACACACACACACACACACACACCCTGAAATTCCCCAAAGGGGAACTTATGTAGTGTTACACTAGCTACCTAGTCTTCTATGGATGAACTCTGTTTCCAGATTTTCACCTAGAAGTAATACCATCCTTGTTTATACTTTTTTGTACAGTTGGGAAATAATTCTGAGTGACAAATTCCTGGGATTGGAATTTCTGGATGGCTCTTTGTTGGTGGGAGCTCTCTTTTTCTCCTGGTTCAGAGCATCAGGTGATTCTTACAGATATTAGCTATTTGCTAACTCTAAATTACTCTGTCCTCAAGGTATTTCTAATCCAGCCAAGGAGAAAATAGATAGATTGATTGTTTATCATTTATTCTATATTTATTTAAATGATGAGTCCTAAACTGATCTTAGATTCAGAAGGGCCTTTGGCAGTAATTTACTCCAACATATTACTTACTAATTAATGCTAGAGAAGGGCAATTCACACAAGAAAAGGATCCAAGCACAAATTCAAGCCTTTCACATTTTGAGGTGTAGCCATAGGCAGGTCATTTAATCAGAGACCTGGTCTCACCTGTGAAAAGGCATTCTCAAACTACACACAGTGTTTTTACTGGATGATTAAGTGCAGAAAACTGTTTAATTTACACAGTTCAGTGCCTGGCATGCAGCAGGCACTCTGCCAGTGGGACTTCCAGAGAGATGGGAAGTTGTCACAAAATGAACAGCGTTTTCCCTGACTAGAAATGAAAGCTGTTTCAAAGGCGTTGCCTATGCAGAGCTGGTACGCACCTCCTTGGCCTCTCATCAGCAGCACTAATATCAGACTGAAAGTGTCAAACAGACACTCTTAAGGGAGGAGGGGAAGGAAGAAGAGAACCCTGAGAACAGAGAGGGAGGCAGAGGCATCAGTAAATAAGGGACCACACCCAGGGTGGCTCTAAGAGCCCCCTGCAACTCCCATCTGTCCTGTCCTGTCCTGTCTCCACTGGCAGGGTCTCAGCACAGGTGGACTGATGGAATGACGTGGTGAGACATGATGACCTCAGCAGAAGGGCTGAAATTAGTTATCTTGTCCCATCTTTGGGTGTTTTCAGCATCTGTTGTCATTTGCATACAAGTAATTACATCCTGGTCCATGTTGGCAGAAATTCACGCTGGTGGCTATTATTGCTCACTGCGTATTCTGTGATGCATGGATTCTTAAATTATGTGATGCATAGTTCTTAAAACCTCACAACTCTGAGCAAGATGCTAATATCATACCCTTCGTTTTTATTTATTTATTTGCGTGCTTACTTGAGACAGGTCTGGCTATGTATCCAGTTGGCCTGGAACGTACGATTCTTTTGCCTCTGCTTCTTGAGAGCTGGGGTTACAGGTATGAGCCACCATGTCTGGCTCTACAGTGCTCCTTATATGGAGGAGGAAACTAAGGGTCTGCAGGTCATCTGCACAATGTCACACTGCAGAAAAGGTGGCAGCAATAGTAGTTACATGAAGGGCTTTCTTTCGCCAAAGCCCACTCTTTTTTTTTTTTTTGGTTTTTTCGAGACAGGGTTTCTTTGTGTAGCCCTGGGTGTCCTGGACTCACTTTGTAGACCAGGCTGGCCTCGAACTCACAAAGATCCACCTGCCTCTGCCTCCCAAGTGCTGGGATTAAAGGCGTGCGCCACCACCGCCCGGCTGCCAAAGCCCACTCTTAGCACAACAGTCTCCTATCCAATGATCTGAGCTTTAAAAGGTGGGACTGAAATACAGAAGCCATTGCAATCCAAAGATCTGCTAATGAGAACCCGGGAGACTGACCCAGAAGGAAGTTTCTCAATGGCCAAGTGCGAACAGACAGCCTATGGTTTAGAAAAAGGAGCATAGAGCAAAGACTCCAAGATGGAATCATGGCAGACCTGTGTTCCTTGGTTTGAGGGATGAGAATCTCATCCTGGAATGAGTCCATAACCAAGTCCAAATTGACTATTCCTTTTTAAAAGCCTGGCTCTGGGCTTCTTGATCTAGGCCACTGGTTTTTTTGTTTACCTGTTTGTTTGTTTTATAACAAAGCCTTGAGCACCAGCTGGCATAACATACACATGGTCAATACTCTGTTTCCAAAACCTTGACACAGGGCATTTGACAATCCTTAGAAGAAATGGCATTTTACATTGAACTTGCAAAAAAAAAAAAAAAAAACCAAAAAACAAAAAACAAAAAAAACTACTTCACTTTATACCATAAGCAGTAAGAATATTTGATGTATGTTATGCAAAAGCATTTTAAGTGTCCTTTATATATGCACATGAGGACATTTCCTTTGGCTAGGAATTCTCCTGAAATGGGAGTTCAAGTATACACCATTCAACAATTTCCAAAGATTACAATGTCACCCCACTGCCTCACACTAAACCTCTCCCTCCCTTCTTAGTTCTGTTTTGCTTTGCTTTTTTGAAACAAGGTCTTGCTATGTAGCCTACACTCATAGTCTTCCTGCCTCAGCCTCCTGAGTGCTGGAATTACAAGTGTGAGTCACCACACGTGTGTCAAATTGGTGTCTTTGATAAATCAAAATGCACTTAAGGATCTTGCCAAGTCTTGAGGCTACCATTATTATAAGTAACAATTCTGTTGTGAACTGTAAAACCAACTCTCTCTCTAACCTTTTGGAATGACTCATAGTGAGGATCTGTTCCCCAGGCATGGCCAATCCTGCTCCGTTGCCCTCCTTTCTGAGTTTATATATGTGATTTCCACAGGCAGGACTGGCTTGGAGCCTTAATAGATAAGGGAAAACCACGCTCAGTCTCCCTGTAAGGGAGGAGGCTTCAAGTTCATTGTAGTCACTGGTGGCTGGTTCTGAAATTGAGGAACTAATTTGAGGAACTTCAGAATAACAAGAAACCCAAACAACTTGGCTTTCTGCTGAAGACTTCCAAGGTAGGGGGGATGGGAGTGGTGGTGGAAAGAGAGGTGTGGTCCTTTCTGTGGAGCCCTCACCATGACCTAGTTTTAGATGCTGTCGAAGAGTGACAAAGTGACCCAAGTAGTCAGCTGAAGACCCGAGTGATAGAGGTGCCCCTGACATGTCCACTCACACTATGAGGCCAGACTTTTGCTTCCCCTGAGGTGAGGGATATGGGATATGAGAGGTATGTCCTCAAGAGAACCTCAGACTGATTCCTCAGTGAAACTGGGGAAAGCCTATAGCTCTTACTATCTTACCCAGACCAACAGGGCCTAGCAGGAGTCTAGATCTGCACCTTGCACTTTCATTTGGTGATAAGTACCTTCTGTACCCAGTGAGCACCATTTCCCAAGTGCTGGACCAGGCAGGGAGACTATGGAAGCCAAACAAGAGCTTTCCTTGTTCCCGACCCTGAAAGGCTACCTGGAATACTGACTCTAGTTGTCCAAAGGCTTGTCATGGGTCAGGTTTGAACCATCTGCATGTGAATCAGCCCTCCATGGCACCAAGCACTGTGCGCTTCTGACCTGAACTATGTTAGAGCACTTTGTGCTGTAGATGCCTTCGCTTTTGAACATGTATGCTGAAGACTCCAGAGTGTTAGCAAGCTCCTATTCCAAGTTGACAAGCAGAACAAGCTCCCACTCAGACACCAGCAGGCTGGGGTAGGGGGCTCCTGCTGTGAGGGAGGCTCTCTGTGTGACAGTCAGCACTACCTCAAGCTGCAGCTTGTCTCCTTGTGCATCCACTTTCCCTTCAGGGTGAGTTCTTTGACGGAAGTTCCCTGGTTCTACTTGTTTTTACAACAGATGCTCAATGAGATCTAATAAAACCATCATAAGATGAAACACTGTTAAGTAAAATGCGTAGGCTAGGCCTAATGTCATAGTTTACTGAACATTACGGATGAACAACAGAGTACTTTGTAGTGTTGGCTGTATTCCCTCATGGTAGTGAGGCTGAAAGAGAGGTATGGGCCATAGCCACTGCCCAGGCTCTTGTATCACATTTTCACTAGCTCAGGAAGAGAGCAGATTAAAAATGGAAGAATTTGCCGGGCGGTGGTGGCGCACGCCTTTAATCCCAGCACTTGGGAGGCAGAGGCAGGCGGATCTTTGTGAGTTCGAGGCCAGCCTGGTCTACAAAGCGAGACCAGGACAGCCAGAGATATTCAGAGAAACCCTGTCTCGAAAAACCAAAAAAAAAAAAAAAATGGAAGAATTTTTCCAGTGAATGCTTCTTGCTTCTGGATCATAAGGTGGGGACCTTTAAATTGGACCATCATCAGTGGGATGCGTATGTGTTCTACTTATCAGAAAGCATTCCTTGAGTGAAAGAATGGCTGAATAAACCAGGTGTGGTAGTACATGCTGGTAACCACAGAATTTAAGAGACAGAGGCAGGAGGATCACTGCAAGTTTGAGGCCAGCCTGATCTACACGGTGAGTTACAGGCTAGCTAGGGCTATATAGTGAGACCTCGTCTAAAGAAAAAGGCCAGCATGATGGTTCAGCATCCACTTGTATGGCAAGTTTGGTAAAGGCACTTACTGTACAAATCTGGTAGCCTGAGTTTGAACCTAGAATCCAAGTAAAGGGGGAAAGATAGAATCAACTTCAAAGTTGTACTTTGACCTTCTCGTGTGAACTATGGCACACATACCCCCATCCCTCATACATACATATACAGACACATGAAAACAAAACAAAACAAAACAGACTAACCAGATGAGGGTCACAGACTCTGAGAACTTGCCTGGATTGGTATATGTGTGTTCACACTGTCTGGTCACCTGGCAAATTCAAGGGGACAGCTCCTATGGCTGGAGAGGCAGGCCACATCAGTGATGGTATTTCTGACTGCATTCCGGTAAGAAAGTCTGAAAGCTAGCTGCAACCATCATCAACGCCTTCCCTAAATACTGAAATAATGGTGGCCCACTTATTTCCAACTAAGTGAGAAGATGAGCCTCTGGTCTTCTGATCCACACAATATTCACCTGGACTGACCTGCATATGTGCCCTACATAGGGGATGGATGGATGGTGCAGACCCCTCTCTTTCACATTTCTATCTATAAAGCTATTCCTGCCTCTCAAACCACCGCACTCAACAGGCAAGACTGTAGGGTTCAGGGAGCTGTTCACCCCACTAACTCCCCTAGGCAAAACACTCCAGGTATTATCTTAACTGGCAATCACATCCTCATTTGGGGGTGGCTAAACTCCTTTCCTTCTAAGCCTCCTAGCTATTCCTAATACCAACCAGAGGAGTAATTCTGGTCAGTAAAGGGAGAGGGCAGGGTCACCAGAAGGATCAACTCTAACAGCCTTTTGCACATATGGGGGCCATTATCCAAATATGACATCATGCTTTGCCCTCAAAGGCCTCTTTCATGGAGAGGAGCCAAACAGGTCTGGCTGGGATGACACCGGCTACTCAGGCTCTGATGGCCACCTGTAAACTGTGGGCAACATGCCACGTCTTTGGAGAAGGAAAATGGAAATGCATCTTGGTGCCCAATGGGTTTGGAACCTCAAAAATCAATCATCGATAGTCACTCAAGGCCCACGTTAGGTAAGACTCTGCTTGGGGACAAAAGAAAGGGCCTTAAAGGTGGAGACAACCTTTGAGACTTCCGAGTAACCCTGCCTAGACTATATTTTCTTATCAACCTTGGCCTCCTTTCAACCACATCAACCTTATGGTAGAGGAGAGAGTCAAACAGCTTTCTGTTGACTTTTTCTTAGCAGTGGGGCAGAAGGCACACAGGTTCCACCCTCCCCAGGTCCTACAGAGCATGCAGGGAGCCTAAGAGTGATGGAGTTTGTGTGGGGAAACAGACAGAGGAGCTGTTTAATAAAATAAAAGTCCCTTGAAATGGGGGTAGGTAGCTCCTGGGTCTGGTGGCAACAAGACACAGTTGCAAAGAGCTCAAGGCCACCACACTGCTGGGTGGCCTTATTCAATCTTTTGCAGAGGAGGGTACAAATACTAATCAATGAATGTCTGCTCCTCTTCCCCTTGTACATTTATGTGTGGATGCCAGAGGGTGACCAACAGGTGTTTTCCTCAATGGTTCTCCTTTTTTTTTTTCTTTCTCTCATTAAAACTGGAGCCCACTGATTGGCTAGACTGGCTGGCCAGCAAGCTCCCAGGAGCCCCCAGGATATTTGCTCTCTGGCCCCAGCAGTGGGATGACCATGCTGTACCTAGCTTTTTATGTGCATTCTGAACTCATGTCCTCGTGCTTGCATAACAGGCACTATAGCCATGCACCATCTCCCCACCCCTCTTTCCTTCCTTTCTTTTCTTTTTCTTTGAGACAGTCTCACTATGTAGCCCTGGCTCTCCTGGAACTCGATAGGTAAACCGGTCTGACCTCGAACTCACAGAGATCCACCTGCCTCTGCTTCCTGAGTGCTGTGATTTAAGTCCTGTGCTACCATGCCTGGCCATTCTATATTTCTAATAACTTTTTCTTGACAGAGTACTTAAGGCCTAAGATGTAATTTTTTTTTTTTAAGCCATGCCAGTCCACAGCAAGCAGAAGGGATGGCTAGTTACTGGGGAGGACGGACAGGGAACCAGAACACTTTCAAGGGGTTATCAGTTCTACTGATACCCTGAACAGTCCTGGACTTGTGGATGGTCCTGGACACACAGAGTGACATAAGTGTTCTAGTCAAGGACACAAGGACACATTGTGACAGGCCCTCCTGTCCATGACACTGATCGTGATGGCTCTCTGGAATGAGGGTCAGCAGAGCCTTCGGCCATTGGAAAATGGGGAAATGATGCTTCTTTCTGGGTCCACATGCTGATCCTGGGAATTAAAGCAACTAAGGTAATGAGTTTGCAGTCCCTCAAGCTCTCTGAAACCCACGAGCAATAGGCCTTCCTTCCCAACCCCCAGCCCTCGAGAGCCACCAACTCAGGTGGCTAGGCGGCAGGCAGGGGTGAAAAGGGTTCTCTTCAAATCTCTCATCTCCAAGTACAGTTTGTATCTCTCTAGCACTCTGCCAAGGGATTTCCCAGTCCCCCAGGGCCAAAGCTCCCGTTCCTGGTGCTGTGCTGATTGTCACTGGACATGAGCCATTTTCCACCCTCAAGGTGGCTGGACTCAGGAGTGGTGACACTGCTGACCTGGGCTCTGTGCCCTGGCCACATGACCCACCAGGGGATGGATCTGTCAGTCAGCAAGCCCCAGGAGCCTCCCATCGGCTTCCTGCTCCCTAATCCTAGCCCTTGGGCTGGAATGAGGGTGATCTTTGGCAGAGGGCTTTTCAACAAGGTCTGCTCAGGACTTCCTCTGCAACTGGGCTGGGGAACAAATGGCCTGTCACCTACACCCCTGCGTGAGTGACTCACCTTCCAGAGAAAGTACTCCCCTCACCTAAACAAAGTTGTTTGAAAAATGACTAAGGCACCTATCAAATGCAGCCGTGGGGCCGGCCAGTGACTGATCAGGGCCCAGAAGCCCTGCCTTCACCTCCAGCCTTGAAGGCGAGTGCCACCCGGGGCCTGCTGCTTTCATTTTCATTCGAGCAAGCTCCTCACGAGGCTTGACATCCGGTGATTTATTTTTTCTAAAAACTAGGTTCGCTTTAGAAATGACTCTTCGCCATCAAGACAGCTTCCCCAAGAGAAAACAAATGCTGTTTAGAAAGAATATCAGCGTGGTGGGAGCCAGTATTTTTGTTTTGTATTAAGAGGGAGAAAGGAATTTAATCCTTCCCATCCCCTCCTCCTCCCCTGATATCTGAAGCAGAATCTCCACGTCCCTGACTGTAGACCCGGGGCTCCCAGACCTGGTTAGGGAGACAAGACAGTTTTAAAGGAGAAAGGGAAAAGACATGGGGTGCCATGTGCTGACAGAAACCCATGCCCCCAAAGAACCAAATGTTGCCTCCTTGTCCCTCAAACAAAGAACAAGTCCTCAGTGGCTGATTTTTTATGAGTAATCTCTTTCTCACCCCAGATTAATACTGGGACCCACTTAACCACAATGGAGGACACAGGGGTGCTCCAGGACAGGCCCCGTTCTGTTTGGATCAGAGTCCTGGGAGGCCCTGAAGGTAACCCCCTATTTAGGACTGAAAACTCTGCGGGGACAGAGCCTAAGTCTTTTTAATCTTATCTGAAGTATAGTGAGGGCAGGATGTAGAGTAGCCTGGGGGAGCCAGGGGCTAGCTAGTAAGACGGCTCAGTGAGTAAACATGTTTGCAGCCCAACCTGAAAACCTGAGCTTGCTCTCTGGAATCCACATGGTGGAAGGACAGAAGTGACTCTTGAAAACTATCCTCTGGCCTTCACATGTGTGCTGGGATACACATGTGTGCACACACAATGAATAAATACAATGCTTTTTTTTTTTTTAAGACTGGGAAAACTTGATAGCTAACCCCTGCAGGTGGCGGGCCTGACCTGTCAGGCACTCAGATTTTTCTTGACATTAACTTACAGAAGACAGATCTAGTCACAATGCAGTAATTGTCCACTGCTGCTACTACTGCCATAACTACCAGCACAATGAAGGCAGATGACAGCCACTGAGCTTGGCCCAGCATACAAACCCTCTCATTTCTTCTACTCGAAACAGCATCATAAAACATTTCTGACCCCACTGTAGATGAGGCATTTCAATGTTCACAGACTCACAGATAGCCACAGGCAGACCAGGCCCTGACCCAGGTCTGTCTGACAGCATAAACCACCACAGTGGATGTGGCAGCACTGCGGACAGGCTCTGTCACTGGGCAGGCCACTTGACCCTTCTGCCTTAGTTTCTACATCTGAAAATGAGCATAGACATACTTGTTCAGATGGAGGGGGGTTTTTAACAATGACCAGTATCAACAGTCACTAAATAGAGATATCAATTAAGACTCGTTATGATAAGTGGATTGTTAAAGCTGCTACCCTGCTTTAATTGGATTCAAAATTGACTTTGGAGGGCAGAGGGGCTTATCAAATTCTTCAGCAAATGAGTATTATAAAACAGTGAAGTATATGTCAGGAAAAGGCAGCTTGGATTTTAGGCACCACACCAAATTCCTAAGGATTACTGTCTGTTTTATTTAGTCCTCATTTTAAAGATCTTTGCTTCTATACTGTAAGAAAATAGAAAGGCTGTGTATAAAATTATTCCCTATGCACATAATCCCAAAGGATTTCTACCAGGGAGCTCAAGATGAAAGACTCTAAAGCAGCAAGGGGGGAAGGGGGTTCACCTGAAGCATGAATCCACGGGAACCCACAGACCTCTGAGGAAAAAGCTTCCTCTGTCCTGTCCTGTCCTGTCACTCAGCCAGTGAGAGAAGCTCAGAACTTAGGAGCGTACCTCACTCAGAGCTGCTGAAACCCTCTCTTACACTGCCTGCCTTCCACCTGGCCCTCCCGTTGTGCCCCACAGCAGTCAGGCTCACCAAGTGAACACAGCGCATTCACACTGGACCGGCTCCCCCTACTCAACCCCGTTCCTTTCCCTTATTCGGGATCCTGGTGTGCAGAGAGGGCTGACTTGTCCTTGGAGCTCCCCAAAGCCACTCTCCAGACCGCCCCTCTCCCCTGCTGGTGCCATCAAGAGTGCCCAGAGTTTTCAGATGCCTCCAGTTTAACTGAAATACTAAAATGGGGCAAACAGGAAGCATCAGACACAACTGCGGTAGTGACTTATTAATCACGAAAGCAGAATTTTAGTTGCATTTTAACCTTTTGCCAGGAAAAAAAAAAAAGCATCGAGGTGACGGAGAGCCATCGGTGGAGACGTCTGTCTGCATGTGCAGCAAGCTGACCTTTTACTTGGACTGAGTTTGGTTCTCAGTGTTCTTCTTTCTTCTCAGGGAAAAAAAAAAAAAAAACATCAGTCAAACCAACCAGGATGAACCTCTGTGAGCTCTTCCCAGGGCAGAAGCACCTTGAGAAGTCTGTATATGTGCTGTCTACTGAAACAGGAAAAAAAAAAAAAAAAAAAAAAAAAAGGAAACTAAAAGTGACTTCACAGGCCGAAGTGATAACATAAAACTCTTAAGAGGAGGGAAAATGGCCTAAACAAACAAGCCTGGATTTAAGCCTTTATTTACTTTTCACCCCTCCAGTCTCCTACCAGCCCCTGGGGATGAACCCTATCACTCGACAAAAAAACTCAGGACAGTTGCCTAGGACTGGACAACCAATCAGGGTGAGCCTTGTCCTCTCACACACAAACACTCCAAGCAGATCACAAAGGAATCAGTGTTCATGAGGAGAACCAAAATGAGGAACCACGCTTCTATCTGCCAAGGCTGAACGGCAAAACCAGGCGTTTTTGTTTAATAGACGAAGGTTCGTTTGGCAGGGTCTCTGTCTGTGGTGCCACTCCCACAAACTCTAACAGACACCAAGAGAAAAAAAACCCCTTCAGAACTGCTCCTTCTACCCAGAAACAATCAGAAAAGACACAATGTCTGATCACTTAGTCCTGTTTGATTTCACAAGCTGCTGGCATATATTTCTGGGTATGTATAGCTGGATACTTATTTCTAAAATTAAAGTTAGACATATTAACTATTATTATGAGATATTCTGAGAAATTTACCACACTCTTCCAAATAAATCAGGATGTCTTCTTTCTTTCTTTTTTTTTTTTTTCTTTCCGGTGTTTTGAGACAGGATCTTGCTATGAAGCCCTAACAGGCTTCAAAGTCACAACAACCCTCCTGCCTTAGCCTCCCAAGCGATGGGATTCCAGTTTTGTGCCACCACACCTAGTTTTCAAGATGTCTTAAAGGCATCTGAAAAAACTCAGAAAGCTGGCATTGATCCAAAGGAATTGCCTTTGACATCACTTTAAATACAAGAGGAAATCCACACACACATCATGAGCAAGTCAAGAACCTTTTCATTTTAAGAAGCAAAAATATTACCCCAAACCTTCCCCCTCTTTTCTCTATCACAGTTACCTATGCAGTCCTAATTCAGAGATCTGGAGAACTCACCCTCACTGACGGCTTTGAGGCCTCAGACAAGATATATCACACCCCACACCTGATTCAGGCAGGCACTTCACTTGTCAACTGGACAATACTCTATCCATCTTCCCACACCTATCACCAAACGGGAAAGTTACTAACAAAAACCTGCATCACTAATGTTAGGATGCTACCTTCTAATCTTTCAGGAAGACTTATGTTTGTAGTTACAGTGCCAATGTTCCAAAGTTCACTGGTCATGTCGCCAACTCTCACCATTCACTTCACACGTCCGTAACCGAGTCACTGGTGTTCACTGTCTCCAATTAACAACAACCACACACACACACACACACACACACACACACACACATATACATACACACACATATACATACACACACATATACATATATACATATACATACACATATACATATACACACACATATACATACACACACATATACATACACACACACACATATATCACGAATACACTGATTTCTGAAACTTTCCCCCACTCATCCTCTTCTTTACGACCCATGCACACCCTATCCATCCTTTATTGCTGAGAGCCACTGTCTCGGACAAACGTTTCTTTGTACTTGGTGACAGGTGGCTGCAAGTTGCCAGAGCCGCGATGAACTTCCAAGATGGGATTAGTACATATAAACAGACACCAAAAGTCCCGAGTAGAAGGCAGAATTACACAGAAAGTCGGGATCACAGAGGAGGGAGGAAGGATGGCATCAGCGACAAGCACTGTCCTGCCGAGCGCCCAGGGCAATCTCTGCTCCTTCTCTTAGAACAAGTGACCCCCAAGTACTTCACAGGGAAAGGCAGCGCATTTCACTGCTAGGGAGGTGGAGTGATCACCTTCCCTTAAGGGGCACCCAGGAGCCGGGTCTGGCAGTGAGGCGGCTGAACTCGATGGCACGGATGTTGGGGAAGTGGAAGCAGGGAGGACCCGCGCGCGTTCCGGGGTAAGCGTGTGACCGACCCGTGGGTGCCGCGGCCTGGAGGCTCCCGGCAAGCACGGCGTTGCGAGCGTGGCGCTTGCGGCTCGGCGCGTGCGAGCGGGTAGACCGCAGACACCAGGCCACTCATCCCGGCCAGCCCCTGCGGACAGCCAGACTGCAGCCCGGCCCCAGCCTGGGAGGACCCCCTTCCCCGCCCGCTCCCTCAGAGCCCCGCTTTAGGTCTAGGAGTTCGACCCAGTCACTTACCGGCGGAGCGCCGTTCACCTCAACCAAGCCAGGGTGGCGCTTCGCTGGCCAGCGATCGCTTGGGGCCCTAACTGCCCCTCCCCGACCACGCCCCCATGTCTAGCTCCGCCCCAGGACACGCCTCCCCCCGTGGCTGCGACTTTGCGAGCTTCCCGCCTCCTTTCTTTGGCCGCACCACGACCCTTGATCCCGCCCATACCTACAAGTTAGCCAATAAGGCGGTTTATCCTGGCCGTCCTGCCGCCTACTCCCCAGCAAGGATGGATTAGCGAGGCCTCCCCCAAAATGGGCAGTGTTTCCGGCCAGGGTTTCTAGAGGCGAAGGCTGGGTGGATGGGCGGGCAGTAGGCGGAGGAGGCTAGGGTGTTGGTGGAACCACACATGCGCTCTCGACTTCTTGCAAATCTTTTTACGGGTTGCATTCTTTTTGAGGTTACGGGAAGGAAGGGCAACTGTACGCATGCGTGGGCATTCCCAGCTTCTGTTTTTGGTTACCTTGGAGACGGCGAGGCGCTCTCCCTCCAGTGTCTTGGGTTTCTCTACTTTCTGCTTGAGGGAGCCTGATGGCGCTAGAAACACTTTTATGGTAGTGTGTGGCTGGTGCTGTAAAGTGCGTGAAGATGAAGTTACAATGCCTGCCCTTGAGAAGCGTGGGGAGCCAAGGCCTATGTAGGACAGGCCGGGTGTTGAAACGCCGGTCTAAGGGAGCATGCAATGCTGTGGTACAACCTACTTCCATCCTTGGAGAAGCTGCGTGGTGTGTGTACTGAGCACAGTCCATCCTCAACTACAGAGCCAGGAAGACCTGGTCTTTGAAAACATGGTGTCTACAGTGCCCTTTTTATGGATGTGGGAGGGAGTGTAGGGAATGTATGGATTTTTTTTCCCTTTTCTAACTTTGTTAATGGGCTTTCTACTGTACCCCAAGAAGCTTCTATTTACTGCTAATAAGAAATTACAAATAAGCCGGGCGGTGGTGGTGCACGCCTTTAATCCCAGCACTTGGGAGGCAGAGGCAGGCGGATCTTTGTGAGTTCGAGGCCAGCCTGGTCTACAAAGTGAGTCCAGGACAGCCAAGGATACACAGAGAAACCCTGTCTCGAAAAACCAAAAAAAAAAAAAAAAAAGAAATTACAAATATATATTTTTAAAGTTTCCAGAGTGAAAGATGTGCTGTGACCGTAGGGACACCACTAGGAATCTTAACTACAGATGCAGGGATTAGCTGTATGCTGGGAGTGGGCAACCCTGTCCTTGACTGGGATTATTCAGAAATTAGAAGTATCCTGCCGGGCGGTGGTGGCGCACGCCTTTAATCCCAGCACTTGGGAGGCAGAGGCAGGCGGATCTTTGTGAGTTCGAGGCCAGCCTGGTCTACAAAGCGAGTCCAGGACAGCCAGAGATATTCAGAGAAACCCTGTCTCGAAAAACCAAAAAAAAAGAAGTATCCTGTCTGGAAAGGTTTCAGCCAGGGCCAGGCCACTGTCTGCTTTTGACCACTCTGCAGACCTAGCTTCTTTCCGGAGATGTGTTCTAGCAGACATCTGTTGTTGGACACCAAGAATAGTCATTTTATTTAGACAATGTGGAAATCCCACAACCGACCTGTGTTCAGGAGGCTGAGGCAGGAGGATGACAAGTTTAAGGCCAGTCTGGGCTGCATAGCCAGATGTCTGTGTGAAAACAGAATAGCCTATGACCCAAGAGGCTCACCCGCCCCCCTAGGCCAGAAATATTTTAGAGCAAAGCCTGCAGTTGCCATAGCCCTAGCCCATGTTGTCTCAGTCTCAACCATGTCCAGTGTTGTCCCTAGAAGCTGGCTGTAACTCACACAGAGCCCATACCTCAGAGTCAGTCTCTGGAACGTATCTCGGCTCTGCCAGTGGCTAGCTCAGAGATGGTAAGACAAGGAAAAAAAAAAAAAAAAAACTGGACCGGGGGCTTCTGAAAAGCTCTTTCTATCCCTAGGGTTTGGCATTGCAGTGACTCAGAGAGAGGCAGAATTGGGCCAGACGTACAGGTTGGTACCAGGTCTTGAGTGTCTTGTTTCCCTCCCACCACCTATCTCCCTCCGGGCAAAGCACTTCTCAGGAAAGATGTGGGCAACAGGCCCAGATTCTGCAGACGCTCCCTGCAGGGCTGGCTCACTTTTGACATCTCCCTCTCGCCCTTCCTTTTTTAGGACAGCCAGAGGGTCTGTGCTCAGTAGCTTTCCTGATCCCTCTCTGGTCCTGCCTGGTTCCCTTACGGGCACTGGGTGTTGCCTATTCCATCAAGATGATTGGTCTTAGCCGGGCGGTGGTGGCGCACGCCTTTAATCCCAGCACTTGGGAGGCAGAGGCAGGCGGATCTCTGTGAGTTCGAGGCCAGCCTGGTCTACAAAGTGAGTCCAGGACAGCCAGAGCTGTTATACAAAGAAACCCTGTCTCGAAAAACTAAAAAAAAAAAAAAGATGATTGGTCTTTAAGCCTACACTCAATAGGGTATATCAGTGGCAGGTAAAACTCTGTGTTGATTCAAAGGTCAGCTTGCAGATGTGTGTGTGTGTGTGTGTGTGTGTGTGTGTGTGTGTGTGTGTGTGTGTGAAATAAACCACTAGACTCATTAGCAAGGGAAACAATAGGGAAAAGCAGGGCTCCTTGGTTTCAGCTGCTTTTCTCCTGTCTTTTTCTACAGTGTGTGAGGTGAGAAACAGACACCGGTCTGCTCTCTCCCAGGGAGCACTGGAGTGTCTGAATCTTGAAACACCCACCCTCTAGGAGAGCTTCGGGGGCAAGATTGACTTCCTCCTGGCCTCAGCCATGACAGTCTGGGCAGGCTTCTAGCCCTGAGTCACGTGTGCAACTTCAGCTCCGCTTTAAATAAAATAAATGGCATTTACAGGGTGACTCATACCTGGGGCGGTGTTGGGCTCTCAGTACTGGGGGGGGGGGGGGGGGTTCATGTCCTGTCTATTTCAGGTTTGGAAACACAAGGGTAAGGCTGTGACAATCTGAAAGAACAGCAGGGTCTGTTTTGTTTTGTAGAGCTGAAGATCCAAATCTGGGGCCTTGCTTATTCTAAGCAAGTACTACCTTGTAGCTACATTCCTGATCCTTTTTTTTTTTTTTCCTCTAGGTAAGGTCTCTGTAGCCTATAATTCTCTATAGCCCAGGCTGGCCTCAAACTTCTTCCTGTTTTCACCAGAATTGGGATTATAGGCATGTAGTATTCCCAGCTCAGCCTCTGTTTTTTTGTTCGTTTACATTTCTCTTTTTAAAAATTAATCCTTAAAGTTAGGGTGCAAAGGAGTGGATTACATCATAGCATTTCACACGCATGTGTCATTATTCTTTGCTTTCATTCGTTCATCTTCTGGCTTTTAAGAGATTAAGAACATATAAACCGCCGGGCGTGGTGGTGCACGCCTTTAATCCCAGCACTCAGGAGGCAGAGGCAGGTGGATCTCTGTGAGTTCAAGGCCAGCCTGGTCTACAGAGCGAGAGTCAGGATAGCCAGGGCTACATAAGATCCTGTCTTCAGTCAACCAACAAACAAAAGACTGTGAGCTAGACACAAAATGCATTGTGTGCAGGACCTCATTTGAATAACCTCCTCCTTGACATCTTGTATTGGCTAATTCTCTGTCACTGAGTGGGCAGCCCTGTCAGTGTAGGATGTTTAAGGGCATTCCTGACAGAGTCTGCTAGGTAAGGAAAATATTCTCCCATGCCCTGTGTGACAAAAAAAAAAAAAAAAAAAAAACACCCCCAGGAGAAGTAGTTGTCCCTACCTGAGATGCCCTGTAGTGTTGTTACTGTCTTCTTCTCGTCAAAGAGCAAACAAGCCTGGGAAAGTGGTGACTGTCCTAGGGTCACTCTGCTGTACCAGAAGACCCAAGATTCAAACACAGCGCTTCACACCCCTTGCAGGCAGGACTCCACAGAGACTTCGGGGTTCAAGAGGGCAAGTACCCCCATCAGTTCTGTGGAGTTGGGCGCAGTGGTGAGACAAAATGCCGTCTTTGGGCCATTTGTCCTCTTCTGATTACCTTGGAGAAAGAAAGTGGTCTTCTGGCCTTAGCACATTTACAGTACGAAGCCATGGCTAGTAAGAAGGTGCTGGGTGAATCGTGCCTGTGGATCTTAGCCCACATTCCTGTGAGCTCAGGTGAGGGCTGCTGTGAGGATGAGTCCTGAGAGGAGGACCTAGGCCCAGGGACAGACTTCCTGAGGAGAAGGGGTGCTTCCTTCCACCCAGGGGCCTGCCTGAGCTGTGGCTATGTCATTGGTGGTCCCCAGTTTGGACCTGCCCCAGACACGTAGGTGGGGGCTGGGAAAGCAGTAGAGGAAACAGATTCATGAATAGAGGGATGAATGTGACCTCATGTTGGCAGCTTGAAGTGGGATTATCTACACCATAGAAGTCGGCAAATAAACCGGGCGGTGGTGGCGCATGCCTTTAATCCCAGCACTTGGGAGGCAGAAGCAGGCGGATCACTGTGAGTTCGAGGCCAGCCTGGTCTACAAAGTGAGTCCAGGACAGCCAAGGATACACAGAGAAACCCTGTCTCGAAAAAAACAAAAAAAAAATAAAAAATAAAAAAATAAAAAAAATAAAAAAAGAAGTCGGCAAATAACATAAACCTGAGTACCCCCGCCCCCATCCAAACCAGTTGATAAGCATTTCCCAGCAATCTGCCTGCTGGACTGCCTCATCACATACTGGGGTAATGGAACGGACACCATAAGCTACAGAACTGCTAGCGGAAAGGAGAAGTGTTAGGATGAGAGGGAGAAGAGGTTTGAGTCTTGGCAAAGGGTAGAGCTGTCTACATGGGGGCCTCTGACGGGCACTGGACAAAGACAACCTTACCAAGATCAGGCCTGGATTTACCTTTCTGAGACTGCCTCCCTGACTTTGATGCCATCACAGGGGAGCCCTGGCTTGACTCCTATTCTTCTTAGCTCTTGATTGGTTTTCTCCTTGTAACTCACCTCCTTACCTCCAGTCTCCATACCCTCTAAAGATCTATCACATGGTAGAGTGTTTGCCTAGTGGGCATGAAGCCCTGGGCTCAATCCCCAGCATCAGCACCACATAAATTGGAAATGATGACATGGCCTGCAATCCTAGCATTCAGAAAGTAGAGGCAAGAAGATCAGAAGTTCAAGGTCATCCTTGGCTATATAGGGAGTTCAAGGCTAGCCTGGGCTACATGTGATACTGTCTCAAAACAAAAAACAACAACCCAAAAAATCCATACCATCCCTGACCCTTCTGATAGTTTTAATCCTCATGTGAGGTCACTTGTGTCTGATTATTCCATACCCAGCGCCTCAGCATTTCCTGCTATAAAACATCTTGCTCCTTTAACATCTTCCTTTCAATGCATGAATGTGACCAAACTCTCGGCCTAAAAATAACTAACCAACTAAACAATATGTTCCCCATCCTGGCTTTCCTGTACACTGTTTCCCAGTGTCTAACATTGGCATATACTTCTTGCAGTATGGTTTTTGCCTACCTCCCCTCTCTGTGAACACCCACTGATTTGACACCTGTTAAATGCCCTTGTCTTTAGTTCCTGTCTCCCCGTACTGCAGAGCGTTATGTGCTGAGCACATAAGAGTCAGGCTGGGAAATGAGCATTGAGCATCTAGACCAGACCCTGCCCTAAGGGAGCTTTTGCTCTAGTAAGTGAGAATCTAAGTCACTTCTCCCAGGTATTGGGTGGATGATAGCACAGTGATGGAGTGTACCATATTAGGTAGGATCCAGCCATGCAAGCAGACCCACTCTAAGTTCAAACAGTATTTCATGGAGGAATAAGTTATACAGGAGATAGAAGAATGGTGAAGTCCAACAGAAGACAACTGTGACCAGGAATCCACTCCTGCCCCCTGGTGGGAAGGCCAGACAGGGCAAGGGCAGTCAGAGGCTGGGAGCCAGGGTCCCTGGGGAAAACCTGGAACCACATGGCAGACATACCTACTTCCATAGCTCCCACTCAAGATGAAGAAGGATGGAGGGAAAGTCTGCATTCTCCCCGTCTTCTGCCTTCTACTTTCCTGCCAGAGCCTCTGGCTGACCCATAAGCTTGCAGGGCTCAGCTAGCTGCAGAGAAAGTGAGGGCTGGACAGCAGGGTACACAGCCTAGGTGTGGGGGAGGATTAGGGACTAACTTGTTGGAGGGGGCTCAGGGAGATTGTCCTAGAGTACTAAGTGACTTGAAAAAGGGAGTTAAAGGGGGCATACTCTTGACAGTCAGTGACATTTGGGGCCAGTCCTTTTGTGTTTTCTGTCTGTCTTTCCCTCCTCCTTTTGAGACAGTATGTAGACTGGACTGGCCTCAAACTCACAGAGATTCACTTGCCTCTACTTCTTTTTTTTTTTTTTTTTTTTTGGTTTTTTCGAGACAGAGTTTCTCTGTGTATTGTTGGCTGTCCTGGACTCACTTTGTAGACCAGGTTGGCCTCGAACTCACAAAGATCCGCCTGCCTCTGCCTCCCAAGTGCTGGGATTAAAGGCGTGCGCCACCACCGCCCGGCTGCCTCTACTTCTTATGTGCTGGGATTTAAGGTATGTGCCACCATGACCAGCTTATTCCTATTCTTTTTTAAGACAGGGTCTCTGTAGTCAAGGTTGAAGATGCTCTGGAACTTCTGATTCTCTGCTGGGGATTGGGCTCAGGGCTCCATGCATGCTAGGCAAGCACTCTACCAACTGAGCAAGCACATCCCAAGTGTTAGTTCCGAGCCCCTAGCTTTCCTATATTCGTTCCCTTGGAGTTCTTATCAATTCCTGGGTCCACTGAATCATCTAGCAGACATCAGTTGAGCACACAGCATGCAGCTGGCCCTTGACTAAGTCCTTGGTGATAGTGATGAATGAGGCAAGAGGCCTGCCACTCATAGGGGGGATCAGCAACACAACGTAAAGGGCAGAGGAGCTACTGGGTGAAGGAAAGTCACATAAGAATGATCAAAGAAAGTAACTTGTAGAAAAAAATAGCTAATTAAACTATTTTGTTTAACCAGTATTTATATTATATTTAATTGGTCAGCGGTGTTAATACTTAACCCGCAATTATAAATGAATACACACAGACACCTGATGGATCTTAACAAGCCTAGGCCTGAGTTAGCCCATCTAAGCTAACTCATAACTCTATTACCCCAATATAACTCCATATATACATTCGTCCCTTTGGACTATTATTCTCCACGCTA
Organism: Lophiomys imhausi; assembly: GCA_907164525.1. NCBI lineage: Eukaryota > Metazoa > Chordata > Mammalia > Rodentia > Muridae > Lophiomys > Lophiomys imhausi. The sequence continues at coordinate 1,180,259 of CAJQZJ010034446.1, forward strand.
TGCCGATGTTCCAGGCCACGTGGAAGGATCTTCTTTAATCTATCCCATGGTGTGTCCTCCTTATCTGCTCCTGGCTTCTCTCCGGCAACCTTCTTCTTCCCAAGATGCTCTCTGTCTCTGAAAAAGCCGGAGCACCTTTGTTCTGCCTACCTCTGTCTTTGTCCAATCTCCAGGCCTCAGCATTTATTTAATCAATCAGAGTCAAAGTAAGTAACAGACAGCAAACAGGACCAATTAACTTTTAGAATGCTTAACACCCGCTCCCCCATCATTTCCCTCCTTTCGTCTACTAAAAAGGCTAAAAATTTTTAACTCATATAGTAAAAACAATAAGAACAAATATGAAACAATCAAGAAAACCATATATAAAAGGTACACATATAATGTTTAGTCTATTTTTATCAGGCAACCTTGAAGAAGAAAAAAAATCATCTATCTTGGTGTGTCTAAAGTTCTGAACCTAAATAATTTCTATCATATAATATATATATATATATTTTTTTGTTTTTTCGAGACAGGGTTTCTCTGTGTAACAGCCCTAGCTGTCCTGGACTTGCTTTGTAGACCAGGCTGGCCTCGAACTCACAGAGATCCACCTGCCTCTGCCTCCCAAGTGCTGGGATTAAAGGCGTGAGCCACCACGCCCAGCTCCATATCCTATATTTTTAAAATCCCAAATAACTCAAGTTTAATTGAAATTTTATAGCTATTATGTCTTCAACCCCATCAAAGACTTAAGAAGGAATAAAGTTATTATTTGAGTGAATAGGAAGCACAGAAGAGCAGCTTCCAAAAAGAAAAAATGACAGTTTGCTGCCTAGACAGCCCCAAATATCTCTCCATACCATTGGAGTATCATCTTCAGCCTTTTGGCCAAGCATTTCTCACAGACTAAATTGTGTAGCAGGAAATAAGAATTTTCCCATTCTGTCTCTGCAGAATCAGGACATCAACTTACCTGCATTTAAGCTCTGCTCCATCTTTGGACTGTATATAGTCTGTTGAGAGAGCAGGGACATTTTTGTCCAGTAGGAATTATCTCCCGATGGGAGATTTATTTTTGATGCTCATTGTTTCTTCCAAGTCAACTGGGAGCTGTCAGGAGCTAACTAACTATCTTAAAGTCAAACAATTCTTAAAATAATAATATCTTTAAATGCCATTTTCTGTACATCTCTGAGGGTTTTGAAGACATCTATTGATTTATAAATCTATCATTTTGAACAAGCAAACTGTAAAATTGAATCAAAATTAATCTTATTTTATCAATATACAAAATTTTATACTAATGTATCAAAAGATAACCTTATTTTAAGAATAACAACAGTTTTAAGTTTCAAAGAAGATCCAATAATCTATCCTTATATCTTATCATTTCTATATTATATACATATATTCCCCTTCTTTTTCTTTAAGTCTTTTCCCCCTAAATAAGAGAGAAAGAAGGATGGAGAAAAGAAAAAGAAATAGAAAAGTCTTTTAGTCTAACCTCTTATACCTTGTTTAATAAGACCATTTAACAATTTGTAACCAATCTCCCTAAACAACATCTATAACATATCAAATGATCAAAATATTATCCCCTCACCTTTTGGGAATGGGGCATCGTTCTCTTAAAATTGCTTCCTGCTGAATTAGGATGTAGAAAACCTATTTGGGGGCCCAAATAAAATGGAAAAAATGGTTAAGCAATTTAATAGTAACATTTGTTGTCCAGTCTCTATGTGCTCAGAAATTTGAATGTCCTGAGCAGTTTGTAGTCCATTGAACTTTGGGTGGGAAAATTCAGAGCTTCATTGAAGTCTTGGTTGGAACAGTCTTTGAGCTGGACCATCTGGGTTTGTCTTGCTTTCTTTGGTATTTGGTCCCTTTGCTCTGAAAATATAATTTCTCACAATTAAAATATCTCTCTATTTTTTTTCCTTTGAGAAAGGATTTTTCTGTATATCTTTGTCTTGGATTTACTTTGTAGACCAGGCTGACCTTGGCGAAGGTCAGAGATCCACCTGTCTTTGTCTCCCAAATGTTGGGATTAAAGGCATGTATGTACCATCACATCCAGTGATTAAGTTATCTCCCCTAGGGTCTAATATCTCTCTTGAAACCAGTTTTCCAGTAGGTGTCCTATATCTAAGGAGACTGGCTTGTGACCCCTTTCTCTTTATATCTTTAAAAATCTCTCATATTTTAGCATTGCTAAATGAAAAAAATATCCTTTTTTTACCTCCTGCTGATAGAGGGAAATCAAAGACATCTAAACAGAAATCAAGCAAAGAAACAACATTCCAAAAGCTTTGGTCTAATTGTCATCCCATGTTGTAATTAAAGTTCTGTTCATTATTTCTGAAATCTAGCTTTGACTGTATATCCTTGGTGGGCTTTTTCCAGATATTCTTGATAAGCACCTAGTTCTCAGGCACTTGTGAGTTCCCGCTGTCAAGCTGTCATTTTTTGTATCAGGACAGGCCTCCTTCCTTCCCCTATTGTTATTGTCAGCAATTTAGCATTCCATTTGTAAACTCTCTCCTTTACAGATATCTTTAAGCCAATTGTAGTCAAAGCTTTCTCGAAAAGTATACATAGAACCAAAATTGTCAGTGTAAAAATTATCTGTATGTTAAGAGAAACAAACTCAATTGGAATCCAAACATATTGAGACATTATGAATTTCTCCATTTTTAATTTAGGCAGTTAATTCCATTCTCAAACTTTGTTTACATGGCTGCCAGTTATTTAGCATATAAAGAGAGCTAAGCTTCCACCTTTGCTGTAAGGCAGTAGCTTTTGTTAAAGGAGCCACTCCTTTGAAATGTATTTGGGTCAGGCTCTCTCACCTGGGCCTTCTCAGGTTGTAAACATGGATTCTAATTGCCCCATGTTGGTTGGGCACCATATGTAGAAAAAATGGCTAATTAAACTCTTTTGTTTAACCAGTATTTATATTATATTTAATTGGTCAGCGGTGTTAATACTTAACCCGCAATTATAAATGAATACACACAGACACCTGATGGATTTTAACAAGCCTAGGCCTGAGTTGTGCAATCCTTGCCCATCTAAGCTAGCTCATAACTCTATTACCCAAATATAACTCCATATATACATTCGTCCCTTTGGACTATTATTCTTCATGCTATGCCGATGTTCCAGGCCACGTGGAAGGATCTTCTTTAATCTATCCCATGGTGTGTCCTCCTTATCTGCTCTTGGCTTCTCACCGGCAACCTTCTTCTTCCCAAAATGCTCTTTATCTCTGAAAAAGCCTGAGCACCTTAGTTCTGCCTACCTCTTTCTTTGTCAAATCTCCAGGCCTCAGCATTTATTTAACCAATCAGAGTCAAAGTAAGTAACAGACAGCAAACAGGACCAATCAACATTTAGAATGCTTAACACCACCCCATCAGTAACTGGATGTCAGATGCAAGGGACAGGGAGAGAAGTGTAGCTAACACTGAAGTCTATGACCCGGACTACGGAAGGCAATGCAGGCCATAAGTAGCAGATGGGACTGGGGAGAAGACAGATTAAATGGCTAGAATGGCATCTTAGTTTGATTTCACTTTCCAAAATGTGTAGCAGGGCGGCAGTCACAGAGCAGGAGGTAGCAAGTCAGGTTAGATGTGATGGGGCTGGCCTAGGGGAGTGGCAGAGGGTGAAAATATGGAACAGATTAGCCACATGGAGAGATCCAGCACCAAGAAGCTATGGAATATGACCAGGGATGGATGGGCACATGTAGGATGCTGGGGCCATGAGATGAGGAGAGTGAGTTCTATTGGCTTTGGGTGCGGTGTTTCAGTCTCTCTGCCCCTTCCATTGTCTTCTTCTGGCTGTTGACTTCTAAACTGTCACCTTCAGTTGTGACCTTCATCCTGAGCTTCAAAGAAGAATTACCTCTGGCCCAGAGAATCTGTTTACCCTCTAGCCACCTGGCATCTCTGTAGGAGTTAGATAAATTAGATGTAGGAAATATATAGGAGTTTCTGATACTGTCTCTTAATTCGGGGCCTGAAGAGCATTATCAGCATGAAGTCAGCAAAAACAGGAAAGACTCAATAGACTGAAAAACAAGTTTGAAGTCAGGAAAACAGGAAAGACTCAATAGACTTGAAACAAAGTATCTGGCCTGACATTGTTTTCAGCTGCTAAGTGGGCGGAGCCCAAATTAAGCTGAAACAGAGTTCCTCCTATCTGAGGACAGTGCGTGGAGCCCAGAAGAGAAGAGGCCCCTGATGCTAGAGAGCTCCAAGAGTCCTGCTAAAAAAAGGGCTGGCCATTGATGGCCAGCTCTCTCCCTGAAGCAGAAAGAAGCCGGTGAGCAAAGAAAGCCTGAGCAAGACACCAAAAGGCCAAGGACTGGACCCTGTGTCTCAGCTTTTGCCTAGAGGGGTTTGATCTGTCCAATCAGTGGCCTAGGGGAAACTGTGCCTGGCTTTAAGGACTGAGGCAGAGCAGCTGAGTTCCTGATTCAAAAGAAGTAAGTTGGCCTGCAGACGGCTGGAGTCTCCCACAGAAAAGAAAGCATGAAGTCTTATTTAAGGTAAGACTGCAATAACCAACTACCCTGACGAACCTCCATCTGAGAGATCCAGAAAAAGGACTGCTAAGTACGTTAAAGAATCTACAACAAAGACTGTGTTCCTGACGACTGAGGATCTGCCCCAGAGACTGTATCATTCTAAAAGGTTATGAAAGTAGTTGTTATAATTATCAATAGGTTTAGTGGATAGGTTAAAGGGGTTGTAGGATTTTATAGGATTAATAGTTAAGAAATTGTTGGTGTTTGTTATAAGTGAATTTAGTAATAAACAAATAAGTGATAAATAATAATTTAAAAGTTCGGTTACACATCTCCATCTCTACTTTGCCCTCTCTGTGTTCATGATGTCCCCCTTCCCCAGCTCTTGCCTCTTGTGCCACACCACATTACCTTGTTCTTCAAGCAGTTCCCTTTGTGTTTGGAACCTCCCTTTGTCTCTCCTTTCATCCTTTCTTTTCTGTGTCAATCCTTTCCTGCCCCCTTCTCTTTCTTCCCTCTCTGTCTTTGAGACAGGGTCTCACTATGTACCACTGGCTGTTCTGGAACTCACTATGTAGACTGCCAGGCTGGCCTCAAACTCACAGAGACCCACCACCTCCCTCTGCCTCCCTGGTGCTGGGATTAAAGGGGTGCACCACTATGCCTATCTATGTGCCAATACTTTCTACATTGTTACTGTCTCACTTAAAAATGTCCATGGTTTCCCATTGCCTGCCTGATTAAGTTCCAGCTTAATACAGTGTTAGCTCTAAGTGTCATTTGCTTGTGAGGTTTTCACTCTCTCCTTTAGTTATGATCCGAACTCTTTATTTAATTACAATGGTGACCTTTTTGGTTTGAATGCTTCCTTGGCTCCCTTGCAGCCAGAATGAATGTTACCCAATCTTGTCCAGGGAGATAGGTGGACCTAGCTAACACATATCCTTTTTTCTTTTGTCCTTTGCCCTACTCCCTTCTTTCTTTCTTGAGTGTGTAGACTCAGAGTCTGGCGGCATGGAAGCAAACTGACAAAAGTCAGTTTCTGGGTAAAATTCTTCATCAGAGGGTTGGAGGAGGCCTGGATTCAATCCCCAGCACAGCGTGGATTAGAAGTGATGACATAGCCGGGCGGTGGTGGCGCACGCCTTTAATCCCAGCACTTGGGAGGCAGAGGCAGGCGGATCTTTGCAAGTTCGAGGCCAGCCTGGTCTACAAAGTGAGTCCAGGACAGCCAGAGCTGTTAAATAGAGAAACCCTGTCTCGAAAAACCAAAAAAAAAAAAAAAAAGAAGTGATGACATGTGGCAGTAATCTGTGAACTTGGGAGGACCAGGCAGTATGATCAGAAGTTCAAGGTCATCTTTGGTTAGATAGCAAGTTCAAGGCCAGCATCAGCTATATGTGATCCTGTTTAAAGAACAATGGCACCGGCACCTGAGAAATGGTGTGGTTAAGAATATTACCTACTCTTCCAGAGGATTCAGTTCCCAGCACCCACATCTGTTGACTCACAACCACCTGCAAGTCCAGTTCCAGGGGATCAAACATCCTCTTCTGGCCTCCATGGGTGTCCACATGCCTGTGTACATACTCTCACATAGACACACAGAGAGACGGAATTAAAAAGTAAGTGTAAAAACAAAACAGCAGGGGATTGGGAGATGACTTAGTTGGTAAAATGCTTGCCACACAAACCTGAAAACCTGACTCAGGTTTCCAGCATCTATATAAAAAGCTGGGCATGGTGGGACATGTCTGAAATCCCAGTGCGGAGGTAGACAGAGACAGGTGGATCCCAAGTGCTTGCTGGCCAAATAGTCTAGCTAAATCAGTGAGCTCCAGGTTCAATGAGAGATCATATCTCAAAAAGTAATGTGGTGAGCAGTAGAGAAAGACATGAGACATTGAACTGTGGCCTCTGCACACGCGCATGCGTGCGCACACACACGAATACACATACACACACACACAAACAGAAAAATATAAACACACACATGCATATACTGCATACAACAATAGACAAATCCCCCCCCCCCCTCCCGTCTGTGGTGGCAGAGGAGAAAGCCGCATGGATCCTGAGTCTCCAGTAACCTCAGAGAATTGTTATGCAATCAGGGAAGCCCACCTTCTAAGGATTTCCTGTCTTCAGCTCCTGACTGTAACGACGAATCCCCTGGAGCTGAGATTCTGTGATGTTCATTACTAGCCCATTGCACAGGGGGATCTGTAGGATTTAGCCAACTCGAGAATCCCCATCTCAGTGGGCCTCAGATGAAATGACACTTAAGTATGTGGTTTTTAGGATTAAGTAACACTCAGAGACGAACGAAAGTCAGCCAGGCCTGGAGCACTGACAGCCCCCCTCCCATTTTCTGAGAAAGGAACCTCCCCTGGGAAAGCTGTGGAGAGAGATGGGCTGAAGTACATACCAGGGATGCCAGTCAAAAATTGCGTGACTGCCCTAAGGGCCGATTGGGAACAAGATACATTTTACTCAAGTAAGATAAAGGATGCTCAAATTAGAAGGAGGGAAAATCCAGGTGTTGGGATCCAGAGATTAGTGCAGACTCTGGTCTGTGGGACAAAGCGTTTCCAATAATCAGCGACATGGTGACAGGGCTTTCTCATAAGGGGGTGTGGGGCTCTCCCTGTGTTACACTAGACGATGTGTAGCAGGTCGCAGGTCTTAAGTCACACGGAGCTCATCCAAAGCTTACTCTTTTTCCTAGTCTTTGTTTGTTTGTTTGTTAAGTATCATTTTTATTTTCTCTTGTTTATTGAACAGTCAGTTTAAGTGCTTTGTACATTGCAGAAGATCAAACCTGTTTCTCCTATGCCTGGTCCCTGGGGTCCTCTGTTGCATAAACCACTTTTACCTGCTTCTGTACATTTCCTCCACTATATCTTTTTTTTTTTTGGTTTTTCGAGACAGGGTTTCTCTGTGTAGCCTGGCTGTCCTGGACTCACTTTGTAGACCAGGCTGGCCTCGAACTCACAAAGATCCGCCTGCCTCTGCCTCCCGAGTGCTGGGATTAAAGGCATGCGCCACCACCGCCCGGCTTTTTTTTTTTTTATACTTTATTTTTTTATTTCTTCAAGTTACATTTCAGTCATAATCCCTTCCCTACTCCCCCCTTCCTGTCCCATCCTACCACCCTCTTCCCCCCAACAGCTTCCCCTTTCAGTCCAACAAATGGTTCCTTCTCTTATAACAGTAAATACTATACAAAACAACAGAAATAAATACGCCACATTTATGAGAGTTAAATGGCCCAGCATACATTCCCAATGTCCAGTTCATACATATTTGGCCCCTGACTTTAACATTCTACCATCTAACCATCTCCATGAGTTTAAAGTTCTATATCTGACTCAGCTTTCATACTAACTTGCATCACTATTAAAAACATCTTCTTAGATCCAGAACACCCTCTTGATTCCTAAACAACTCAAAATTTAACTATGAGACTCTAGCTATCTATTCTTCAACCACCTCAGAGACCTGAGAGGGATAAATATATCTGATTATGTAGGAAGTGCAGGGGCTGCATCATCCAAAACTAAGAAATGACATATCAGTGGCTGCCTGGACAGTTCCTGTTTTCTCTCCATACGTTACAGCATCAATCTTCAGCCTTTTGGTCCTGTTTCTCTGACAGACATTGATTGTAGAGCAGGGATTATGAAGGACTTACCTACCCTGTCTTGGCAGAGCTAGGCTGTTGACTTCCCTGCTACCAAGTTTTGTCCTTTTTGGACAGCAGTCTGTCTGCAGTTGAAGCAAGGGGTTTTTCATGTCAAGAGATAGGCTTGCCACTAATTCAACCATCTCACACTGGAGATTCTTCGATGCTTATCTTCTACTTGGAGTAGAATAGGGGATGCTGTCAGGAGCTGATATGTCTCGATATAAAAAAAAATCTTAATTTAAGACAACATCTTTGAATGCCATATTCTGCAGATCTCTAAGATGCCCTATCTATCTCTTGTATTTAGATAAGCAAATGTTGCTTGTCTCTTAACAACTTGATTTCTGAGTAGCTTTCCCCCACTATATCTTATGCATCTGCGAACATACAGCATGTGTTCATAAGGCCCCCTTATCTTTATTTGGTGTGTGTGTGTGCATGACATGCTGCAGCATATTCGTGAAGGTCAGAAGACAAATTTTGAGAGTTTGTTCCCTCTTGGGGATCAGACTGTGGTCATCAGGCATGTAGGCAAGTCCCCTTACTCACTCAGCCGTCCTGTCAGGCCTTTGTATAGCACTTCAAAAAATTTAACAGGCTGTGTAGTGGTGGCGCAGGCCTTTAAACCCGTCACACCCATGCCCAAGCAACACACAAATGCAAAATAAATAAAAATTATAAATTAGTGGAAGGGCACCATTCACAGCTGTTGTGACCCTGTTCATTTCACCAGCATATCAGTGAGTTCTGCACACACACACACACACACACACACACACACACACACACACACAGAGCTATCTCATTCTGTGTACTCATCCACTGCATGACTGAAATAGGATTTATTTGGTTCCCTCTTAGTAGGCTTACCTACGCCCAAGCATTTCCTAGTGTAAGAACTGTTTTGGTGAACCTATACCTCTTTCATTTTGCATATTAGTTATTCTATGCAGTCAACAAATGTTTACTGAGTGCCTGCTTTGGGCTCTGGGCACAGGAGGGTAGAGCCAGGAAATGCAATGCTTGCTCATGGAACTATGCTCACAGGGGAGAATACCCTTGCTAAGTTCCTTGGAGAAGGTCTCCACACTTTCGGTCCTTAAGAAGAAAGTCTCCCTTCGGTGCCACTCCATCTTTCTTGGTTTTCTCTGATGCCGGCTAATCTCCTTTTGCTTTTGGTGGTGGCACTAAAGTTTGAACGTAGGCCTTTGTACATGCTAAGCAAGTACTGTGCTACCACAATATGCCCAAGCCTTTGTTGTCTTTGTTACGTGAGATAAAGCCCCACATAGCCCAGGCTGGCTTTGAACTTCTGAACTTCTGTGTTAGGATTACAGGCATGTGCCGGTATGCCTTACTTCCCAGCCTTATTTTTAAATATTTGTTTTTATTTTAATATTTTGTGTATATGAGTTGTTTGTCTGCATGTATATATGCTTACCACGTGCATGCCTGTTGGCCATAGAGACCAGAAGAGAGCATCGGATTCCCTGGAACTAGAGTTACAGGTGGTTGTGAGCTACCAGGTGGGTGCTGGGATTTGAACCCAGGTCCTTTCTGAGAGCAGCCAGTGCTCTTAACTGCTGAGCCATCTCTGTGCTCTCTCCTTTTGCTTTTTTTTTTTTTTAATTTTGAGTCTAACTTGGTTTGGCTAGCCTTGAACTTGTCATCTTTCTGCCTCAGCCTCCCATGTAGCTGGGATGACAGGCCTTCATAAACAGGCCCAGCTAGCAAACTTCTTTAACAGTATGGGTATGAGGGTTACAGTCTTAGCTGGGTTACAGAGCCTAGCTAGAGTTTAGTAACAATACTTAGTTGTTATTGGGATTAATTATTAGTAAAGAGTACTAAATTTCTACCTCCAGAGTGTGAACATATCAAAACAATTTAAATTTTTTAAAAGGTGAGACAATTTAGAGAAAATGTTAAATAGCACAAGTGGACATCAGATGTGATTTAACACAACTGAGGTTAGGAAATCACTGAGTTAAACAAAAGAGGTTGGAGAGATGGCTCATTGGTTAAGAGCACTGGCTGCTCTTCCAGAGGACCTGGGTTCAATTCCTAGCTCTGGAACTCCAGTTTCAGGAGATCTAATGCCTTTTTTCTGGCCACTGTGGGCCCCAGGCACACACATGGTGCACAAACATATATGGAGGCAAAGCACCCATATACATTAAGTAAATATATTAAATTAAAAAAAAAAAACAAAAAAACACTTGGGCTGGAGAGGTGGCTCAGAGGTTAAGAGCACTGGCTGTTCTTCCCAAGGTCCAGAGTTCAATTCCCAGCAACCACATGGTGGCTCACAGCCATCTACATTGAGATCTTCCCGGGCATATATGTAGAGCAAATACTGTGTATAATAAACAAACAAACAAACAAACAAATAAATAAATAAATAGAGCGAATACTGTGCATAATAATAAATAAATAAATAAATAAATAAATAAATAAATGTTAAAAAAAAAAACACTTAAAATCAAGAGAAAAGTTACATTATCTTGTATTGGTTTTTGTGTCGTTTTTGTTTTGCTGGTACCAGGGATCGATCCCAGGACCTTGTAAAAATTCTAGGCAAGTGCTCAACCACTCAGCTATATCTTCAGGTGAATGGTTGTTTTTATATCCTTGTTCACCTTTGGGGTTCAGACAGCCTCACCTCTATATTTTTTCCTAAGCAGCTTATTTGATTATTGTTACTATTATCTGTGTGTGTTTGTTAATTCTTAGAGTTTCTGGTCACGGAAGATTTTTTTATTTAATCAACTGTCACAGATGGGCATTCTTTCAGGATATCTCTAACTCAGTCCCACAGGTGTCCGTCCTATCTCTGTCATTCCTGGCTCTGGAGACATTTGGAGGTGGTTTTGCCCAGGGCCTTCATGCAGTATCCTTAGTCAGTCAGATAGATGATCGCCATCCGGCTCAGGCTTGCCCAGTAATTCTCTTAAAATATAACATGATGAAATGACTGAACCCCAAATAAGCCTTCAAGGAGATCGCCAAGCCAGAACCTTTAGAGCAATGCCCACAGCCACCTGAGTGCCTGTAATCACCCCACAGCTTGTCAGCTAAAGACACAAGCAATTAGCTTGATGGATGGAAATGTAAATAGAGGCCCTCTATGCCAAACAGATGGCAATTGGTTCCTGGTAGTGGCTACTACCTTCTTGGGGGACAAATCTAGAAGGTAAGTGACGCCTAAAGAGGCAAGGGCAGAGAGGTGAGTGATAAGAGAGGCCAGGGTCAAGTGGGGAACAAGCAGGGATCCGGGCAATGGAAGAAGTACCTGGGTGTGTAGAAAATAGGAAACAACACAAGGTAAGTGTTGTTGGAAGGTTAGAACTTCAGTTAATTTAATTAATTCATTTATTTTTATTTTTAGATACTTATTTTGAAACAAAGTCTTATGTAACTTCAGACCGGCCTGAGACTTCCTATGTTGCCGAAGTTGGCCTTAACCTCCTGATCCGCCTGCCTCTGTTTTCCAAGTGCAGGGACACGCATTAAGGCATGTCCCTGCACTTGGAAACCGCATGCACCGAGGCATGCATCACCATCCCCAGCAAAGTTAAATCTTTGAGCATACAGATCTGGTGACTGACAGCCCACAGTGACCAAGGACCTACCCGGAATGTGGCTGCCAATGATGCAAACATTTTATAAGGGCTTGCTCAATGACTCTCAAACTTGCTAGTTTGCTGACAAAATTGGTTGAAGACCCCAAAGAACTTTTGTTTATATAGATTTTATCCGGTGCCAGGAAAGTCAATATTCAGTAATTGGTCCTCCATGAAAAGTCTTTTTTTTGGTGACAGGATCTCATGTAGCCTGGGCTTGCTTTGAATTTGCTGTGTTGCTGATTCTGCCTTGACCTTCTGACCCTCCTGTCTCTACCTGTCAGGGGCTAGGATTATAGGTGTGTACTATCACACATTCTTTATAAGTGACAGTCTTTTTTTTTCTTTTTTAAAGAATTATTTATTTATTTTTTTTTGGTTTTTTCGAGACAGGGTTTCTCTGTATATCCTTGGCTGTCCTGGACTCGCTTTGTAGACCAGGCTGTCCTTGAACTCACAGAGATCCGCCTGCCTCTGCCTCCCAAGTGCTGGGATTAAAGGCGTGCGCCACCACCGCCCGGCTGAATTATTTATTTTTACTTTATGTGAATGAGTTTTGTCTCCATGGATGTCTGTGCACCATGTGTTTGCAGTGCTCAAGGAAGCCAGAAAAGAAAGTAGGCTCCCCTGAAACTGGAATTACAGACAATCATGAGCTGCCATATGGGTGTTGGAATTGTACCCGAGTCCTCTGGAAGAGCAGCCAGTGTTCTTCCATTTAATTTTATTTTATAAAATAAAAAATAGTGAAAAGAGTGACACATTTCACATGTTCCTAAATCCCTTTCATGAACATACTCAAAGACAGCTGGATTTATACTCGCATTTGATTTTTATGATGTCATACATGTGTGGTCTCTGAAAAACTCTATTGGAGAGCAACCAAATGCTGTCTTTGTATCTTGCACAGACAGTTCTGACTTCACGGAGCCCTTGAAAGAGTTCTGGAGCTTCCAGAGGTTCCCAAGACCGTATATCGAGAACTGTTTTTTAATACATTTGGCTTTTCCATAGAGCCCAGGCAGGTTTTTTATATTCCATTTTATGGGTGAAGGAGTAGGGGCAGAGAACAGTTCAGCAACCTACCCAGGGGCATTTAACCAGAAAGTGGCAAAGGAGGGATTTGAACCCAGTTTGTTTATACAGATGGGGAGTTGAGTGGGCAGTTATCACTTGCCACACCCCTCTGAGGCAGAGGTGTCCTTGGCTCACTTGCTGTTGTCTGGGCTTAGGTTGGCTTTGACCTCCTCCCTGAGCCGAGGTCTCTCACCTGCTTCCTTGTGTTTGTCTTGTTTCCTGATCATGTGACATTTTATTCCCACTCTGCTGTGACATTCTTTGGCTGTGCCCAATGGATCGCGCACTTCATGGGGACATCTCCCTTGAGGATAGTTGCACCATGGTGGGCTGACACAGGTGCTCCAAAATCTTTGTTAAAGAAAGACATGAATAAAATAATAGATAACGTTTTGCAAGAAGGCAGACACAGTAAGGTTTTTTTTTGCTATTGGCCCAGGCAGGGAGAGAGCAATGAGGATGGAGGGGATGGTTGAAGTGACCCCCAGTCCCGAGCTGCAGTGTGTTTTTCACCATTATGCCTACAGGACAGACCACAGGCTAAGAAAACCCTCCGGAATCTCTTCATGAGATTGCCTCTGTCTGTCTCGATCATTTTGCATTCAGACACTTAGTTTGACAGTCTTTCCAGAGAATCCTTCATCTTTCTAGAAAATTCTGCAGCCCCTAGACTCATGGAGGTAAGGTGGGAAACGCTCTGCTTCTCACCCTCCTAGCCTGGGCTTTGTGACTTACCAGAGGTGCCCACCCAAACCCTCTCTCGAAGGACAGCTAAACCTTTTTATTTCATCATGGTATTGGGTCAAGGAAGGGAAGAGTGTCCTACAGCAGTTGACATCTAAATAGTGGAGGCCCTTCTGGAAGCTGGGTACCAGCAGGTGGGAGCAGTTAGATGGGTCACAGTTTCTCAGTTCCCTCTTCTGCTGTGATCATGGTCCTTTGCACCAGTGCCCTTCTAGGATTCTCAGAAAGCCCCCAAAGGGAGAAGTGTACTTATGGAGGGAGGAGGGGAGCCACGCAGAAAGTGTAGCCAAGATCCTGCCTGGAAGGTCATGGGCTGAGCTCTGGCTCAGGGACCTTTAAGAAGCAAAAAGGAATTGAGAGCCGGGTGGTGGTAATGCACGACATTAAGCCCAGCGCTCTCGGGTGGGAGAGGCAGTTGGATCTGCAGATCCAGCCTGGTCTACAGAGTGAGTTCCGGGACAGCCAAAGCTACACAAAGAAACCCTGTCTTGAAAAACCAGGGAAAAAAAAAAAGGAATTGAGAATGCTGTCAGGGGTCAGGCTCCATAGCCAACAGTGAGCTTTCCTGAGCCTAAGAGGAGATGGGAATGGGAAGCAGAGAGGGCAGACAGAGTGGGGCGGGGGGGGGGGGGAAGGCTTGGCCTGACAGCTTTCCCAGGCACTACTAGCTCACTAGATTGGCTCCAGTTTTCAGGAGTTGAGTTAGAACTCCTGGGAGCCTTCCTGGCTTGGGTAGGTGACCTCCAGCCTGCTGTGACCAGCTAAGTTTACAAGGCAGGTGCTTTCCCATCTGCACCCAGCTTTCTACTAGCTGGTCTGCAGTAGGCAAGCAAACCAGGACTGTTGTCTCTCAAAAGTCATGGCCAAAATGTGGTCATGGCCAGAAATGTGTTATAACTTAGTGCTTGTGTGCTGGTGCAGTATGCCTAAGGCTCTGGGTCCCGCCCCTAGCTTTTGCAAAGCAAGCAAACAAACAAACAAAAAAAACAAAGAATGCTCTTTACCAAGGAAGGACCATGAAACTGCATAGTAATTTCTGTGATCAGGCAATTCTCACCTTGAAAGGAACTGTGAACACGGCCTGGGTCACAGGATGATGGCTTTCAGCGGAGAGTGGAAAGAAGGGGTAAGGAAAAGCGGGGAGTTCAAGGAGCCCCCGGCAGGAATCGGGGGTTTAAAGGAATAGGGGTGATGAGAATCAGAGTTCTTCCTGGCACTGTAGACAAATCCACCCAAACATTATTAAGGGTCAAATCTTGCTGAAGCAAAAAGCAAAGAGGTCAGGGTGTCCTGTTGATACTTGATTCAGCTTTAATCTGTGACCTCCCTTGGGCAGTAGCCTGGGCTGGACCCACTAGTGTGTGAATGGGTAAGGGACGATTGCTGTGCGTGAAGAGTTACAAGTAGGGGTGGAATGGCATCAGGAAGAGATACCTGGGGTGGGGGTTCTAAAGTAAAGGCAGGTGACCATGTGGGAGGGTAGGCGCACATGTTTTCTGCCTATGCTTTGTAGTTTTAGCTGTTCAGAGCAGTTCCCTGCCACCCTCCTCCCGGAGGTGTCCTGATCTCTAAATCCTCAGATAAGGCAGGAGGTTTACTCCTTCACCCAACAAATATTTACTGAGTACCTGCTGTGACAGGCCTGGGTTCTGCAGAATCAGCGTTGGGACCTGCCTCTTTCTTTCGATCTAGTATTATTCAATAGGTAATGACAATGAGCAGTGACAAGTGCTGTGACCTGGAGGTCCCCGAGAGCTCATCCTACCTGGGACTCTTCAGAGGATACAGGTGATGACGCAGGTTGAGCTCCCCAGCCTACAGAACCTGCACTATTGGTGAACGTGTAGGAAGCTGGTTAGGAGGCATTGGGGACTGGCGCCAGTCACAAGGAAAGGGCAGAGCAAGGCTGGCCAGAGGAGACGTTCGACTGAATGTGGTTTCAATGAAAGCCTCAGCTAACCCCACAGAGAGCCCAGGGCTAATGTGGCTTTTCAGCACCATCTCAGTTACATCAGTCCCTGGCTTCTGGCTGAGCTGAGAAACTCTCCAAAGACAGCTGACAGCTTAGGAGTCTCCAGAGCATTTTCCTGAGCCCAGGACTCAGGAGGTGCCTCCTAGGACCAGCTTCAGGGGAGCTATGAATTGTGCCCGCCCGCATGGTAGACATTAGGTGTGTGCCTGAGCAGATGCTTCAGCTGGGCCACCTGACTGGGTGTCCTCGATGCTTCCTTTGCGGATGCGGGTGGCATGAAGTTCCCAGTCATAGGAACAAGCTACTGTTTCCCTTCATTGTTTCCTTTCAAAGCAAGGTGTCCGGGGCTGTCTATGCACCGTTTCATGTCTCAGGCTCAGCATCTACTTGACGTGCATTGCATTATGCACTTGCCCCGCATCCTAGCACAACATTTGGGATAAAGTGGGTGTCATTACTATTCTCACCCAACCACCCAAACTATCAGGAAGTCCTTTCATTGTTGCCAAACTGCTCACTTCCTCTGTCTCACCATTCTGGTCTGTGCTATTGCCATCTCTCTCCTAACTGCTAATCATGATTTTGTTTTTGAGCCGAGGTGACTGATAACATGGAGCTTCGAAGAAGACAGGTGGACAATGTAGACTCACAAACAAAAGCGTGGAAAGAGACCCACAGAGAGACGACTCACTGTGGAAATTTCAGAGAAGCCCAAATGTTTGGATGAGGAAAATGATTTGGAAGTTTAAGAAAAACAAAACAAAACCAACTAATCCCCCCGACCCCCCAGCTGAATCCCGATGTGGCAGCTCGTGCCTTCAATGCTGGTACTTGAAAGGCAGAGACAAGTGGAGCTCTGTGAGTTCAAGGCCAGTCTGTTCTATATAATGATTTCCAAAACCATCCATAGTGTGGCTCTGTCTCAAAGATAGAAAAAGCTGAGCAGGGCTTAGAGTACACACAGGTAACCTCAGAACTCAGGAGGCTGAGGCAGGAGGATTGTAGTGAATTTGAGGCCAGCCTGAGCTACATCACAGATTCCTATCTCTCGAAACCAAAATCATAAGTAAATAAAGGTGGCGAGGCATGGTTTCCTGCACTTGCCTGCTCAGGTTAGAAGGTCTGGACTTGCGTAAACGTGGGCCTGGTTCAGTCTGTACTTCAGTGTCCTTATCTCCTACATGTCGTAGGTTCTTGAATTCATCGTGAGACTATACTTGCTTTTGCTGGATGTGGAAGGGTCTGTCCTCAGTCATTTCTTGCTTTTTTTTTTTTTTTTTTCTGAGACAGAGCCTCCCTTATGTAGTCCAGGCTATCATTGAGTTCATAATCCTCCTGCCTCCCTCTTCTGAGTCCTGGGTCTACAGAACTTCTAGCTGCCTCTTGTTGTTGGGTTTGCGTCTTTGCCTAGGAGTAATGTCATGATGTCTCAGAGCAAGAGGGCCTGTCAGGAAAAAGGGGCAAAGGTTTCCTTGGGCTCTCTGCAGCATGAAGCCCTGTTTTCTCATGTGGGCCCACTCGCCACATGGATCCTGACATGGCTGTGGCATTGTGCTCATGGGGGCCTGTGCCTACTCCTCATGGAAGCCAGCTGTGCCTCTCAGGAAAGACTGAGGAAGAAGAGATGAGGGAGAAGGAGATGGAGAAGGCTGGAGCAGAGTGAGTGGCAAGGAGTGAGGAGGGCCATTTAGGTAAGAAGAGATGAGAAAAAGGTAGAGGGGATGCTGATGGCTTCATTTGACATATTAACTCATTAATTCATACCCACGAGCTCAGCACTATTAGTATTTGGAATGGGGGTGGGGGAACAGTATTTCACTGTACAGAAATACTGGCCTAGATAAAGGGTGTGACCGTGTGTCATCCCACCTACTTTTGTTTTGCCCATTCTTCAAAGGTGACAGAGATGAGGTGAGTTCTGGAACTTGCCCACAGTCTTACATCTTGAACTGACAGAGCTGGGATTTGAACGTGGAGAGTCTGGAGAGTCTGGCTCTACACCCTGGCATCCAGAGAAGGCACGCACCCAGCAAACAGCAGGCTCTCAGTGGTGTTGAATGGACAGTGGTACTCGGGTATGGCCTGATGGTTATGGGCTGGCTCTTTGTATAAGCCCCTTGTTTCTGTTGGCACCGGCTAGGAAAGCCGGTTCTCACACAGTTCCTTCTCAGTCACTTCCATCAGGGACCCTTGGTTTACCCCCCCGAGGGACTCCCGGATCTCACAGGCATTGCCCACAGCAGCAGCATGAGAAGGAAGGTGGCTGGGCTGTGGGCACAGGCTTCGAATTTGCTCATCTTTGGCACCTTTGCATATATATAGCCTCACTTTCCCCTTTGCCAAATCAGGTGCTAAAGTTCTCATATGGCAGAGGGGAGGGGTTCGGGGGAGGTCTCAGAGGTGACTGCAAAGATGAGATGGCACAGGGCCGGCTGGGATGCAGTCAGCTGTTACCACTATCACAGCTCCTTGTCACAGGCCCTACTGACAGGTGGCCATTGGGGGCTTTGTGGTGGACAGAGCCCTCCATGTCCCCAACTTGTCTAGCTCGAATCCTCTTACAAGCAGGAAGATCTAGAGACCTGCTCTCTCCATTTCATAGGTGAGCACATTGAAATCCAGGTCACATGGGTCGCAGGGTGCTGTAAGAGTGTCAGAGTGATGGGGCCTCTACCCACCGAGAGAGGGACCCAGGGGCTCAGCGCGGCTCAGAGCCCCTCCTTCCTCCACATGACTGGGGTTTGTTGCCCTCTGGGGTCCCTGCATCCCTTCCCAGCAGCAGCCTGACCTTGTCATTTGGAGAAAAACAGGAAGCTGGGCTCTGCCAAGAACTGGAACCCAACCTTCCTCATCTCTGGGCTGCAAGCAGGCTGGTATGATGAGGGGATTTGGGGACAGACATGGGGGAGAGTCTGGGAGGGGGCTCTGCAAGCTCCCTGGAGTGGCCTGGGCCTGGCTCAGAGGTTTGAATTCATCAGGTAGGACTTCTTCAGCTCTGGCTTTGCTAATCAAACGAAGACAAAGCTGTAAGAAGTTCTTTGTGTCCTTCCCTGTGGAGGACAGAGCCGTGGGAACCAGGAGCCCTTCTGACTTTTACATTTATGAATCCTTACGTTTGTTAAAAACAAATTAAAGGGGGCTGGAGAGGTGGCTCAGAGGTTAAGAGCACTGGCTGGTCTTCCCAAGGTCCTGAGTTCAATTCCCAGCAACCACATGGTGGCTCACAGCCATCTACATTGAGATCTGCCCGGGCGTATATGTAGAGCAAATACTGTATACATAATAAATAAATAAAAAATGTTAAAAAAAAACAACAAATTAAAGGGATCTGGGAGGATGGCCCAGTCCATAAAGTGCTTGCCGTGCAAGCATGAGGGCCTGGGTTTGATCCTCAACACCCAGATAAAACCCAAGTGTGGTGCCATGTCTTTAATCCCAGCACTCGGGAGGCAGAGGCAGGTGGAACTCTCCAAGTCCAAGGCCTGTCTGGCCTACACAGCATTTTCGGGCCAGCCAGGGCCACATAGACAAACTCTGTCTCAACAAAACAAGCAAACAATCCAAATGTGGTGGCTTCACCTGTAGCACAGCACAGGAGAGGCTGAACCAGCAACTAGATGGGGGGGGGGGGGTGTTACTGGCTTGCCAGCCTAGCCTAGTTGGCAAGCCACAGGGCCCATTGAGAGACTGCTTCACAAGACAAGATGGATGGCTACTGAGGAATGGCATCTGATGATGGCCCCAGGCCTCCACCTATGTGCACTCAGATGTGCACCTGCAGCTGCACACACACATGGACACACACACACATCCACACAAATTAAAAATGTGTTGTACAGGAGTTGGTGAGATAGCTCGGTGGGTAGAAGCACAGACTGACTTACTTGAGTTCCAGCTGGTGGAAGGGAAAGAGCTGACTCACGAAAGTTTTCCTCTGAATCTACACAAAAGCCATGACCTTCATGCACCACCCCAAACACACAGCCACTCACATCCACTCCCCCACAGAGATAGAAATAAGTAAATAAGTATAATTTTAAAAGTTAAAAATATTATATAAGCATGTTATTATAAAGGTGATCTTTTTTTTTTAATCCCCTGATTTTTGTGGATCCTGGACACTATGGCTTCTGGGACTAGTGGAGAAGTGAGGTCCATGGAGAATGTCCTCAGTGCTCCCTGACCCCTAGAAGCTGAGTTACCTGTAGGCTGTGTAGCACAGAAACCAATCCCTGGATATCACAGGGGGGCTGCTCTACCCGAAACATAATCTCACTGAGCCTGTTTCCCCCTGTAGGATGGAGGAACTGGAACACCTGTATCGGCTGCTGCCCTGAAACAGTGTTTGGCCGGGGCCTGACCTGAGGACGCTCTGACTCTTTTTACAGTGTGTGAATCTCTGAGACCGTGAAGAAGAGAATCCCAGCTGTAGGGCATCTTGCTTTGGGATGTGGGGATACCCTCACATTTCCCACAACTTTTGTTTCTTCCTTCCCCTGCTACCTGTCCCTGTTGGACACTGCCTCAGAGCCAGACATCAATTATCTAGAAAATTGCTTTTGGTCCAGTTCAGAAACCAAGTTCTCTCCAAGGCTCTGTTAGTTATCACAGCCTTTGAGACTGTCTCATGAGATTGTTCACCTCGTTTTCCAGGTACCCATCTAGAAGAGACAGACCCAGGACAAGACTTGAGATCAGTCAATTCTGGCTTCAGGTGGTAGGTACCCCTAGTGTGTGTGTGTGTGTGTGTGTGTGTGTGTGTGTGTGTGTGTGTGTGAGAGAGAGAGAGAGAGATAGGGTGTAGGTGCACATGTGTGAGTGTGTGAAGGTCAGAGGTCAACTCTGAATGTTGTTCAGCAGGAACTGTGCACCTTGTTTCCTTGAGATGGAGTCTCTTACTGGGACTCACTCGTTAGGCTAGGCTAACTGGCCAGGAGGCAGCCAGGATGGGCCTGTCTTTGCCTTCTAGTGTTTGACTGTGTATATACCATCATCACACAAAGCCTTTTACATAGATGCTGGGAATCCTGTTTACATGGCAAGCACTTTACCAATTGAGATATTTCTCCAGCCCAGACTGGTGTTACATTCATTAGGTTGCTGAAACTGGCCTTCAACTTGTGATCCTTCTGCCTCCATGTCCAAGTGCTGGGAATTACACTCAGCATGCACTACCATGCCCAGCAAATTTGCTTGTCTGTCTGTTTGTTTGAGACAGGGTCTCACTATATTATCCTGGCTGGCCTGGAACTCAACAATGATCTGCCTGCCTCTGCTTCCTGATTGTTGCAATTAAAGGTGTGTACCACCATTTCCTTCTAGGAAAGAGTTTACTCTCTTTAAATATATGTAATTTCACAAATAGAAATATGGTCAAAAATCATCTCCCGTATAAGGTTCCAACAGATTTTGGCTCAGCTGAAAGAGTCCTGGGCATTAAGAACCAAGGCTGGACTCAGGGCCTGCGAGAGAAGTTGACGCTGAGACCACCTCCCATCTGGCAGTGCCGGTCTGGGCTAAGGTTTTAATTTCATCAAGGTTTCAGATGGAAGCCTTCCAGTTCCTCTGATTGAGTTAAGCCACTTTTCTCTTTCCTTATTTCCTCATTTCCTGGGAACCAACCAAGGCTGGGTGGCACATGTGGTCCTTGGCTCGTCAGCCCTTGGCTCTGTGACTTAGCTCCTCCTTTGCTGGGAAGGCTGTGTGAGGTGGCAGGGCCTGTCACCCTGCTGGTAGGTACTGAGACAAAATTTGTTGTTGGTAGAGGACTCAGATCTCATCCTGTCATTGCTCAGCGGGTCTCCTGGGGGTCAAGTAGTGGCTCTCCTAAGGGCACAGCGATGAGTCCCTGGAATCAAGCTGGCCTTTTTCCTGGTTTCTTTTCCTCATTTCCTGTCATTCTGGCTAGGCAAGCCCTGTGGCTTCTCCCAGGCCCAGCCTCCCGTTGGCTTCCCTTACAGCTTTCAGTGTGGGGAGCTGCACCTCGAACTGTGTGTGAGAGTGGGTGCACAGAGCCCTCTGCCCTCTGGTTTAGGAGGTTCCTGAGACCAAGCCTTAACCTGTCCAGCCCAACTTCAACTCCCTGTGCCAGGCCCCTGAGAGGCCCCCGCAGAAGAGACTCAGCGGATATTTCCTTGCTGAAAGAAGGGCTTAGCAGAAATACTAGTCAGGGGAATCTGGGTTGCTATTTCAGCTCAGCAAGGAGTAACTCAACCACCTGAGTCCCAAGCTCACAGTGCGGATGATGAGCCAGATGTGGTGGTTCACATCTGTCACCCCAGCTCTTGGGAGGCTAAGGCAGGATAGCTGCTATAATCTTAAGGCCTACAGTCAATTCCAGGTCAGTCTAGGCTACAAAACGAGCCCCTGCGTTAAATAAACAACCAGGATGGGGATAAGAATTGCACTGGGCTTCATGGGCAGCTATGGAGAGAAGGTAATCCCTATAAAGCCCTTGGCAGAATGCCTAGTGGCGTGGAAGATCCCTCTTGTGACAGGATGAATGACAGCTACAGGACAGGCTGACTCAGGACAGACAGAGCAGAAACAAGGTCGGATACCTGAGGCTCCTGAATTGGCAGGAGAGACATGATCTATGCTGTTGACTCGGGCCCCAGGGAAGTGTAATAAGCCGGAGAAGATGCTCCAGTGTCCCCTGTGTGGTTAGGAAGAAGGATCTGTGGGTCAGCTCAGCAAAAGAGAGAAGAATGGCGAGCCAGCCAGGTAGCCCAAGCCATGCAGGCAAGGCCTTAATCTTACAGACCCATAGAAAGCCACATAGGCCTTCCTCTACCGTAGCTGAGAGCCACTCTAGGTTGACACAGGGCAGGAAGTGGGCACAGTGGCCCTGGTGCCACAAACTGGGACATTTTGCTCTGTTCAGGGGACTCTAGTTTCCCTGAGCTGTACAGGGAAGAGAGGTTAGTCACTTTCCCAAGGATCCCATTCCAATCTTCAAGTGACTATAAGAACTTGAATAAAGAATTTAAACTCGGGCTGGAGAGATTGCTCAGCGGTTAAGAGCACTGGCTGCTCTTCCAGAGGTCATGAGTTCAATTCCCAGCAACCACATGGTGGCTCACAACCATCCATAATGAAATCTGGTGCCCTCTTCTGGCCTGCAGATAGATATACCTGCAGACAGAACACTGTATACATAATAAATAAATCTTTAAAAAAAAAAAAAAGAATTTAAATTCTGGGCCTCAGTTTACCAATCTGTGACATGAGGAAAGATATAAAAATATTCCTTTTGCAAGATGTGGTGATGTATACCTGCATTCCCAATATTTGGGAGGCTGAGGCAAGAGAGTCAAGAGTGGTCAACCTGGGCTACATACTGAGTCTGTGTCTCACCAAACAATACAACAAAACCCACGAACAACTCTTCTCAGGAATTCTGTGAAACTCAATCAAGGGTAGCAAGGAGCATAAGCAGCCTGTGGTGCCTGGCTCTGGTGAGCGTTACGTCACTGTATGTCACCAAATACCAGTGACCATCAGTGATAAGATATATCTCACTTTAAAAAAAAATATTATTTCATGCTGGGCAGTGGTGGTGCCTGCCTTTAATGCCAGCACTTGGGAGGGAGAGGCAGGCAGATCTCTGAGTTCAAGGCCAACCTGGTCCACAGAGTGAGTTCCAGTATAACCAGGGCTGCATAGAGAAACCCTGTCTTGAAAAACATATATGTATGTGTGTGTGTGTATGTGTGTGTGTGTGTGTGCAATGTGTGCGTCTATAGGAATTCATGTGCCACAGTGTATGTTTGGAGTTTCAAGGACCACATTTGGAAGTTGGTTCTTGCCTTCTACTTTGTTGAAGTAGGTTACTTTCATTGGTTCTGTTGCTGTACTCAAGACTAGCTGCCCTGCAAGCTTCTAGATGATTCTCCCACTTTGCACGTCAATGTGGGAGTACTGGGATTCCTGGGCTCAAAGTCCAGTCACAGCACGTGGTTTTACCTGCTGAGCTCTCTCTTGACTCACACTTTTAAAGATATAAGTAAGTATAAACAGCCCTTAGATCTTGTACCCTAGAGTTAAGGAGATGTAGTTTTGTTATGCAATGTTTCACTGAAAACATCAGTATAAACACTGGTAATCAAGACAAGTTCCTGGACATTTTCTGTGTGCCAGGCACAGAGCCAAGCCCTTACAAATATTTATCATTTAACTCTTAAGTAGCTCTGTAAGGATGTTACAAAATTATCTTTACTTTTCAGATGAGGCCTTGAAAGATGAGGTGACTTGCCCTTGCCCATCACACACCTTTGCCTCCGTGAATGGTGGGTGTATACATTCATCACCTACAGCCAAAGAAGCTCTGCCCTTAGCTGGCTCCATCTGATTCAGAATTGTTTGACTCCATGGTTCTGAACTTGGCTTTTATACCTGGGGAACTTTAAGAAACCCTGAAGCCTGTACTTCACCTGAAAGATTATGATGCAATCAGAATGGGATATGGCCTGGACATGGGGACTTTTTTAAGGACCCCAGGTGGTTCTAATATGCCACTGAGGGAGAGGACTGGCCTCCTTTAGGGGTAACTTTAGAGGTCTCCTAACCTTTCTGGGGTTTCTTCTTGGCTGCCTGAAACTCAGTCCATGGAAAAACAAAGCATATAAATGACAGAATGTGGAGAGGAAGAGCCAACTGGCAGCACATGCAATTGTTGAAATCTCTTTTGCCTTCAAAGTGAGCTGGAAAGTAGAGCTGAGGGGCTGGTCCTGGAGGGAAACCGAAGGGGAATCTGATGTCTGGAGATGCCCGTCCTAATCTTGGCTTTGCTCCATGTATTTAGCGTGTGTTTGTGTGTGTGTGGATGTGGATGTGTTTGTTAAGTGTGTGTATATGTTTGTGTGCCCGTGAACATGTGTATGCATGTGTATATGTGTGCATGTACACGTGTGTGTATGTGTGTGTGTTGGGGATTGAACACAGGGCCTTGAGTGTTTTAGGCACTGCTCAGCCACACCCCTGCTTTGACCCATATAAATAAGGACAAAACCCATTCCCACCTCCACCTTCCAATCTCTGCAGCTCTCTGTAACAGGACATTCCTGTGAGAGCCAGGAGCACCATTCCCTAACAACCAGGTTTCTAGCAGTCTCTCTAGCCTGCATGTCTGCGCAGCTTCCCCAGGGTCCAGTTTGCCCCGCTTTCTGAAATTTATTTGTTTAACACAACTGGGGTGATTGCAAAGCTTCCTTCCCAGAAGGCACCACTGTGCTTAGAGGGTTATGAAGCAACTCAAAGTAAATTTATGAGGTGTTGACAAGCAGAGGCCGTGGGGACCAGCGTTTTACCGCAAAGACTCTTCTGTGATCAGCTGCAGGCTTATCTTCAGCACACGGAGAGAATCCAACCATTTCCTTTCCTTTGCAGTTCTCCATGGAGCCGCCATATTCCAAGGGAACTCTGTTCTTGTTCCTGTGGTTGCCACTTGACTGACAAGATTTTATGGTTCTTGGAACAGAGAAGAAATGGAAATTCCAAGGAAGAGACAGATGATTTCTAAGGAGCTTTTAATGGGATGCAGGAGTGAGTGGTGGCAGCAGTGGAGCATCCTGGAGTCAGGCAGAAGGGCGCGGCCGGGAAGTTGCTCCTGGGTAACTGCTCTTGACTTTCAGATGCTTTTTCCAAAGTCAGGGCTGAGGGCCTCCCAGCTTTGGAACCTCATCAAGTTCATGATGATTGCACAAATCACCAACATCTAGCCTGGACCAGTCAGGCCCCAACCCAACTGTTCTGAATGTTACAACTTGCACATTTGAGGTCAAGCTCAATTGGATACAAAGAGGAAGGATATTCCCGACAGGGCAAACTTTTTCCAGGAACACTTTGGCACATAGCCCTCCTTATCCTTTCTCTCCAGTCCGTATTTGGGAACACATCCAAAGTGGGGAGCCAGCAAAAAAGACTACTCAGGGAGCTGGGAAGACCGCTCAGTTGGTAAAAGGCCTGCCACACAAGCATGAGGACCTAGTACCACATAAAAGCCTGACCCAGTGGTTTGTATCTGTGGTCCTAGCTCTGGGGCTGGGGTCTGGAAACAGGATTCTTAGATCTCACTGGCCAGTCTGTCTGGCCAAGTGGGTGAACTCCAGGTTCTGTAGAAGACCCTGCCTTCTCCAGGGCTGGAGATATGGCTCAGGAGTTAAAGAGCACTCACTAGCTGCTCTTCCAGAGGACCTAGGCTCCATTCCCAGCACCCTCATGGTAGCTCATGTCATGAACTTCTGGCTTCTGCTTACACACACACACACCCACACACCCACACACACACACACACACACAAACACACGCGCACAGGTATATCCTCCCCTCCTATGCTGCTCAGAGCCCCTGGGGGAGCTTTCCTGATGAATCCACCCAGTTGGCAGGAACTTGCAGTGACTAAACTTCCTTGTGCCTCATAATCAGGTTAGATGCTCCTATAGGAGCTGGGAGGCCAGGAAACAGCATTGAGCGAGTCCTCCATGGGACTCTGAAGTCTTTGCTTCTCCGGGGACTAGTTCTGAGGTGAGGGGATGGGATCTGTTCCTCTTCTGACAGGGTCACAGGCATGGGAGACACAGACCATAGGTCTACCCAGAGAGACTGGTGCTCAGGCCAGGCCATCGGGATCACTAAGCAGCTCCTGTACTGCTGAGCCCCATACCCACACCCACCCACTGCCTGGCAGGTTATGTATCAATCTTACATTTATCCTGATTATTGAGTTTGGGGTACCTTCTGAAAGTTGGCTTTCAAAGGGAATGCCTAAGTCTCTCAACTGGAATAGAGTCCCAGGCTGATTTCTGATGGATGGAAGCATGTGCAGAAACAGCTGTAGGCCAGAGGCAAGTTTTAAAAAAAAAATTTTAAGACTCCCATGAGGCAACAGGGCCAGTTAAGTCTGGGACAGAGCTTCCCAGAGTGTGTCATGCAGCACCAGTGCTATGGAGTGCTTTTCCAAAACTAAAGGAATGTATAGACTACAGAGTTTGGGAAACAATGCATACCTTAGCTCCCCAGTTAGATATTCACTGTGGACTGGAACAGCCTTAAGGTTCTGAGGTCTTTGGGTTATGAGATGTTACTTTTCTATTTCAGTCAATTTGGGCGAGTCTATTCTGTTTGTTTATTTATTGTGCTGGCTAATTTTATGGTACTAGAAACAAACTTGAGTCATTTGGGAAAAGTTGCTCTGAACTGAGAAAATTCAGTCATAAGATTTGCTTGTAGGAAATTCTGTAGTGCATTTTCCTTTTCTCTCTTCCTTCCTTCCCTCCCTCCTTCCCTCCTTCTTGAGAGAGGGTTTCTCTGTGCAGTCCTGACTGTTCTGGAACTTTCCCTGTAGACTAGGCTGGCTTCGAACTCACAGAGATCCACCTGCCTCTGCCCGCCGAGTGCTGGGATTAAAGGCGTGCGCCACCACTGCCTGGCTCTGTAGTGCATGTTCTAAATCAGTGATTGATGTGGGAAGCCCAGTCCATTGTGAGTGGTGCCATCCCTGGGCTGGTGTCCCTGAGGTATATGAGAAAGCAGACTGAGTAAACCATGGAAGTCAGTTAGCAGTGTTCCCCTATGGCCTCTGCATCAATTCCTGACTCCATCTTCCTTGAATGATGGACTACAAATTGTAACATGAAATAAACCCTTTCCTCCTCAAGTTGCTTTTAGTTGTCATGTTTTGTCACAGCAATAGAAACCCTAACTAAGATGTTTACCATAAGATATAACTAAGACATTCACGTTTATTTTTGAGGTAAGGACTTACTAAGCAGCCCTGGCTGGCCTTGAACCCACAGAGGTCTGTTTGCCAAGAGGAGTGCTGGGATTAATAGCCAGTGTTTTAAAGGGAAGTGAGTGTACTCATCACAGAATATCTTACAAGTGCTTGTCAGATGGAGCCCTTGGTCCAGAGGGAGACTTACTGAGCCAGTTTCTGGAGCCTAGGGACCAGGAATCTGCTTTGAACTGTATTCAGTTGCTTTTGATGTGTGTTCAAGTTGAGAACTCCAGGTACACCTTCTTGGCTTAAAAAAAAAATGTTATAGCCGGGCGGTGGTGGCGCACACCTTTAATCCCAGCACTTGGGAGGCAGAGGCAGGTGGATCTTTGTGAGTTCGAGGCCAGCCTGGTCTATAAAGTGAGTCCAGGACAGCCAGGGCTACACAGAGAAACCTTGTCTCGAAAAACAAAAAAAACAAACAAACAAAAAAAAATGTTATAAAGGCCAAGAAATCAGTCTGAAGCTGGGCAGTGGTGGTGCACGCCTTTAATCCCAGAACTTGGGAGGTAGAGGCAGGCAGATCTTTGCGAGTTCGAGGCCAGCCTGGTCTACAAAGCGAGTCCAGGACAGCCAGAGCTGTTAAACAGAGAAACCCTGTCTCGAAAAACCCAAAAAAAAAAAAAAAAAAAAAGAAATCAGTCTGAACACGAAGTTAGTCAGAAAAAAGCACAAGGGCTGGGGAGGCAACTCAGGTGGTACACGGTCATGAAGACCTGAGTTCAAATCCTTGCTACTTGCACAGAGGCTGGGTGTGGCTGTGGATGAGGAGGCAGAGGAAGAAGGATCCTTGGAGCTTGCTGACCTGCCAGTTTAGTTGAATTAGCAAGCTCTAGGTTCAGTAAGAAAAACTGCCTCAAAAAATAAGGTGGGGGCGGGGGGATAGCTCAGCCACTGGTCAAGAGTACTTGTTGATTTTGTAGAGAATTTGAGTTTGAATTCCAGCACCCACATGGCAGTTTACAACCATGTATAACTCCAGTTCCAGGGAACCCAGTGCCTTCTGGCATTCTTGGGCACCAGGCACAGATGCAGTACATATACAGACATGTGGGCAAAACACACACACATAAAATAAAAATAAATCAGTATTGAGAGAGAGAGATTGGGGCTAGAGAAATGGCTCTTGTAAAAACCTGGGTTTGATTCCCAGCACCCACATGGGGATTCACCACCATCTACAACTCCAATTCCAAGGGATCAGATGCCTTTTTCTGGCCTCTGTGGGCACTGCATGCATGTGGTACAAGGATATAACATGCATACCAAATTCCCATACACAGAAAATAACAATAAATACATCTTTAAAAAGTAAGATGGAAAGTGACTGACATCTGATGTCCACCTCTGGACACCTGTGGACGAGTGTCCACAGCAGTGTCCTGTCGCAGATGGCAACAGAGATTGGAAGGTGGAGGTGGGATGGGATTTGTCCTTATTTATATGGGTCAAAGCTGGGGTGTGGCTGAGCAGTGGAGGAGTGCTTGCCTAAAATGTTCCAGGCCCTGGGTTCAATCCCCAACACACCCACAGGAGCACACAGCAACACAGATACAGGAACACACACACACTCACACACACGAACATACCCATACACACATAAACACATGAACATGTGTCGTGTAAACAGTTTCCTCTGAGACTAAAACATTCCATCCTGCAGGGAAACTCCTTTAGCAGGAAGGCAAAGCACTCAAAACAGCTGAAGGAAGTCCCTGAAACTGAGCAGAGTCACTAAGCTCCTCCCTGCCAGAGTAAATAATAAGAGCTGAGAGTTCCTCTCGGAGAAAATGAAGCCAAGTGACAAAGACTCAGACAAGACAAGCTGAAAAGAAGACTCTGAGACCAGACCAGGTGCCTGGAAGAAGCAGGAACCAGCTGAGCTTCCTGGAATAGGTTTAGATCAACTGAAAAGGACACTCTACAACCTGCTGAGCTGCCTGCAGGCTGTGCAGTGTGCTCTAGGTTCCCAGTTTTGTGAGCTGTCACCCATGCTGGGGTGGGCTTTGGTGATTCATCTGTGTTTGTGTCATTTCTGCACCTGTAAGTAATCCCTCACCTCTATATTCCTGTAAGTAACCCCAATAAAACTCATTGGTTCACCAAGTTGGACTTCTGTGGTATCCGCACTTTGGTTTGTCATGGGTTCCCTATCTGGGTTGAGTAGATACATGTGTTGCTTCTCCCCAGGAGAAGTTTGTCACACAATAACCTGTGCACCTCAATCACACCTACGGAAATAAAAGTTTAAAAAAATTAGAAAAAGAAATCTACTCACTTCCCCAGCTCATTCTATGAGTCAAATACTACCCTGGTATTAAAACCAGCAGAGCCAGTATAAGAAAACTAGACCAAGACACATTATGACTATCAATGTGAATCTTCAGCAAAACACTCGAAGCCCAATCCAGCAACACGTGAAAAGGATCATACACCACCACCAAGTGGATTTCATCCCAGAATCCAAAGCTGGCTTAACATTCAGGAATCAATTGATGTGATCCATCATGTCACTAGAACAAGAGACAAACACCACGTAATCATGTCAACATGTATTGAAAAAAACATTGACAAAATCTGATGCCCTGTAATAGTAAAAGCACTGAAGTAAAGAACTTCCTCATTTTGATAAAGGGCATTGAAACTGAGAGAGATGGAGGGGGGAGCAGAGGGAGACAGAGAGAGAGAGAGAGAGAGAACATATAAACAAACCAATATTAACATACTTAATGGTGAAAGACTAAACTCCTTCATTTCAGGAATAAAAAAGGACTTCTTTTGTACCATCTTGTCACAGAAACCAGGAAACAAAACAAATTATCAGGTTGGAAAGGAAGTGAAGCCATCTATATTTTCAGATGGCTTGATCTTTATATAGAAAACAGTAAGGAACCCATTAAAAAAAGCAATCAACAAAACCTCTTAGGGTCCTGGGGAGATGGTTTTAAATCAGCAAAGAGCTTGCTGCAGAAGCCCGTGGACTGTAATTCAGATATCCAGCAGCACCTATGAAAAGCTAGGCATGGGGTGGCTCATGACTGTAACCCCATGGAGACAGTAATATCCCTGAGACAATACATACACGAATTTTTACATACATTACACACACACATGCACACATGAACTTGTACACATACCACATGCACACATACACAACATTTACGTACAGACACACCCAAACAATCAGATCAAGGTGCGGTGACATATGCCTACAATTCCAGCACTTGGAAGCTGAGGTAAGAGGATTGTGAACTCGTACAACCTGGGCTATGTGATCTTTCAGATGGAGAGATCAACTCCCTTGCCCCCAAAACTGATAGAGCCAATAAGCGAGCTCAATAAGATCACAAGTTTCAAAAATCGGTGGTGGGCTGGCAAGGTGGCTCAGGGTAAAGGGGCTTGCTGCTAAGCCTGGGAATGTCAGTTTGATTTCTGGGCCCCACATGGTGGAAAGAAAGAACAAACTCCCATAAGTTGTCCTCTGACCTCCACACATGGGCTGTGACACAAGCATGTGCACACAGACACACACATCACACACAGACACACACACACATCACACACTTCACACAGAGACACACACACGAGAGAGAGATTTAAATATACAAAATTTAAATAATACTAAAAATATTTTTACTTCACTGATGACAGTGAGAGAGTAAAAGGTGGAGGTCACTTGTAGACTTTTCTTTCCTTCTGGTTCTTTTGGACACTGGCCAACACCTGGGCATGTTTCGCTCAATACTCTTGGCTTTCTTACTCATCGGCTCTCCCGACTACTGCCGTGTCTCTGCTTGCTGACTTCCCTTGCAACTGAATAGCTTTCTACCTTCTTCTCCACCATCCCTCTGCCCATTGGTATCAGCATTATAGCTGGCCTGCCCCATGTGCTTCTCTTAAACTCTAATAAAATTTCCTCAAGTTTAAAAAAGAAAAAAGTGAAAGGTAATTCATAGAAAGGGAGAAAATATTTGCAAATTATGTCTGTGATAAGGATCCAGAAAAAATGTAAAGAAGTCTTTCAATTCAATGAAAAAGATGAATGGGCTAGGGAAATGGCTCAGTTGTCTGTAAAGTACTTGTCACAATAAGACAAGGACCTGAGTTTAGACCTCCGAACACCTCCCTTTCTCACCCTCCCAAAAAGCACCAGGTTTTGTGGCTCACGCTTGCAGTCACAGTACTAGAGAGAAAGAGGCACGCAGATTCCTAGGGCTTATTGCACAACCAGCCTTGCCTCCTTGGTGAGCTCCAGGCTAATGGCATCTGAAGAATGGCAGCTGATGTCTCTGGCCTTCACTTGCACACACATTTGACACAGGTACAGATGCATATGCAGAGTAAATAAAAATAAAAGTAAAAAGGCATCGAACAAATGACCTCAAGAGACATTTCCTCAAAAAAGATATACAAGTGGCCAAGAAGCATGTGGTGAGACATTCAGCATCCATCATCATCTGTCAATCAAAGCTGTGATAAGATGTTATTTCACACCCACTGGAATCCCAGCAGACAGTAACAGCTGTTGGTGATGTGGAGACAGGATGATGGGAATCCAAAGAAATGTAGCTGCTTCACAATACAACATCTCTATATTTTCATGGTAAAAATGGACTACATCTATTTTCCATTTTCAGTCCATCTCCTGTGATTATAGGGCTACCTCTTCAAAGAGAGGAATGTTGCAGTAGCCTTGCTTGAGGCTCTGTGGAAGTCCATTAGGAAAAGCTATTTCTCTAGCCTGGGTATATACCTAACATTCCAAGCTACCCTGCTCAGAGTTACCATGTGACCCAGGAACTCCACCCCAAGGTGTGTACTCTGGAAAATTAAAAACATACACACATACAAACAGTCATACTTACGCCAGGCAGTGGTGGCGCACGCCTTTAATCCCAGCACTTGGGAGGCAGAGGCAGGCGGATCTTTGCGAGTTCGAGGCCAGCCTGGTCTACAAATTGAGTCCAGGACAGCCAGGGCTACACAGAGAAACCCTGTCTCGAAAAACAAGAAAAACAAACAAACAAACAAACAGTCATACTTGAATGCTTACTGAAGTATTATTCTAAATATCCCAAATGTCCCAAATGTTTATCAGCTGATGGATGGCAAATAAAAGCAATGTATGTGTACAATGGAATCTTATTCTACAATAAAAATGAATGAAGTGCTGACCTGTGTTCCCACCCAGATGACCTTGAAAACATGCTAAGTGAAAACCGAGAGACACAAAAGGCCATGTATTCTATCATTAGAGAATCCCGTTACTTTATGTGGTGGTGCTGGAGACTGAACTCAGGGCCTTGCAGATGCTGGCTGTGCGCTTTCAATGAAAATGAGTCTTATAGGCTCATATGTTTGAATACTTAGTCCCCATTGGTAGAACTGTTTAGGAAGGATTAGGAGGTGTGGCCTTGTAGGAGGAGTTGTGGCACTAGGGGATAGACTTTGAGGTCTCAAAAGATGCGGACCATTCCCATTGTTCTCTCTTTGCCTTCTGGTTGGGAACTAAGATGTGAGCACTCAGCGGTTCCTGCTGCCATGCCTTTACTTCTCCATTGCGATCTCTGACCCTCTGAAACTGTAAACCCAATTAAAGACTTTTTTTTATAGGTTATGTTGGTCACAGTGTTTTGTCACACCAATAGAGAAGTAATTAAGACATTGGCCAAGTACTGGACCACTCAGCCCTATGTATAAGCCTTAGTAGCAAATAAAACCTCATGCACTCTAGGCAAGGGCTCTACCACTGAACTATAACCCATCCTACTTTTGATTTTTGAAACAAAGTCTTACTAAGCTGGCGTGGGTGGCCTGGAACTCATATGTCACTCAGTCAGGCCTTGAACTTTCCATTCTCCTGACCAAGTCTTTTGAGTAGCTGTATTAAACAACCCTGAGCCACTAATTCCATTAACTAAGGTATTTACAGTAGATTGTTTCCTCTTCCTGCTTCTCCTCCTCCTCTTCTCCTGAGACAAAAGTTTTGGCATATAGACAGGCTGGTCTTGAAATCACTATATAGCCCAAGACTACATAGCCTCAGACTTGTTGCTGTCCTCCTGCCTCAGCTTCCCAAGTTCTGGGATTAATGATATGAGCTGCCATGCCTTGGTAAGGATTTCTTTTTGAGATAGTGAAATTATTCTAAAAATTGGTTATAGGGCTAAGTGTGGTTGTGTATACACATGTAATTCTGGCATGTAGGGGGTGGAGGCAGCATGATCAGGAATTTGACATCATCCTAAGAGTTCTAGTGAGTTCTGGGACAGCTTAGGCTATTTGAGTCCCTGCCTAAAACAAATAAATAAATAAAATTTATTGCATACTGTTGCTGTACACCTCTGTTAATGTACTAAAAACCACGTGATTGTATACTCTGTTGTATATGTGTATGCACCTGTGTATGTGAGAGCATTTGCACATGTGGAGGCCAGAAGTCAATGTCTTCTATTGCTTTCCATCTTATTTTTAAAGGCAGAGTCTCTCACTGAGACTGGAGTCACTGATTGGCTAGAATGACTGACCAGGAAGCCCTTGGGATCCTCCTGTGTCTGCCTTTCAGAGCTGGGGTTACAGGAGCACGTGGATTGTGGAGATCCAAACTCAAGGTTCTCATGTTCACACCCCAACCACTTAGCACACCAAGCCATCTCTCCAGCCCCTATTGAGTACTTTACATGGGAACTGTATGGAGTATGGATCTTACCTTAACAAACTAATACAGAAAGAAGAGAAAAGCTGAGATGAGCTTCAGTTGTGTCCCCGACTCAGAAAGCTTGTCAGCTCACAACAAACAGAAAAATCCTTACCGGTACTCTTGCCTCCTCATGCTTTCTCCCATCCTGCCTCTGCTACCTCCCTGATAACCAGGTGGTGCTCAGACTAGACCCCCTGTCTACGTTTCTGGCTGTTGTGGAGGGTTCCCTCATGATGGGAAGTGTTTATGTAGAATCTGGGTTCCACAGAGCACTTTGAAGCAAACAGACCCAGGCATTGCCTGCAGCCTTGTAGGTGAGATCAAACATCATTTAAGATTCATTCAGTTGATAGAAGAGAAAAACTCAAATGCAACGGTGTATTAGAAATGAGATTGTTGCCGGGCGGTGGTGGCGCACGCCTTTAATCCCAGCACTTGGGAGGCAGAGGCAGGCGGATCTTTGCGAGTTCAAGGCCAGCCTGGTCTACAAAGTGATTCCAGGACAGCCAGAGCTGTTAAACAGAGAAACCCTGTCTCGAAAAACCAAAAAAAAAAAAAAAAAAAAGAAATGAGATTGTTGAGTGGTGGTGGTGCACACCTTTAATCCCAACACTTGGGAGGCAGAGGCAGGCAGATCTCTGTGAGAAACCCTCTCCTCTTGGAAAAAAAAGAAAGGAAGAAAAAGAGAGAGAGAGAAAGAAAGAAGAAAAGAAAAAAAGGAACATTGAACTTACTTCTCTCACACAAAATAGAAGATAGAAGCCTGAAGGTAGGTCGCCCAGGGCTGGTTCTTCGGTTCTTTGCGACAATGGCTGAAGGGGGTTCAAGGGTGAGTGGGAAGTGAAGCAGAGAGTGCAAAGGGTGGCCATTAGTTGGATATCTATGTGGGGTTGAGGGGGCATTGAATGGTAGTCCAGGTGGATGAAATGATCCAGTTTGAACAGAAGCTGGGGTGGTAGAGGAAGAGGAACATCTTAGGGGGAGTTCCACCCTATCTTTTCTCTCCTTTTAAAAATATTGATTGATTGATTGATTGTGTAGGGGAGCATGTGTATGCAGGGGCCACAGGCATACATGTGGAGGTCAGAGGACAACTTGGTAGAGTCGGTTTTCTCTTTCTACACTGTGGGTTCCAGGAATGAAACTCAGGTCTTCAGGCTTGGGGCAAGTGTCCTTGCCTGCTGGGTGGTGTCCACTCGTTTTTTAAAGGACCTGAGGATACAGCATTCGAAATATGCGCACAGGTCAAACTTCAGAGGAGCAGGCCACCTCTGGCTGCTATGAGAAGAATGTAGTATTGGGGGTGGGATGGCAAGCATTCCTGAGGGGATGCTTTTCTCTCTTGTACCTTTTGGGAGAACCCCTCACAGCTCGTACTGCCCTGGAACTCCTCCCTATGTGCACCCTGAACCTGCAGAGAGGATCCTGAATGCTGGGATTATAGGCGTGAGCCACCACACCCGTCTAGTGCTTCTAGTTTGTAATTGAAGATTCCTTCCGCTTTCTCTTCCTCCCTCCCTCCCTCTCCCTCTCTCCCCCCACCTTTTCTCCCTCCCTCTCTCCTGTTCTCTTTGTTCTGTCTTTCCTTCCTTCCAGAGCATTTACTGAGCACCTACTGTAGCTCTGCGGGCTGAGGTCACAGTAGTGACTGAAGCCAACTTTTCATGGCGTCCATTCTTCTGGGTGGAGAGAGTTGACATATAGAATGGGTGGTTTCATTGCAGTTAGAAGGCAGTAATGCCATGTTTTTAAAAAGTAAAGCTGGATGTTTTGGTGGGGAAGAGGGAATGAGGGGGCTTGGGAGGAGGAACGGGATGATGGCCTTAGGCTCACTCCATAGAGCACTGGTATGGGAGGACGGTGAGGGCCAGACAACGGAGGGGTGGGAAATGGTGTCTGAATTTGGGGTGTTGCAATTGAGAGGTCGGGGAGGGGGGGAAGGCCTGGAGTGTGTGAATGGACTAGAGTCCACCTTGGTATCGAGTGGAGTAGCAGATCTTTGCAAGTGAGGAAGTCATGTGACCGAGAAGCCAGCTTCTTACCCAAGGGAGATGAGATCCCAAGTGTTGATGGCGTGGAGAATGGAAAGCAGACTGTGAACTGGGAGGCCAGTCAGGAGGAGATCAAGGGCTGAGGAGTGGAGTAACCACTGACGGTAAGACTTCAAAGGAGATAGAGTTCTGTAGTGTGGGGAGGAGAGATGACTTGGAATGGAAATTGGGTGAAGACAGGCCCTGCCTGCTGTCCCTGCTGGCTCCAAAGCACTTGGAGAATAGGAAAGAAAATAGCATTCTTTGGAGAAGTTGTCCTCTCATGGGTAGCTTGCACTCTATCGGAGCTAGGAGGTAGGGGAGGAAGTTTCTAAAAAAGAGTGAGAGCATGTGTTAGAAGGGGAGCCTAGAGGAAGAACTAGAAGGGGTTGGAGAAAGGTTGGGCATCTCAGCCCCAGTGTCTGCGTAATGATGCAAAGCTGAGGGTCTCCATAGTCTCTTAAGAAGGGAAATGGATGGGGCTGGAGAGATAGCTCAGGGGTTAGGAGAGCTTGTTGCTCTTGCAGACGACCCAGGTTCTGTTCCCAGTACCCACATGATGGCTCACAATGGCCGGTAACTCCAGTACCAGAGATTCTGATGACCTCTTTGGGCCTCCTTGGGCACTGCATGCATGTGGTGCACATACATACATGCAGGCAAAACACCCAAACACATAAAATAAAGACGAGAAAAAAAATTTTAAAAAAGAAACAAGTGGTCCAGATTGTGTTCTGCCTTTTATGATATAAATTCTGTGATGAAAATTTCAAGCATACAAAAAAAAAATGGGGCTGGGGAGATGGCTCAGTTGCCTGAGAGCTTGCCTTACCACCATGAGGACCCGTGCAAGCTCCCACTCCACCAAATAAAACCCAAACTAAAAAATAGGAAAAACCCTCAAACATGCATGCACTCATATACAGATTTTTTTTAAATGGAAAGGTAACAGTGAACATCCATGTTACATACCTAGTACGTAAATTCTAAGGTTTACAATCGCACACAGATCTCATTCTCACACACTAGGCAGCAAACATCTTTACCCATGTTACTTGAAACACCTATCAAGGAACACAACGCCTACGAATACTCCAGATTAGCTTCGTGTGTTCTGGGTCTTCACAGCAGCTGAGTGAGGTTAGAAAGTCTCTCTGCTTCATTCACCTCTCGCTCCTATAGCTCCTATAGGGCATTCGTTCATGTTGCTGCTTGCATTTGGTACCTGACCTCCTCTCTCTTGCTGAGTCATATTCCTTCAGAAGATTCTATCAGGAGGATTTTCCATTCTGTAGGTAGTCACCAGGCTGCTTCCAAGTAGAGTTTGAGCACGGAAAGCTTTGTCCGCTCTCGGATGATTCTTCGTCTCATGTAAATACCTGAAAGCGGAACTGCTGGCTGTGGTCTGGGTTTAGCTACATAAGAAGTCACATCTTTATG
Organism: Lophiomys imhausi; assembly: GCA_907164525.1. Lineage (NCBI taxonomy): Eukaryota > Metazoa > Chordata > Mammalia > Rodentia > Muridae > Lophiomys > Lophiomys imhausi. Next base: position 1,217,828 of record CAJQZJ010034446.1, read on the forward strand.
TAGCACGCGTAACTCTTCACAGACTTACCAACAATGCGTGAGAATCCCCATGGCTCCCTTCTTTGCCAACACTTGGGGCAGTCTTTCATTTTAGCTCTCCTGGGTGAGTGGGTACTGGTGTCTCATTGCAGACTGTTTTGTATTTCCTTGATGACAGATGAGGTTGAGAGGTTATTTTGTGTGTTTCTTGGTCACTGGTATATCTTTCTTTCTGAAGTTTCTGCTCAGACATTTCGCCTGTTGTGAAGACAGTTCTTGATCTTTTTGTGATTGAGTCGTGTGGATTCTTTATATATATTTGCTTACAAGTCCCTTCTCTGGCATACTTTCCAACGACTTCTTCTAGTGCAGTGGTTCTCAACCTGTGGGTCTCGACCCCTCTTACAGGGGTCCGTATATCAAATATTTATGTTACGATTTACAATGGTAGCAAAATTACAGTTATGAAGTCGTTAATGAAATGATTTTATGGTTGGGGGTCACCACAACATGAGGAACTGTATTCAAGGGTCGTAGCATCAGGAAGGCTGAGAAGCAGGGTTCTGGTGTGAGACTTGCTTATAGTTTTTTGGAGTAAGCCTTTTGATGCACACAACTCCTAAAATTTCTGGCCAATGAGATGACTCAGTGGGTGGAGGCACGTGCTGTCAATTCTGACAACCTAAGTTTGACTCCTGAGACCTACATCCTGAAAGGAGAAGGCTGACTTGTGTTGTCCTCTGACCTCCACACACTCACCATGATTGTGTGCACTCCCACTTGTGTGCGAGCGCGCGCGTGCGCGCACACACACACGTAAATAACTAAGATGTAAAAATAAATTTGTTTTTTTTTTTTTTTTTTTTTAGTTTTTCGAGACAGGGTTTCTCTGAATATCTCTGGCTGCCCTGGACTCGCTTTGTAGACCAGGCTGGCCTCGAACTCACAAAGATCCACCTGCCTCTGCCTCCCAAGTGCTGGGATTAAAGGCGTGCGCCACCACCATCCGGCATAAATTTGTTTTTTTGAGACAGGGTTTCTCTGTGTATCCCTGGCTGTCCTGGACTCACTTTGTAGACCAGGTTGGCCTTGAACTCACAGAGATTCACCTGAGTGGAGTGCTGGGCTTAAAGGCGTGTGCCACCACACCCGGCCATTACAGATAGCTGTGAACTGCCATATGGTGCTGGGATTTGAACCCAGGTCATTTGGAAGAACAGCCAGTGCTCTTAACGGCTGAGTCATCTCTCTAGCCCACTCTTAACCACTGAGCCATCTCTCCAGCCCAGAAATAAAAATTTTAAAAAGAACTTTTTAATTTTGGGCTGGAGAGGTGGCTCAGAGGTTAAGAGCACTGGCTAGCCGGGCGGTGGTGGCACACGCCTTTAATCCCAGCACTTGGGAGGCAGAGGCAGGCGGATCTTTGTGAGTTCAAGGCCAGCCTGATCTACAAAGCGAGTCCAGGACATCCAGAGATATTCAGAGAAACCCTGTCTCGAAAAACCAAAAAAAAAAAAAAAAAAAAAGAGCAGTGGCTGTTCTTCCCAAGGTCCTGAGTTCAATTCCCAGCAACCACATGGTGGCTCACAGCCATCTACATTGAGATCTGCCCGGGCGTATATGTAGAGCAAATACTGTATACATAATAAATAAATAAATAAATGTTTAAAAAAAAAAGAACTTTTTAATTTTAATGAATCTAATTTGCAAACAAAACAAAATTGCTTCTTGCTCCCTGTGATACATTTTAAGGCCTCTTTGCCTATTTGAAGTCTCAAAGAGAAACCCTTGCATTTTCTTCTAGAACTCACTGTTTTAGATTTTGATCTCTAAGAGTTTCATGAATGGGGAAGGGAGAAGGTGCTGATGTTTAGTATTGCCTATTGGAGCATGCAACTCTTCTGACAGTCTGTTGAAAGGGAGACTAATGTGCACACACGTGCATATGCAATCAGTGGAACCCAAAGTCTTACACATGCTAGGCAAGTGCTCTGCTGATGAGCTGAGCTGCATCTGACACTGTTAGGTCTTCCCGAATACCTCTTAGCAACCTTTCTTAGTCTTCACTGTCGAGGTCTTAGGCATCTTTGTGAAATGCATTCCTAAGGATTTTGTGATGTATTAAAAAAAATAACTGAGCCGGGCGGTGGTGGCGCACGCCTTTAATCCCAGCACTTGGGAGGCAGAGGCAGGCGGATCTTTGTGAGTTCGAGTCCAGCCTGGTCTACAAAGCGAGTCCAGGACAGCCAGAGATATTCAGAGAAACCCTGTCTCGAAAAACAAATAAATAAATAAATAAATAAATAAATAACTATTGTAGGCCAGAGGTGACTCAGCCTGTAAGGTCACTTGCCACCCAAGCTTGATGACCTGAGTTCCATCCCCAGTAACTATGCCGTAGAAGGAGAGAACTGAGATTCCTGCAGCAGTCCTCTGGCCTTTACATGTGTGCTGTGAACTGTACATTTGTGTGTGGGGAGGCACAAAAATAAATACATGTAAAAATATTTTTAAATGCTGTTATAGCTGGGTGTGGTGTAGTCCCTGTTATCCAAGTCCCTGGGAAGTAGAGGCAGAAGATCAGGAGCTCAAGGCCAGCCTCAGCTATATAGCAACTTTGAGGCCAGTCTCAACATAAAAATCCTATGATGAATGGAAATTTTATAAATCATGTTTTCTATCACTGGCCACAGAACATCATAACAGCAGCAGAAAAGACAGTTTCTCAAGATGTTGTAGGTTTGGGGAAGTGGGAACCAGAGAGGTGGCCATTACCGGTAGCTGTAGATCTGAGAAGGTGGGAGGACGATGGCCACGTGACGGGAGGGAGGTTGGATGAGTAGCAGTATGGGACACTGACTTCCCTATCCCAGACAGGTGCCCTTTCCTCAACATTCTCCTGAAAAGAGAAGTCGGGGTGATGCTGAGGGGCCTGGGAGAATACTCTTGTTCCCTAGAACCCTCCTAGAAATGCCATCTCTCCAGCCCTCAGGCAGAAGAAGTGCCACCATGGGCTAGGATAAACTTGGTGGTATAGGCGGTACAGTTTGCACTTTTAGAAGTTGAATCGCGTATGCCAGGCGGTGATGGTGCACACCTTTAATCCCAGCATTTGGGAAGCAGAGGCAGGTGGATCTCTGCGAGTTCAAGGCCAGCCTGATCTACAAAGTGAGTCCAGGACAGCCAGGGCTACACAGAGAAACCCCTGTCTCAAAAAAACAACAACAACAACAAAAAAAGGTGATTTGCCTCTTCCCCGGACCAACTCCACTTGCAGGGGGAGATGGAAGCTGAAACCTGGCCTTTCCCTACTCCAAGTACACAGCCCAGCTCTTACTACCTCAAATCTCTCTCCTTTTGACTGCCACCATCAGCCCAAGTCTTCGCAGTGCCCCACCCAGTTACAGTGTCCGCTGCCCACGTCTCTCCAAGCAGCCAAAAGTTCCAGCTCATGCAATGAGGAAAGATTCTTAAGAAGCAGAAGACCGGGACAAGCCTCAACCCCACCCGGCCTGGGTCCCATCGCTGTCTTGATGGGAAGGGCGTGGGAGAAGAAGAAGAGGAGAAGATGACAAGATATCTTTCCTGTTGGAAAGCAAAAGGCTTGAGAGGCGGTGTTATGCCAAGGGGGCCACCATCCCTCTATCCCTTCACGGTGTACTCAAAGCCCTTTAAAGACAGGCACACTCACTGTGTGTTAAGACTCTACTAGTCACTGTGATAAATAGACCCTCAAGTACACTGTGTCTATCTCTCAGCCACTACCAGCTCTTCCAGTTGGCAGGTGGCTGTCCTCCATGCAGTAACTTAGAGACCAGACTTTTCACACTTGAGACTCTAAGTCCTTCCCTTTTCCACCAGCCCTTTGAAGATGAGAGCTGATTCTGCCACTTCTCAGAAGCTTGGCCCAGGGGGCTGCAGAGGAGGCTCAGTAGGTAAAGCACTTCCGTACATGCATGCTGACTTAAATTCAGATCCTCATGTCCATGTGAAAGCTGGGTGTGCTACGGTATGTCTGTAACTCAGCCCTGGCATGGTAGCAGTGGGGAGGTGGGGAGATAGGCAGACACTGAGAGCTCACTGACAAGTGTAGCTGAATGGACAAGATTCCGCTCAACGAAGAGACTGTCTCAAAAGTAGGGTAGAGAGGGGTAGAGGAAGACATAGGACACCCACCTCTGAATGGCGCGCGCGCGCGCGCACACACACACACACACACACACACACACACACACACACACACACACGTACACGTACACACATACACCAAGCCCAGAAGTGACACATGCTATTTCAGCTCCATTGGTAAGAACCTGTCACAGGGCCAACGAGGCCTGGAAATGTCCCAGTTTCCTAACGGATTCCCAGTGACAACTAATACCAGGAAGGGAGCTCGGAGCTTGGCACCCTTGTCATCAAGCATCAAGGAGTCCTCACCAGTCCTGTGGCCTTGCTGTAAACTAGAGGGGGCTGTTGGGAAGTGAGGTATTGTCTTCTGCCCTGTTACTATCATGAGTTCTGCATGCTTTCCGTCTTTGGAGTGCCTTGGGCTGCCCTTCGGCCCCCTCCACTTCACTCCACCATTCAGGGACCCCTCCTCTTCTATTCTCCTAAATCTGACGTCCTCTAGGAAGCTTTATCAGGGAATGTAATATCCACATTGAGGGCACCCATTCTTTAGGTGCTCCATTTGTCATGAGTGGGAGTGGGAACAATGTCTGGAGACACAGCCCCCACCTCACTGGCTCATTGTTTGCTGTTTCTTCAGCTGAGAATCGAGGCCCTTTCTCCAGCTCCACCAAGGCTTCACGTGTGCCCTGGGAGTAGGAAGTAGACACAACTTGCTGGTTAGGAGTTAGAAGGACCCTTTCAGAAGGGAGGGGAAGAGAGCATGAGACCCCAGGCAGAAACAGAGAGAGGGGGCTGCTTATCTAAATGGAGTCTATGTGCCTAATGTGTTTGTTTATGTCATATGTAATCCTCCACTGTCTTCGTTTCCCCCTCTCTCCTCTTCTCTCTCCTACTTCCCCTCAGCCTGGTAGAGATTAAAGCCAGGCCTCCTGTGAGGTAGGCTGCTTCTCTACCACTGAGCCACAGCCCAGACCTTTGCTGCGTTTTCAGTTATATGCTGAGCATCATCCACTTTCCCCACCCACAGGAACTAATTAGTACTGTCCACTTGCTAATGGCTCCCCAAGTGCTTGGCATTGGAGTGAGCTGGTCTGGTTTTGTGGTAGTTCCTGAAGTGGAGACTTCTGCTTCATTCCCATGTTGCACAGAAAGGAAAAGAAAGGCTCAGAGAGGCACAGTAAATCTCCCAAGATCACTCAGCCAATGACAGAAGAGCTTAGCTGTCACTTTGGTACCCAGCACAAAGTCTGTGTTTCTTATATATCTCTGCTTCCTTTTCTCGGGGTGGGGGGACCATCCAGTGCGCAGGCACTAGATCCCGCTTGGTGACCCACCCTCTAATTCTCTTGTTTCCTCTGTTTCTCTGCAGCCACCAACATCATGGCTTTATTTATTTTTTATTTATTTATTTTTTTTTTTTTTGGTTTTTCAAGACAGGGTTTCTCTGTGTAGCCCTGGCTGTCCTGGACTCACTTTGTAGACCAGGCTGGCCTCGAACTCGCAAAGATCCGCCTGCCTCTGCCTCCCAAGTGCTGGGATTAAAGGCGTGCGCCACCACCGCCTGGCTAACATCATGGCTTTAAATAGTGGAGCATGGAGAAGGCAGCTGCCTGGATCCCTGGGTCGTTGAGCAAGGGACAATGCCAGATTTGTACTGCCTTGCATGGATTGAAAAAACAAAAACACCTGTGTGAAGAAGTTTATGCTGTTTCCATGGAGATCTGGAGGTGAGTCATCACAGCACACTCGAGCCAGGCACCAGGGCTCCATTTGTTGGCAGCATGGTGGCCCACATACACACCTCATGTTTTATAAACCCTGGCGTGCTCTAGAGTGGAGACAGAACTGAAGAAAGCTGCTGGGAACAGAGCAGAGCACACCAAGGGTCTTCCCAGTCCATTGGTGGTTGGCGCTGCCAGGCCTGGGTTCCTGATCATCAAGCTGGGCCTCCTGGCCTATTCTCCTTCTGCCCTGTATCAAGCCACTGGACACTGCTGGGTTCCCAAAGTCCTTCCCTTTGTTACGGTCTCCTTACCTCTGTCACCAGTGGACAGCTTCTAGAAGAGAAACCTGGGCTCGCATGGCCCATCCCCAGTACTGGTCACAGCCTCTGGAAGCCTCTTACAAACCACACTGTCTTTTATATACACCCCCAGGGACACAGGAAACTTACAATCCAGGCAGCCACCCTGTTCTGACACTGCTGATGGGGGAGCCACCTTGTGAATGTTTGCAATTTCCAAAATGTATCTGGTGCTGAGGATGGAGTTAAAAGGTAGAGGACTTGCCTAGAATATGCAAGACCATTGGGTTTAAACCTTAGCACCAGAGGAAGGAGAGAGGGAAGGAGAGAAGTCAAGAGGGAGGGAGGAGTCAAAAGGAAGGGAGGAGTGAGATCCATTAACAGTAAACAAGTTGAGCAAACCTAAGGCGTATCATATAATGGACTACTACTGACCTACAAAAGGAGGAGCTCTTCTACTGAGACTTCTTTTTTTTTTTTTTTTCTTTTGGTTTTTTCGAGACAGGGTTTCTCTGTGTAGCCCTGACTGTCCTGGACTCACTTTGTAGACCAGGCTGGCCTCGAACTCACAAAGATCCGCCTGCCTCTGCCTCCCAAGTGCTGGGATTAAAGGCGTGCGCCACCACCGCCCGTGGAGGAGGAGCTCTTCTAACTCATTAATGACACACACAGCCAAGCATGGTGTTGCACACCTATTATGCGGCACCTGGGAGGCTGATGCAGGAGGATGGTAGTCTTGGACAACACGGTGAGTTCTGGCCTAGCCTAAGCTCCTTTGTCTCTATCTCAGACAAAGCAGAACAAAACAAAAACAGGAAATGAGGTGAAAGACAAAATTTTCAAGTAGAGAAAAGACTCCAACAGATGTTTTACCAAAGATATTATATGAGTGGCTAACTGGCACGTGGAAATGCCCACTGCCATCCATTGTTAGGGGACACAAAGCTGCAATGAAACACCACTTCACGTGTACTGGCTTGGCTATGCATTTTTTTAAAAAAAGTGCAAATGAGAATATGGAAACATTAGAGCTCTCATCTGCTCCTGGTGGGATGTGACTAAGATGGTTTAGCCACTTTGGGAAACAATGCACACACACGTGTGTACACACACATACTCACATTCACCCATGCATACATGTGTGCACACAAATGCACATGAACTTAACCAGACAGCCTAGTATTTCTATTCACTGGTGTCTACCTAAGAGAAATACAAGTATGTACCCAAGAACAAGAACTTGCACATGAATGTCCATAGTAATAATGACAAATCTGGATACACCAAAGTGTCCATCAATTGGTGAGTGCATAAGCAAAACACGACTTGACAACAAAAGGACAATATGAAGTAATTAATTATTGAACATGCTCAATAATATGGGATAATTCTAAAAGCATGTAGTTCCACAGGCATAATTCCACTAATATGAAACTAACTTCAGGAAAAGGCAAGCTGACAGAGGCACTGAATCGGTGGCCATCTGGGACTGGGATGGTAGCGGGAACGAACCGTGACGGACCCAAAGGACCTTGGTGGAACACTGGGGATATGCTCAAACTGGACTGTGATAAGAATTGGCTTTATTCAACCTTTGTTGAAGATTGTTGACTAGTGAGCATCCTTACTGTGGATGACATCACTCTTGCTAGAGCCATTTTAGTGGTGGGAGGGGATGAGGAAGCTAGCTAAGCAAAGGTCTGGAAAGGCCTCCAGGGTGCATTTTTAATAGGAAAGGCAGGGCCTAGCTCAAGCAACTGCATTTTTTAAAAGGGGAAGAAGTGTTGGAGGACACCCTCTGCATGGGTTTGTATTTACTTACACCTCTGCACTAAAATATGTGTCTCCATGGCCTGCTTGTGGGTGCCTAGATCCCCCTGGATATACAAAATTAGAGACAACAGGTATTTGGAGTCTCAGGTGGGGGATTAGATGGCTTGGGGCAGGGAACTTGTCCTTAGAAATTTTAAAGTGTGCTCAATGCTTAACCCTTGAGTTTTTTGTTTTGTTTTGTTTTGTTTTCTGGTTTTTCGAGACAGGGTTTCTCTGTGTAGCCCTGGCTGTCCTGGACTCACTTTGTAGATCAGGCTGGCCTTGAACTCACAGAGATCCGCCTGCCTCTGCCTCCCAAGTGCTGGGATTAAAGGCCTGCGCCACCACCGCCCGGCTGTTTTTTTTTTTTTTTGTTTTTTTTTTTTTTTAAACATTCATTTATTTATTTATTATGTATACAGTATTTGCTCTACATATATGCCCGGGCAGATCTCAACGTAGATGGCTGTGAGCCACCATGTGGTTGCTGGGAATTGAACTCAGGACCTTGGGAAGAACAGCCAGTGCTCTTAACCTCTGAGCCACCTCTCCAGCCCTTTGTTTTTTTTTTTTAATCACTGTTGTTGAGGCAGGGTCTCCTCCATATGATGCCCTGACTGGTCTCAAACTCTTGGGCTCAAGTAGGTCTCCCTGCTTCAGACTCCCAAGCAGCTGAGGGTATGGGCTGGGCCATGCCCATCGAGGCTTAGCCATTTTTAGGTGTACAGCTCAGTGGTATTAAGTTAATTCCTACTCTCTCCCTTCCCCCCTCACTTCCTCCTGTGTGTGTGTGTGTGGTTGTGTGTGCGCACACACACACACTCACCATCCATTTTCGAGGATCTTTAACACTGGCAACCACCACTCTACCTTCTGCCTCTGCAAACAAGGCTACCCTGTGTATCTCGTGTTAAGTGGGTTCACACTGTTTTATTTTGTGCGAGTGGTTGACTTTTTTTTTTTTAAGCTGGCCTTCAAGTTTCATTCATATCATAACATTTCAAAACAGCCTTCTCTATTTTCTGAATTCATTCTTAACCTTCATTATTTATTTGTTCTCATATCTGTGAGCCTGGGTGAGTTTATATGCACTGTGTGCTCACTGGTGCACGCCGCCCAGAAGATGACTTCAGGTCCTTTGGAGTCACAGGCTGTTAGGAGTAACCGTGTGGTTACTTGGGGCTCAACCTGGGTCCGATGCAAGAGCAGTGGTGCTCTTAACTGCTGAGCCATCTCTCCTGTCCCAGTGAATTGAGATTTAAGAGCATATGAAGTGATGTATTCCACTACGGCATTCCCACACTTTATTCTCATTCATCTCCACCTTGCCCATCTATCTGTCTATCTATTATCTATCTATCTATCCATCCATCTATTATCTATCTATCCATCCATCTATTATCTATCCATCCATCCATCCATCCACCCACCCATCCATCCATCCATCTCGAGATAGGATCTCATTCTGAATGCCCACTCTGGAGCCCACTCACTATGTAGCCCAGGCTGGCTTGGTGGCTTGGAACTTACAGCAATCCTCTTGCCTCAGTTTCCTGAGAGCTGGAATAATACCCCTGAACCATCATGCTGTTGTTTTTTCTACTCTTAATGCTAGCTGATACTGTTTGTCTGTACATATGGTGCCCGGTTCACACTTTTTTTTTTTTTTTTAAGGTTTTTAGAGACAGGGTTTCTCTGTGTATCTGTGGCTGTCCTGGACTCGCTTTGTAGACCAGGCTGGCCTCGAACTCACACAGATCCACCTGCCTCTGCCTCTCCCGAGTGCTGGGAGTAAAGGCGTGCACCACCATGCCCCGCTCGGTTCACGAATTCATCCTGCCCTAGCACCTAAAACTTCCACCTCTGGGCTCACGAGAGCAGTGCTGATATGAACACGGGTGTGCGACCACCTCTGAGACCGCGGTTACCTTACATTTCCAAGCGTGAATGTACTATGTAAAAGATACATTAAAATTAAATTTTAATTTAATTTTGTGTGACGGTGCGTGCCTGTAATTCCAGCACTTGGGAGGTTGAGACAGGAGGAACGCGGGGCGTTCAAGGTCAGCCTGGTCTACAAAGTGAGCCCATCTTAAAAACAAGAACAAAACAACGAAAAGGATGGCACAGAGTGTGCTATTCTTTTCCGTCATCCCTTTTGGAGGCTGCCTAAGAGCCCTTGGCCTCAGAGGGGCGTTCCCCTAGGAGCAGAGGACCAGGCGGGGGTGTGGGGATGGAGGGGTGTGGGGGATGGAGGGGGGTGGGGGTCCCCAGCCACGCTCAGCGGCAGCAGCCTGCCTCGGGTGCACCCCCGGGGGTCTCGCTGAGTCACACGCCGCCGCCTGGAGCCTCGGCTGTGCCCTCGCCTCGCCGCCGCCCTCCGCCCACACCCGCTGCCCTTGGCCCGCCGCCTTCTTCAGCTCCCCTCCGCCGCGGGCTGGTGACTCAGGGCGCAGGCAGCCCAGGAACGCCCGCTCACAGGATGGGGGGGGGGTGCAGCTTGCCTCGCCACGTCCCGCGAGCTCGCGGCTGCCACCTTTCCTCTCTGGAAACTCCTTTGCCGCCACGTCCTCTTGCAGCCAGCCTCCTCCCGGGCGCCGCTGCACCCGCGCTGGAATCCCCACCCAGAATCCATGAAGGAATTTTGGAAGCTGAATCTTGACAAGAACTAACTGGGGGACAGGGAGGGGCCAAGATATGGTCCTCGTTTCCCTTCTTAATGAGAATGCTGGGGAGGTTTGCTGCAGAGACGGACCTATGCTAGAATACAGACCAGAGCAGCCAGCACCCCCAAGATACTACATAATGTAAAACAGATGTGGCCATCTCAACCCCTGGGCAGTTCAGCGTCCACAGACTAGACTCCTCCTTCTCTTCCTCCTCCCCTTCTGCCTTCCAGTGTCTTACTTCGTAGCCCAGGTTACCCTCCTGCCTCAAGAAGCTTAGAATTACCTTACCTTCCTCCTTTCGGCTTATGCCCATGGGCATGTGTCTGCATGTGTATGCAGGCCAGAGGTCGTTTTGGGGGCTGCTATTTGTTTTTGTTTTTTTGTTTTGAGACAAGGTCTATCTATCATGGAGACCTGGGACTGCCAGATTATTCTAGACTCCTTGACCAGAGAGAGTCCTGGGGTGCTTCCTATCTCAGGGACCCATTTGTCTCCCATTTTCCAGTGCACAGGTTAGAAGCTGGCCACTGAAACTGACCTTTTCTACGTGGGTTCTTGGGAGTTGGACTCACACCAAGCACTATACTGAGTTATGTACCCAACTCTAAAGTTTCTTTCTAAAATATGGGTTGTTCTGAGTTTCAAAACACACGTAGTTCCAGGATTTAGAATTAGAGATGCTCAAAAAGTGCATACCTGTTTCACAGAGCAGAGTCAAACACACATGACCCCTCCCCATCCCTCCTCCCTGTCCTTCTGGTCCCCCTCAAATATATTATTCTACTTGTCTGGTGATATTTCCCTGTTGGGTTCCAGAGCCCAGCCATGTGTTCCTATTTATAGACACTTACTTGGAGGGAAGAGCCCCCAGCTAAAATTAACAATGTCCTCAGACACCACCTGAAGCCTATAGGGGTGTTTTCCCCACTTGCTGGACACACCTACCTGTGGTCCCACCGAGGTTTTTGGTAAATGCTTTGAGTTACAGCTTTCTTTGTCTTGTAACTAATAACACCCCCCCACACACACACACAGACACACACATAACCACTTCCATAGTGGACTGTGTCTTACTGGTAAAGGATATTTAACTCAAGAACCATCACTCATTTTCTTTGAGGTGAGGGTGACAGTTGAAAGCTCATGGCCTGCCTCGGTGACTTAGTGAGACTCCCGTAATCCCAGCAAGCCAAGCAGGAAGGCTGAGGCAAGAAGGTCGGGAGTTCGAGGTTATGCTCTGCTACACAGTGATTTTGAGGCAAGCCTGGGACACATGAGACCCTAAATGAAGCCAGACAAAAGGCTGAGGAAGTAGTTCAAAGGCAGTGATCTTCTAACCTAGCATCCACAAACCCTCAGTTCAACCCCTACTTGGTACTACAAAACAAAGAAAGAAAGAAAAAACGCCACCACCTTGGTTTGGTGGCCTTTTAGCTGTATTACTTTGGGTAGGTTTCTTATCCCTTCTGGGCCCTTGAACCCTCATAAAAGGAGTAATAATAAATAGTAATTCCTCTGTCCTTCGGTTGGTCTGAGTTAGGAAATGTGGCTTGGTCCAGGGCTACCAGATATAGCACAAGTACTTATTACATGGTATATGGCTGTATTAAAACAAAACAGAACAAAAAACCTTGTTCATTATTTAACTAAAATTCAAAATTATTCTTAGTCAATAGTCAACCTTACCATATCAAGCTAAAAAATATCTATACTGCCATGATAGTTGGACATGTTCAATTGGGAATATGATGTTTCCTTTTCTTTGATACACACTAATGGGTTAGCTTGGTAATAAATACGTGGGATCTTTTGAGAGAAAAAAAAAAGAAACGATTTAAACGGGCATTCTGAATTTGTCTTTTGCTAAGCTTGGCCAATTTATCCTGCCGTGGAATTAATCCCCAGTATATATTAGCTGTGTGTAAATAATAAATGTCAAGGGGCTGGGAGTCTAGCTCAGTATTAGAACCTGTACTTAGCATTCATGAAGCCCTGGTTCAGTTTCCAGCACCGCTGGTCATAATAATGATGATGTCAAACGACAAGGAAAGCTTTTTCTTCCCCCCAGACAGAGTTTCTCTGTATAATAACCCTGGCATTCCTGGACTAGCTTTGTAGACCAGGTTGGCCTTGAACTCATAGAGACCCACCTGCCTCTATCTCCCAAACGTTGGGATTAAAAGCATGCGCCACCACACCCGGCGAAAGCTTTTTATTATTAGCGTTTGTGTGTATCTAACCCTCTTCTCTAGTGCTTCTGGGTGTTTATTCATTTATTCCTTTAACAGTTACATATTGACATGGACATAGTCACATGTCAGTGTTAATTGCAAGTCACAGTTGCAAGCCTTGGGGACACAGCACTCAACCAGTCCATTGTCATTGGTACTTCCAGTCTGACAAGGAAGCAGAAGATTAAATTCCCACAATGATTAGTAACTTGTGACAAGTTATTAGTAAATCGTGACGAGCTTCGAGAAATCCCAAGTGCAATGATGGTCTATCATGGCCCCATGCTGTTCTGGAGGCAGTGGCTCACATGTTCCTCTTTTCTTCCACCCAGAGAGTGCCTGGCCATGGCACTGAGAGAGAAATCTTGGGAAGCAGACCCTGCTGGCCCAGGGAAGGAGGGCGGGTGTTGATGGGGGGGGGTCTCAGCAGTGGTAACCCCCCAACTCTGCCAGTCTCAGCAAGCTGGGAGTGGTGGGTGGAGCTAAGGAGAGGTCATGCGGCAGGGGTCTGTAGAACAGCATGGAAAGGTGCTCCCCAGCCTGCAGGCTCCAGGCGGAGGACTGGGTTCAGCATGACTGGCCTCTGGTAATGTCAGGGCTGGAAAGGAACACAAAGATCAGCCGACCTGACATTTGACGGATGGGGACACAGCACTGAAGAGGGAAGTGACTTTTTTGTAGGTCACAGAGATCTTTCCTGGTGGTGTTGCCACCAGAACCCAGGCTGACTCCCCACCAAGTCCCCGCTCCCTCACCAGAGGTGGGGCTGGAGGAGAAGGATCTCTGAGTGCCTAGCCCTTTCTCCCTCCCTGGGAATCCCCGACACAGGGTCACCAGAAAGCTCTTGGCCCTTTTCTCCCACATCTCCAGGCTGGTTTCACTAGGCTTTCTCTGCATCACAGTAGGGGAGTTACTGAGGCCAACCTCAAATAACAAATGAGGTCCTGAAGGAGTTTCGTTTCCTAGGGGCTGAGGTGGCCACAATTCCTGATGCTCAATAGCCAGCTCCCGGCAAGCTACCTAGGAGTTCTTCTCCCTTCTAGCTTCCCTCTCCAACTAGGAGTAGGAGCTCCTTAAGCATGTGGACCTCCATCTCCAGAGTCACCCATTCAACCCTTCCCTCTGTATGCCCATGATAAATAGGACAGGACTTTCCTAGTGGCTTCTGCCCCAACTCATGCCTACATCCACTGCCTCAGGAGAGACCTCCCCTTCCCTTCCTGGCTGCTGAGATGCTGAGATCACGTGTGGTCCTAGGGCCCAGGGTGTGGACTCTGTCCTGAGACATCCTACCTTCATCTTCCAATGCCACCTGCACCTCTGTATTTGGCAGCTCTGTAGCTCATTCCTGGGGACTGGGCAAGATGGCTTGGTCAGTAAAGAGTAAAGATGGCAAGCATGAGGACCCAAGTTTGAGCCTTAGAATCCTCGTAAAATGCCTTGTCTGGTGGTATGTGCTTGTAATCCTAACTCTGAGGGCGCAGAGACAGCTAGATCCCTTGTGCTTCCTGGTCAGCCAATCTATCCAAAATCGTAAGCTCCAGAACAAGAGACCCTGTCTCAAAGGAGGTAGACAGCATTCCTGAAGATGACACCTTAGGGTGTCCTATGGCCTCTACATGTACACATGTACATGCGTATCCACATACACACAAACGCATGCATGCATACACATTAATCAGTAATTAAAAAATTAAGCTGCCACACAAATGCTTTGGACCTTCTTCCAGTGAGATGTGGTGTCCATGTTTTCTCTCTCCTCAAAGCTGAGTGGACTGTGTAGGGGACACTGGGCCTCCCTATCCTCTTCAACCCACTAGACCCCTGGCTGTTTTTCCGCCTGGGCCAGTTAAGGGTAGTCTGCCAAGGATGGCCTCAGCTTGGGTCTCTCTCTACAGAAACAAGGTTAGGAGGGTGGATCTTAAGGACAGTTCATCTGCCTTCATCTTCTTTAGGAGTGCCCGCTTCTAAAGTGAACATGGCCAGGGCACTGTGCTTCAAGGACACCCCCAGTCGCGTGTACTGGTTTGGCCAACAGTCAGAGCTGTGGGCCCTGATGACGGCCATTATCAAATGCCTGCAAACTGGAAGGAGTTGAACTTGTGGAGAAAGCATCAACAACCGCTAGAGATGCTGGGAGTTTCTTGGTTCTAGCTCAGACCATTTTTAGAAAAGCTGACTAATCTGTAACAAATGTTTGTGACTTCTCACCCACCTTGGGAACCTCCATCCTCTACAGTGTCCCTGGACACCTTCCGCCCAGGGCCACTATATCTTTTTTCTACCACTAGGGTCCCTGACTGGTCTTCTGTCTCAACTATGTGCAGAATCTACTGAGAACAGTCTCGTCTTGGCCCAGTTCCATCACTAGGCCTCCTTCTGGACTCCTTTGCAGTCCTTTCTGGGGGCCCCGTGTTTCTCAGTATGCCTTCCTACTAGCTGGCCCTGGGGAGGCTTCCCAGAATCCTCCCCAAAGCAAACACCTCACTCAGGGTTGGGATGTGGGGTGGGCATCCTTCTGTTCCTCTCTGCAGCCTCCAAACTGTTCCTCCTTTCACCTCCCGACCTGTATTTATCTATTTTGTAGTGCTGGGATGGAAGCCAGGGCCTTGCTTGTGCTAGGTAAGTTCTCTTCCACTAGCTATCCCCCAGGTGGAAATGATTTTGTGATGGAGTTTCGCTGTGTAATTCAGGCTGGGCTCAAATTCATAATCCTCCTGTCCCAGATCCCAAGGGCTGGAGTTAGAGGTGTGCATCACCATACCTGCCAGCCTCTGGTTCTTCTACACACACCTTAGCCATCCATGCCCTGGGACGGCCTCCACTCACTCCCACTCAGGACAGGGACTGGGGCTTTGGCTCTTAGCTGGCTGCCTGGCATCCACCCCAGCCTCATTCCTGATGATTCTGGCGCATACCTTTCTGACCTTCTTACCTACTCTATGGACTGCTTTTCCCACACTCATTCTCCTGGTCCTTGACGGCGCTACCAACCGTTCTGCCCTGGATGTCCATCCTGCCACTGCCTCCCGTCCTCCCAGCTCACTTTATCTGGAACAAGCTTCTTCTAGGCTCCACTTTCCTGCGGGACATCACGCTCACCCTTTTTTTTTTTTTTTTTTCCTTTTGTTCATTTCCCACATCGGTATCTATGCTCGAGCATCTTTGGTCAATTCCTTTGCTGAAATCCTGCCCATTGCTACCCACTTCTCGGCCTGTCCCCAGTGATTGCCCATCACACAAAAGGCCCTGAGTCTGACCCCCGGCATCAACTGCACAAAAACACACCAGAACACTAGTGTCTAGGAATCTTTCCCTTGCGCTGCTGGCACAGGTCACATCGCCTTATGGATGAGTTTCTGTCTGTGTCTGTGGGAGGCTGGGATTCCTGCCTCTCCCATCTTACTCTGGTCAGCTCCGCAGCCATGTGTGATGGTGGCCAAGCCTGTGAACTGCACTCCACAGTAAAAAAGTTGTGTGAAGGGCTATGAGGGTTTAACATATGATACTTCTCTTTCCTTTCTTTTTCTTTCTTTCTTTCTTCCTTCTTTCCTTTCTTTCTTTCTTTTTTTTCTTTTTTTTTTTTTTGGTGTTTTTAAGACAGGGTTTCTTTGTGACCCTGGTTGTCTTGAAACTTGCTCTGTAGACCAGGCTGACCTGAAACTCAGAGAGATCTTCTGCCTCTGCCTCCTGAGTGCTGAGATTAAAGGCGTGCACCACCATGTACATACATACATACATACATATATATGTATATATATACTTTTACATTTATTTGTTCATTTATATTATACCTGTGTGTATGCATGTGCACATACATGCCACAATGTGTGTACAGAGGACAATTGTGAGGACTGGCTCTAGGTTCTCTCCTTCTACCATGTAGGTCCTGGGGGCGGAACTCAGGTCCTCAGACTGTGGCACACACCTTATCTACTGAGTCTATGTACTTTTTTTTTTTATTAAGAGGGTCTGACTCGATTTACCAAAGTTCAAAGGGAATCACGGCCTCAACCACATATGCAATTGCATGTCACCCAACAGTCACTCCTTCCCCTCGAGAAAGTTTCAAATGGAGCCTCCGCTGCTCAGAGCGAGCACCTGGTGTATAGGGAAGCTGCTGGGCTGCCAAGAGGTTAAGTAGAGGTTGAAGGCGCTCTTCTGGGTGACCTATCCATATAGGGCTCTAAAGGGAACTGGGATGACTTTGGGGCACCCCTAACCTTTGGAGCTGATGTCATCGTGATAACCACTCACCCACAACACATCTCGTGGCACAGCAGTTCTCGTAGGGAGAGGTGAGGGCCCTAACACAGGGCTATGTGTCTGTCTAGTGGTCTCATGAGCGTACAAGAGGAACCATCTCCCCCACACCCCACCAACAAAACAAAACAAAAAAACAAAGAAACTGAACCTACGTGGATTTGCATCCCTTGAAGGCCTGCTCATTCTTTCATTCTGTAAAGACGTAGGTATTAAGATCCAGCTCTGAGCTGAGTGTAAGGATGCACGTGTGTAACCCTGATACTGAGAGGCTGAAGGAGGGGGGGCAACTTGAGTTCAAGGCCAACCTGGTCTACATAGCCAGGGCCAGTCCAGCCAGGGTGTACAGTGAGACCCTGTCTCAAACAAAACAAACAAACACCCCCATAACACAAAACTAAATCTGAACTCAAACCACCAACCAAACTGAACTTTCTTCATAGCATGAGGCTGAGGCCAGAAATCAGACAACTTGGATTCGATTCCAAGGAGCCAAGCTCCCCAAATATCTGCCATGGGGATTCTGCCAGCAAGGCACTTAGGTGTCTCAAGCTTTCATTTTCTTTTTTTAAAACATTTATTTATTTATTATGTATACAGTATTTGCTCTACATATATGCCCGTGCAGATCTCAATGTAGATGGCTGTGAGCCACCATGTGGTTGCTGGGAATTGAACTCAGGACCTTGGGAAGAACAGCCAGTGCTCTTAACCTCTGAGCCACCTCTCCAGCCCAGCTTTCATTTTCTTAATGTTTCTTTTAGTGATTTACTTTTTTAAAAACCTAAGTTTAAGCCGGATGTGGTGGTGCAGGTCTTTAATCCCAGCACTAGAGAGGCTGAGGCAGGCAGATCTCTGTGAGCCTGGACCACAGGGTGAGTTACAGGACAGCCAGGACAACACAGAGAAACCCTGTCTCAAAAAAACCAAAACAACAACAACAAAAACCCCCTAAGTTTAGATAATAGAATATTATTATCAGTTGCCAAATACGTATGGACTGGACATTGGGGATGTATGTTATACCTTATAATTTTCATAATTGTTGCCTAATTGTTCTTATTGTTTTGTATTGTATTTGTTGTTATAAGAAAAAGAGACTTTTGTTGGACTAAAAGGGGGAACTGTTTCGGGGAAAAACTACACCTTAAATGAAAAAAGAAAAAGTGGATAGGAGGGTGAGGGGGAAGAAGGTAGGAGGGTGGGACTGGGAGGGGGAGGAGGGAGGGGAATGTGATTGAGATGTAACTTGAAGAAATAAATAAATGTTGGGGAAAACAAATAATTTTTTCTTTTAATTATTTGGTGTGCGTGTGTGTGCATGTGCATGTGTGTGTGTGCATGTGTGCATGTGTGTGCTCATGTGTAGGACAGAGAACAACCCCAAGTGTCCCTCCTAGAGATGTCTTACTGATTAGGCTAGTTGACTGGTCTGAGAGTCACAGATCCTCCTGTCTTTGTCTCCTCAGGGCCAGGGTTATCAGCCTGTGCCACCAACACAGCTCATGATTGTTGTAGCGGGTAGCGGGCAGTTTACTGACTGCTGCGCTCCAATTCTTCCTGCCTTTGAGTTCACAAAAATGGACCTGGAGACTGCTGTCTTTGCTCATCCTTGTCCTGGCCTCTTTTGCTGGTTCACACTTCTGCACAGTCCTCCGTCCTGTGGGTGTGCCACAAAGTCTGTGCCATTCTGTCACTGATGGGCACACAGACTGCTTTCAGCCTCTTATGAACCAAGCCATTTTAAACACTCTTGTTTGTGACTTTTGGTGAACACTCTATACTTGTTTTAGAAATTCCTGGCTTCCTTCATGTGCTCAGTGTCAGTAGATGGAGCGAGTTTTTCAAAGTACACACAGACACACACAGAGACAAAGACACACACACACACAAACACACAGAGACAAAGACACACACACACACACACACACACACACACAGAGTCCTTGATTCCAGACAGTGGAGATCCAATCACTCCATATCCCTGCCAACATTTGACACCAAGTCTTTGCTCTCAGCTCTGATGCTTATACAGTGAGACCATGTGGTGCTTTTAATTTGCATTTCTCCGATGCCTAATGAAATCAACATGTTTATTAGCGTCTTACATGCCCTCTTTTGTGAAGCATCCAGTTGTCTGCCAGTTTTACTACATGGATTTCAACAGTTTCTATTGATTTTTCCTACAGGTAAGAGCTCATTATATATTCCAGATATTAATATTTTGATGGATATGATCTATGCATGACACGATCTGTCCAGTGAACTCTACTTTATGGGGCATTTTTATTATAACTAGAAACCCTGGTGCTATAAAATAAATAGAATACAAGCAGAATCTGTTATCTTTACATTCTAGTTAGCTACCTTGCTAGTGGGTGGCTACGGGAAGCCTCCTGGTCCATATCAGCAAGCAAGTGCATGCAGCAAGAGAAGAAAGGGGTTGAGGAGATGGCTCACAGTGTCCTTGTCCTGAAAGTGTGGAGAAAGACTTTGAATCTCTAGGACCCAAATAAAAGCCAGGCAGGTGTGGTGGTCACTGTAATGCCAGCATTCAGGAGACAGGGACATGGAATCCCTGGGACAAGCTGACTAGCCAGGCTAACCAAATCAGTGAGCGCTGTGTTCAATTGTAAGACCCTGTCTGTCTCTCTCAGTGAGCGAAGTGGGGCACTATTGAGGAACAGAGCCAACATGAACTTCAAGTCTTCAGTTCATTGAGTAGGCGTATACATATACACACCCAAAAAAGGAATAAAAATAAGTTTTAGAAAAGAATAATAATTATAAAAAAGGAATAAGAAGGAGGGTGCTGAGGACCTCTGGGAACTTTCTTCTTGATGTAAGGTGAAAGTTTCACAGAGTTAAAAAAAACAAAAAAAAGAAACAATTTCCAGATGGCAATGCTCATGTTCCATTGTCACCCTACTGTACCCTTGTCATTCCTCACAGGAAGTGCTGGTGCCTCCTGTAATTTAGTGCCACCCTCCTTGTGAACCTTACACCCTGCCCAACTAGCATGTGAGCCACAAATTCAAAGACAGTCTTTAGGAGAGGTTGACAGAATGAGATGGACAGTTGAGAAAAGCTGTTCTGCCACCAGCTGTGTGACAGGAAGTCAAGACAGTTGGTGGGAGGGGCTCCTGAGCTAGGAGGGAGTTGGGGCTGGAGTGGGTGTTGAACACACAGGAGGTAGACTGCGACATGCTGATTGGTTGGTGTGAAGGAGAGCAGAGACCCTTCTGAGCTGGCTCTGGGAACTCTAAGCTAGAAGACTGAGGAGAGAGAAGACAGGAGTACCCCTTGAGGGGAGGGAGGTGAGGGAGTCACCTTCGGGAGAGTCATCATTCATTCGTTCAGGTGTAGGTGGCAAGGCGCAGCAGCCGGTCAGACAGACAAAATTTCCTGTTCTGATGGACTCTCGGGTTTATGGAAAAGAGAGACTGGAAAGGGCAAAGACTTCTCAAGCAGAGAGGTATCAGTAGGAGTGTTGGGCAGTTTTTCTCAGGCAGATGTGAACACATGTCTACTTACCCGGGATAGGACACCAATAGTGAACCAGAACTTATCACCTCCCCCCCAATCTGAGTCCTGTTTGTGGAGATGATGGTTATTGGGGTTACTCTTCAGGAGCATGGGTGCCTCAGGCAGCTGCATCATGAAAAAGCCCACTTCAGTCTGGGTCAGATGACTCATGCAAGGGACATTTCAAGTTCCCTGTGTCACTTGTAACTTTCCTGTGAGTTTTTATACAACTCTTGAGAATTTCCTGAGTGTCTCTCTCCCTCCCTCCCTCCCTCCCTCCCTCCCTCCCTCCCTCCCTCCTTCCCTCCCTCCCTCCCTCCCTCCCAAGGATGGAATGCTTCCACCTGCAGCTGGTGGAGCATAGCAGGGGGTAGTTGTGCATGGATGCAGGAGTTTGGGCTGCAGGGTTGGTTGAGGCCAAGAAACTGGAGGGACACAGTTACAACTCTGTGGGTGGGTGACCCTACCCAGCCACCAGTTGAGGAAGCCTAGGAGTGAGAGGGCTAATGACAAGCATTCAGGAGAGAAGGGGAGGAGACCCTATAAAGACAGTCACCCCTTGGAATGGGGGGGGATTTGTAGTAAAAGTGATGACAAGAAGAGAGCTTCTAAGATTGGATAACTGAAGCTTTCAATCAAATATCAACCCCTTTCTGTGTGCCGGGCTCTGGGCAACCAGAGATAAAAGAGGAGTCTCTTAAGGAGACAGGTGTGTGAGCCTATAGAGGACAGGGACTCACATTTGTGTAGGATATACATATATATATGTGTGTGTGTGCATAGGTGGGTGCTCTTGGGTGTGCATGCCTATGGAGGCCAGAGGTTGGTGCTGCCAATTGGACAGGGACCAGAGGCTCTGCATCCCAGGACCCAGGGGGACATTGAGGGCAGGGCTTCCTTCCAGATCTTCAGCGTCTTCTGGTGCCAGTACACAGCAAGGCTCATTAAGGTCCTTCACCCAGGCCACACTTTGAGAGCACGTTAGAGAAAACTCAGACTGAAGGTGCCACTGGAGAAGGTGCCCTGGGTGGGGTGAGAGATAGAGACCCAGTACCAGGACAAAAGGAGGAGAGCCCAGGCCACCAGGGACTTGGGAGTCTTGGAATTGTGAGGTAGGGTGGGTAGGAGGAGACACTCAGGCAGCCTAAGCAACACCCACCCCCTGCCTGAGGAAATTCCCTTACATTCTCCCTTTCTAGGCTTGTTTTCTTCTTCTTCTTCTTCTTAGGGGGGTATACTCATTGCTTCACTCGAGGCTTGGAACTTAAAGCCGGACTGAAACCTGTGGGCTAGGACACAGTGGATAAGACACTTGGGTTCTCTTGGCTCACACAAAGTCCCAAAGCTCCCCCCTGGCTCTGGGTGTGTCTGTAGAATTACCCCTCGGGTAAAAGGCCTCTCGTGCCCCCTGCTGGTAGCTCTGCTCGTTGTAGCCCAGTCACTCCCCTGGGGACCTGGTGAAAAGCAAGGCCGGTTTAGGTGTCTCTGTGTGTGTGTGTGTGTGTGTGTGTGTGTGTGTGTGTGTGTGTGTGT
>CAJQZJ010034446.1:1240003-1257023 GCA_907164525.1 Lophiomys imhausi
TGTGTGTGTGTGTGTGTGTGTGTGTGTGTGTGTGTGTGTGTGTGTGTGTGTGTGAGAGAGAGAGAGAGAGAGAGAGAGAGAGAGAGAGAGAGAAACACCGGTAGAGGCTTCCTAATTGATTCACCTCCCTTTATCCAGTTGGGAGCTGCTCTTCAGAAACCTATCAGAGGCAGTTCTGGGAGCCACACACCTCAGCATGGACCCTTTTGGGTCTGAAGTGCTTTGTGCCCAGTGCAGAGAGCCAGCCTCCAGGGGTTACATGCTGTGTGAGTCCATCTACGCAACAGTTTCAAAGGAAGGAATGAGAAATGGAGGAAGCCCAGGTTGCTGATGGGGAAGACAGGGAGATGTGAGGATAAAAGGGACCCCCAGGAAGTGAGCAGAAGAATTGGCTCAGCGGGTAAGAACACTTGTTGCTCTTGCATAGGACCCTGGTTCAGGTTCCATCAGTACCCTGGCAGCTCACAATGGCTTGTAACTCTGATCCCAGGGTATCTAGATGTCCTCTTCTGGCCTAGGTGGCCACTGGTCATGCACATAGTGTACATACATACACGCAGGAAAAACACTCATACACATAAAATAATAAAATAAAAAGGAATCCCATCCCATTTCTGGTTCCCCCATTGTGGTGCTGGAGATCCACCGAAAGCCTCTCACATTCTGAGCAAATGTTCTTCGGGTAAGAGGTCTGACAAGAATTTTTTTATTTTTTAATTTATTTTTATTTGGGGGAGGCAGGGTCTCACTCTTCAGCTCTGGCTGGCCTAGAACTCACTATGCAGACCAGGCTGGCCTCAAACTCACAGAGACCCATCCATTTCTGCCTCCCAGGTTCTGGGGTTAAAGGTGTGTGCCACCATGTCTGGCAGAAATGGGGCTTTTGAAGAGGTGGAGCCCTTCTATTTTGATTCTGGTAGTGGCTATGAGAATTTGTACCTGTGACAAGACATAGAATTCTACCTAAAGACACACAGTAAGGAATGTGCAAAGGCCAGAACTTCTTGGAATAGGTGAGCCCTCAGCATGGCAAGGTGTATGGAGCCCATCACTTCGCAGGATCAATGTGCATAGCCGCTATGTAAGACATTATGTGGGGTTTGGGTGCTAACAATGGCCTGAAACTTCAGCACCAGGGATCCAATGTTCTCTTCCCGCCTCAGCAGATACCTGCACACATTGGACACACACACACACACACACACACACACACACACACACACACACACACACCCTGAGACATTCATAAATAAAAACAAAACAAATAATAAAAACACATACATCTTGGAGGAAGAGGAGGGGGAGAAAGAGAAAGAAGAGAAACGATCTCCGTGTGCTGCGATCCCAGCACTTTGGATGTGGAGGCTGGAGGATCAGAAATTCAAGGTTATCTTTGGCTGTATAGCAAATTGGAGTCCGGTCTGACTGCGTGTGACTCCGTCTCAACACTGCACAACAGGGACACAGGGGGACCTGGCCACCCAGTCCTGCTGATCGTCGCCACCTGGTGGTGCATGTGAGCAGCGCAGGATGAGACGTGCTCTGTCGCCGGCTCCCGAACTCCACCCCTTTTTAGTAAAAGAAATCTACAGGGTCCCTCCCAGTCCTCTTGTCAGGCCAGTGAGTCCGTCCCTTCCTGCTTGGGTCTGGCAGGCCAGGCCATTCTGCTACCTCAAATACGTGCTTCGAAGCATATAGCATGAGACGCTGCTGGGCTGAGATCTTTGGAAAAGAGTGTTCCAGGGCCCTGGGATCAAAGGAGTCATGGGCCTGACATGATAGTCCTGTGGTTGTCACTCTTTTGGACCTGGGTTAGCCTAGAAACAGGAATAAAGACTCATGTGACTTCACAAATGTCCCTGCACTAGGTTCAGGGCTAGGGAAGCTGTACACATCCCACTGTGCAAACATCCCCAGCTTCTGAAGCAGGTGTGGATGTCCCCATTTTCTAGATGAGTGTCCTGGTGCAAGCGACCTTCTAAAATCACTCAATAAGAAATGTCAGGCCAGGCAGTGGTAGGGCAAGCCTTTAATCCCGGCATAGAGGCAGAAACAAGCCAGTCTCTGAGTTCAAGGCCAGCCTGGTCTACAGCGTGAGTTCCAGGACAGCCAGGGCTGCACAGAGAAACCCTGTCTTGATTTTTGGTTGTGAGCCTAGCCTTTAACGGCTGAGCCATCTCTCCAGCCCCCTGTCTTGATTTTTAAAAAGAAGAAGAAAAGAAATGTCAGCAGGGAGCTGGGGAGGGGGCTTAGTGGTTAAAAGCACTGCCTGCTCTTCCAGAGGACCTGGGTTTGCTTCCCAGCATTGATGTCAGTGACTGCAACAACCTGTAACTCCAGTTCCAGTGGATCTGACACCCTCTTCTGGCTTCTGCATCCACACACATGAAGCCTACACATGAATAAAAATAAAAAGTATTTTTTTAAAAAAATGGTAGGGCCAAGACTTGAACTCTGGATATTTGCATTTTGACATCTTCGGTTGTGAATGAGTATTACATTTATTTTCTCTCTCTCTCTCTCTCTCTCTCTCTCTCTGTGTGTGTGTGTGTGTGTGTGTGTGTGTGTGTGTGTGTGTGTAGAGGACAGTCTGGGAGAGTCAGTTCTCTCTTTCTACCATGTGGGCTCCAGAGACCAAACTCAGGTCCTCAGGGTTGGCAGCAGAGGGTCTTTACCCATGAACAAGTATTTTTTGAACACCTCTTATGCCAGTCACTGTGTTAGGTACTGAGGATGCAACAAAATCTCCTCCCTCTTGGGGCTTGTGGTGTCATGGGGGTGGGGGACTGATACAGCCATCATAATATCTGGATATAAAATGACAAAGTGAGAAAAGAGATGTATATAGGTCTCTCATGGTGTATGCTGGGGAAGGTGGCACAGGTGCCACCAGGAAGAATGGAGAGGGATAGTGGCTTCAGAACAGTGCCAAGAGACAGCTGATTATGTGAAGGAAAAAGTGAAAAAGAACAAAGCATATGCAAAGGTCCTGGAGCAGGAAGGAACCCAGGACATTTGGGAAACTGATGGGAGCACGTTGTAGCTGTAGTTCAGAAACCAAGCCAGTGTGTGAGGGCAGGCCTCTCCAGGGCTTGACTGGGTGTGTGCTCTAGCCAAGAAGCCCTCTCAGAACTTTGGAAGTATCAATTCATGAACCCTTTACACCGCCCTATGGAGTAGGTACTGCCATTTCATCCCCATCCTGCAGATGAATACACTGGGGTTCAGAAGAGTCAGTCAGTCTGGGTTTGAATCCAGGCAGTTTGGTTCCAGTGCCCTGCCACTTTGTCACTCTGCTGGGGGGTGAGAAGGTGGCTGAGGCCAGGCAAGGGCTGATCCTGGTGGGCTAGACCCAAGCTGGTGGCCCCGTTCCAAACTTATTTAGATAAAAGGAAAAACAACTTGTTACGTTCTATTTTGGGGGTAGGGAGAGAACATGTGTCACAACCATCATGTGGAGGTCAAAGGGCAACTTTTGGGACTTGGTTTCCCCCTTCTGCACTCAGGTTGTCAGGCTTGGCAGTAGACCCCTTTCCCTGCTGAGCCACCTCACCGAACCCAAGTCTAAGGTGTAAAATTGGGGCAAACTCGCCAGGGCTGTGTTTCAAACTGAGGCTAGATGGAGGGGTGGGAGGCTGAGGACATGGCATAAGGAAGACGCTAAGCAGCAAGCTGTTAGCTCCCTCGACTAGACTGGTGGGAGAAAGAGAGCAGGCAAGGCAGAGGCCAAGGATAAAGAAATGGACTGAAGAGGGTCTGCTATCTTCCTAGGTTTTAGCCTGTCCAGCTGGGAGGTGACAGAGCCATTTCCTGAGACAGGCAAACCCTGGAGGAAGACTTGGTCTGGGGAAAATCATGAATCTAGTCTTAGGCTGAGGTCTGCCTCAGGGCAGGCATCACTGATGGTGTGGCTGGTATCACTCCGGGAGCGAGGATAGGAAGGAGGGTCTGACTTGAAAATTCCTTCTTCCTGTGCTTGGCCAGAGGTGGGAGGAGCATGGGGCCAAGGAAGAAATGTTTCCAGAAGCGCCTGCATGTCATGGGAAGAACCTGGAGACTCAAGGTGTCTATCAACATGGGTGTGTTGTCGAGTCCACAAGAGATTCCGTGGTCTGTGATCTGTGGCATGTCGGGGTTGAGATGGTGCATGGGACAGCAAACATGGACATCTTTCAAAGTCTAGCTGAACATATAGGTGCTTGCCATCAAACCTGACAACCTGGTACCCATATGGTGAAGGACCAGCTTTTGCAAGTTGTCCTTTGATCTCCACACACACACACAAACACACACACACACACATGCCATAACATGCATGTACCTTCAACACACACACACATACATAATATATAAATGGATATAATAATTTTAAAATTCTGGCTGCGAGAGGGGGACAGTGGCTGTGGTTGCAGAGAGGTGTGTGGTGGAGGGTTGCTGGGGGTGAATGTGACTGGAGCATGCTCCCATGGGGTCAGGTGGGTGTAGTAGTGGATACTGTGGGTACCTTGACCCTCCCTCTTCCACGACTAAAGTGCAAATTTCCACAGTGTATGGAGGCCCAACTATGTAGAGGTGGTGACCAACAGCTGTCACCCCACCCCTCTGGGACATGCCCAGGGCTGAAAAGAAATGCTTTGCCCAGATCTGTGCCACCCATCAGGCAACTTGGGTGGTTGGTCAATAGGGCAGTCAGCACAGGAAGGGCAATGTGTAAGCTCACCCAGAGCCTCTGGGAGCTTGGCTGAGTCTGGACATGGGCTCTATCATGTGCAGGTGTTGGTCTTGAGTGAGTGCACGAAGCTCACCTCCCTGACCCTGTTTCCTGGTGGCTTCCACCTGACACAACGGCTCAATATGGAAGAATCATGGAGAGTCATGGTGTATTCAAGAAAGAAAGGTAACTGGGTAACTAGTCATCCTCAGGGAGAGGTGGAGAACCAGGGAGAGAAGGAGCTGGTCCGAGTCTCACTGTGGTTGTTGTTTCCACCGTTTCTGGGGGCAGAGGCCAAGCCATCTGTGGAGGAGGAGGGAGGCAGATCCGGGCTCTGAGGAGGTCTAGTGAAAGCCAATGGTGGGAGAAAATACAACACTCCCCTACCCATGGGTGCTGATGGAGATGGTGGGGGCGGTCCCCAACAAGTAAGATGCAAGGGTCACTGTGGGACCTGGTGGCAGTTGTGTTCCTGAAAGGATGGGAACACACAGGTCATGGGATGGACGCTCACAACCTTCTCCAATACACACTGAAGCTGGGGCCCCAGTGTGATGTGTTTGGAAGTGGAGCCTTCGGGAGTGACTAGGTTTAAGTAAGGTCATGATTGATGTTGGGATCCGAGTACTTGTGTGGAAAGACCAGACCTCACTGTTCAGCCTCACTGCCATTTAAGAACATGGCAAGAAAGTACTGCCTGCAAGCCAAAGATGTCTTCATCCCACCCTACCCCACCCCACTGCAGCCTCAAATTGAACATCCAGCCCTCAGCTTTGTGAGAAACACATTTCTGATGATTAAGCCGTCTGGTCTGCAGGGTTATGGCAGCAACAGCTCTCTGAGGCAATGTGGCCACAGAAACATTTGTACAGTGGTATCTGTCATGACACCCTCATGACACCCTCCGAGAGGATGTAACCCAAAGAACCTTCAGTTGGCAAATGAATTAAGAAAAGGTGGCAGCTGGCCTGATGATGCCATGTCAGCACTTGGGAGGTGGAGGTGGGATGGTCAGGAGTTCAAGGCCAGCCTTAGCTATGCAGTGAGGTGGGACGATGGAGGCAGGCTGAGGATCAGTGTAGGTAGCCCTTCACATACCACTAAGAGTCCAGGATGTTTAAGCTAGAAGCTAGCCTTCCAGGCCATTATCAAAGTATGTTCACCAAAGTAGGAGAATAAACATATTTTATTTAACAGTTATCAGGTTGCCTAAAGACTTTAAATATATAGGTGTATGGCAAGAGGCCTCCATT
Organism: Lophiomys imhausi; assembly: GCA_907164525.1. Taxonomy (NCBI): domain Eukaryota; kingdom Metazoa; phylum Chordata; class Mammalia; order Rodentia; family Muridae; genus Lophiomys; species Lophiomys imhausi. The sequence goes on from CAJQZJ010034446.1 coordinate 1,245,968, forward strand.
CGTTCTCTTCTTAGCCCTGCTACCATCAGGGCTGGGCTTGCATCAGCCTTACTCACTGGGCTCAAAGCTCCAGAACGCATGTGCAGAACCCACGCCCCAGAGCACAGTGCCTGGCACATGAGGACCCACAATAAATATTGCCTGCAAGAAACCGAGGGAGTAATCCGAGTAAAAAGCTAGCACAGTCTGAATGCTCAATAAATATTAGCTATTATTGTCTGTGGAGTCAGTGAGGGTGGGTGGAGCTAGGGGCTCAGATCCATAAACTGAGGCGGTGTTTGCAAGAGGAAGGAAGGGGGCAGCTGGTACAGGCTCCACTCTGCCTGAGTCTGTGACCCTACAACAAGCCTCTCCTAGCTCTGCATGGTAAGTGGGTACCAGGTAGGCACCCAGCCAGGGTGCAGACAGGGGCTGGGGGCTTCTACTTCTGCTGTTTTTCTTCTCCCTCAACAGCTTTGGTAGGTTCCCTGTTGCCTTCAGGGACTCCCCAACCCCTAGCCCACACATTGTCCTGCAGCATATTTACTCCAGTCTACCCATAGGCAGTGGTGCTGGGGCCTCACTTCCTCCTCTAGAAGCTGGGCTTGATGGGTGGGGGGGAGCCTCTGCAGGGGATCTGATCAGCTGCCGAACCCTGAAATCATTTGACTTCTACAGGACTCAGTTTCGGAAACCATGTGTAGTAGGTACAGGGTAGGCATATGGTGCAAATGACAAACCCCTGTAGAGAATGGGTGTGACCCAGGGAGAGAGGCGAGCATGGGAAAAGCCGTCAGGTGGCCTGCATTAGGGTGGCACCGGAGCGCAGGTAAGGCTGAGGAAAGTAGTCCGTGGCCTGGGCTGGCAGCCAGGGTATGTCCTCCCGCATCATGACCTCCTGCATAGATGGGGCCTACAGGGTCTCTCCACCAAGGCCTGGCCAGGCGCAGGCCTGAGAAAGCCAGAATGCCCTCATCAAATCCCTCCTCCCTGCCGTGGCCCTAGAAAGCAAATATTCACGTCCCCCCACCCCACCCCACCCCGACCCCGGCACATTCTTACATCCACACAATAGGCGGCGGGCACTGTTATCAGGAAAGGGCCCTAATGAACCCCCAAAGGAGCCACAACAGGGAGAAATCACATTTCATGAACTGCCCACCAGGGGTCACCGTACCCCCCGTGAATCGAGGGGGTGTAGAAGTCACAGTGCAGCAGGGTGGGTGGGAGGCGGGAGAGCCTCGGAGGAGGTCCAGCCTCACGGCCTCCAGCCACCCAGGGTTCACAATCAGTGCGGCGGGAAGATGTCTGCGCACTGATGTAGGATGAGCTCCACCACTTGGTTCTGGAACACCATGGTCATGGGCATGCTGGCCTCTTCCATCTCAGGCCGCAGCAGCGTAGGCCCGAACACTATGGCCACGTTCTGCACGGTCATGCGGTTCTGCTCGCCGTGTTCGATCACCCTGCAGTGGGGTCGGTGGGGGTCAAGAGCTCAGAGGTTGGGGACTCCTTCAACCGGGGTTCCAGCCATGGCCAGCCTTCCCTTTTTGCCCCGGGAAGTCTGTTTTGCTCACCGGCACAGGTGCTGGATAAGCAGCCGGAGGGTGTCGTGGTTGGGGGCGGGCAGCGTGCGCACCAGGTCACGCACACAGCGGCTGCGCTTGGCCAGGTCCTGAAGCTCTGAGCGAGGGAAGGGACGGGCGACCGTCGGCGGGCTGCGACGAAAGCGGGCCAACCTCCCCGCCCCTCCCCGAGCCACTCACTGATGGCCGCTATGAACTGGTGGAAGTGCGAGAAGGGGAAAAGGGGTTCCGGCAGTTCTCGGAAGAAGAGCTTCAGCGCGCCCGTGATCACGTGGACGTCTTCCCAGCGCCCATCGTCCAGGTCCAGGCGCTCATCTGCGGCAGGGAGGCGACCGGGGGATTGATAGGCGTCAGGACCCACACGTGCCTTCTAGCCCCAGGGCAGGGACTGGGGAAGGACCTCACCGTGATCCACTTTATAGCGCAGCTTCTGGATGGTGGCCAGGTTCCCACTGATGCGGTACAGCCCGTCGATGTCCAGCCCTGCGGGAAAGGGAATGTCTGACCCTGGAAGGGCTGGAGTCCCTAATGATTTCTACTCAGTGTTCTTCCTACTCATAGTCTTTCTGTCTCCTTCTCCTTTGACCCTGTGCTCACCCAGGGGACTCCACCACCCTTTGCTCCTAGAAACCAGTCAATGGAGCGCTCTCTGTCCGGTTTGCACATGCTCACGTACCCCGGGCCTCAACGGTGCGGATGCATTGCTGCACGAAGCGTGGCACGGTGTTCCTCTCGCGCTCACACAGTTGAGCCAGCGCGCATCCAAACACCTGGTCTGGAGGAGAGGTTGGTCAGCGCCACCCAGCCCCGCGCCACCGGAGTACGGGGTCCCTGGCGGCGAACTGCAGGTACCTTTGATGTAGCCCTTGTCCCGCAAAGACTGCAGGGTGGGTCGCCTCTGTAGGAATTTGCGGAGCTTGTGCCGGACCCTGCTCAAGTCACTTTCCAGGCCTCCTGGGCTGAGCGAGGGGGAGGCTGCCACAGACAGAACTCAGGTCAGTAGGCGGTGGTGATGGCATTGGCCCCAGGCCCCAATCAGGGCATCATCTGTTCTCATCCCTCACAGGGGAGTCTTTCCACCTGACCCCATTGCACACCTGCATTCTGCCGCACATCCTCCTCCCGCCAGCTTCCGAGGCGCTCACTGGACCCGAAATCAGCGCTGCTGGGCTCACCTTCCTCCCCCTGGGGCAGGTCTGTGGACTGGAATCAGACAGCCTCAGAGAAGCAAGGCCTGGGACCAGTTGGGGCCTCTCCCGAGCAGCTGTGGCCTGGAGATGCACCAGGAAGACCCTGCTCTCTCTTAGAAGGTTCATGTCTTGGAATCTGAACTTCCACCTTTCCTGGCTGCAGTGTCCTCCAGGAGCTAGCTGCAAAGTCAGTCGGTCCTCTCCCTTTCTAATCCTGGCCATCTCTAGCCTCTTCCCAGTTCCGGGCCCCCTCACATTTCACTAACTCTCTGCATCATGGGCTTGAGGCTCCAACTAAGGCCAGCCCGCCGCTGGTCACACTAACATAACCTCCTGCATCTGAATTCCTACTTCTATTGATACAACCAGAGTCTGTCCTCAGCGTTAAAGCACATGGAAGTAAGCAGCAAATTCCAGCAGGCCGTTTCCACATAAATAGCTGTTGATTTTGTCAGAGCTGGTGAGCAAACTCGGGACCATTCGCATGCGGGGCAAATCCTCTGTCACTAAACTCTATCCACAACCCATAATTGCCACTACTGGGGCTATGGTTCAAGGGCAAAGCACTTGTCTAGCAGACATAAGGCCCTTGAATTCAGTCTGTTAATCCTCTACCTTCTGGTTTTGGCTGTCATCCCTGCCTAGTTCTTGAGAACCGTTCCTGAGTCTGGTTCTTGGGGTGTCTGTGTACTTCCCTACCCGCCTCCCTCAAATTGAGAAGTTTCTTCAGGTTGTGCTTGTCCCCTTCTGTAAAGTCCTGCAAGACCAGCCCCAGGATTGGATTCATATGCTTTTGGCAAGCCCTCTCACCAGCAGATGGGCTGCACTCCCAGGGGATGGCATGCAATGCAGTGGATGCACTGGTGGTGGTGGGGGATTCTCTGTGCATAGCTGAGGATCCTGCAAAGAACGCCCAACACCCCTCTACGTCAGCCCCGCAAGGTCCCAGGCTCCACCTACCAGCTCAGCAATGCCTTCGGCAATGGCTTTGTGCCAGGTGCTGATGATGGCTTCCGAGTCATGCTGGACCAGGTACTCTGAGCCATCTCGGCTTCGCAGCTGGAAGGATACAAGTCAGTCAGTTCCCTGTTCTCTGGATCTACCTCGGGAATAGGCTTTGTGTGTGTGTGTGTGTGTGTGTGTGTGTGTACTGACAGGGAGGTGATCTATCCCTGCCCCAAGCGACTCAGAGCCTAACAGAGCGAAGGCCTCAAGCCAAGCCCAAGTCTTCCTCTTTGTTTAATGTGTTTGTTACAGGTGGACTGAAGTGAGGTCCAGTACATCCGAGTCACCTTCTTCATGGACATACAGACAGTAGTGATAGAACAGCGTTTGGCAAGGCTCATTGCTGCCCGCCACAGAAGACAGCAGGCCTCCCCCAGGGCATGGCAAAGTGATAGAAATTCCTATGGAAGATCCTGGCTGCTGGAACAGCAATGAAAAAAGAAATGCAGAGGAGTAGAAATAGATCATGGCTGGCCCATGGCTGATCCCAAACACAAGGAGGCTATGGAGAGCTTCCCCAGCTGCAAAGCCTGGCTCTAGAAGTGTGTACCAGTCTTTGGTCCAGAGACCGGCACACAGCAGAACCTGGCTCAGAGAGTGGAAAACAACTTCTAGAGTCAGAGAAATCTGTCTTTTGGTTGTTCTCCTTTTAGAGTTATAACTAAAAGGCTGGAGAGATGGCTCAGCCAGTGGCTAAGAGCACCTCTTGCTCTTGCAGAACCTGGGCTCGGTTTCCAGCACCCACAAGGCAGCTCACAACTATCCAACTCTAGTTCCAGGGAACCCAATGCCCTTTTCTGACTTCTGTAGAGTACCAGGCACACATGTGGTGCACATACATACATATACATACATGCATACATACCTGCATACAAGTAAAACATTTACACATATAAAATAAATACATCTAGAACTGAATAAAGCTTAGAGAGTCATCAAAAATGAAACATCCAAGCTCCCCAAAGAATGTCTGGGCCATGCTTCTGGCTTTCTTCAAAATGTGCTATCTGAAGCAGTCCTAAGGTCCCTGCTCAGCTTTCATGGAGCTCCTTAGAAGGACACTTATCCCTCCAGACCTCAAGTTCATAGAGCCACAGATTAGAAAGTTCTTTAAGAAGCAAGGATTAGGAAACAGCTTAGATTCCCTGGAACCCAGACAGGATTGTTTCCCTAACAGTAAAGATCTACGGAACTGATCACTGTCCCTTCTCTCTTTTGCTGCCTGGAGCACTAGAGGTAATTTTCTCTCATTAGCCACTGGAGCACTTCCTGTTTACCACCTGCCCTTAGCTCCTCCCCATCCCACATCATCCCCAACTTGTTTTGCCAGCTACTGGCTACTGGTTTTTTTGGAGGCTTTTTTTTTTTTTTAATCAGCTCATTGGGGTGTATGTATAAATGTGCGTGTGAATGTGCATGCCTGTGTGTGTGCACATGCGTGTTTGTGTGTGTGTGTGTGTGTGTGCAGTTGGAGGCCAGAAATTAACCTCAGGTGTTGTTCCTCAGTTGCTGTCTACTTTGGTTTTTTTTTTTTTTTTTTTTTTTGGTTTTGATGGGGTCTCTTGCTGACAGGAATCCAATATTTAGGTTAAATTATCTGACCAGCAAGCCCCAGGGAATTCACATCTCTGCTTTCTGAGCCCTGGGATAACAAGCATGTGCTGTCACACTAGGCTTTTCCACGGGGTTCTGAGGGTCATCAGGTTCCCATGCTTGTGTGGTAAGTACTGACTAAGCCATCTCCTCAGTACTGCCTGTGTGCTTTTCTTGTGTTCTGCTCCTCAGCTCTTAGGGACCGTCAAAACCCTGAACACTGAAGGGTGTGGTATTATGAGACCATGCCAGAGTCTTGTTGCTCTACCTGCTGGGGAAACCAGACCAGCTAGCTAGTCACTGGTCTATTCTCTGGTGAACCCAATAAAAACTGGGATCTGGGGTTTGGCCAGTGAAAGCAGGTTCCTGGCTCAGCGTCACAGTGAACAGCTACACTCAAAAGTCTCTGGTCTCAGGCTGAGAGGAAGTTGACCATTCTGAGGTCAGTACTTTCATCTCCCAGAGCAGGGACTTCAGGCAGCATGAGGACAGAAACACTGGACCTGAGATGGGACAGCCTTGACTCTGAGTCTTGAGAACACCAGCCCTACTGTCTGTGGGTCCCCAATCCTAGGCCCTGTCTGCAGTGGGATTCACAGGCCTCTTTATTCCACCACTCACCTCTAACACATTCTTCTTGCTGGATTTGTCTTTGGGGGCCCAAGAGAGAGAGGCCCCCTTCAGTTCCACTGTGTACTCAGGGGTGGAGAGCTTGGAAGGCTGCCTCTGAGCGGAAGGAAGGAATGAAGGAAACAAAATTATATGGGGCATTCACCCAGGGGGGCTTGCTATGGAACCTGGTTCTGACATACCAGGCTCTTGATGTGTCTTTGTCCTAGAACCTGTTGGCCAGCAGGAAGGAAGAGAAAGAAGGAGCCCAACCCCACTTCTGGGAGCAAGGACTATTCTTCACTGGCTGGAGTCGTTTGTACAGGAATAAATCTGCTGTCACTGACACAGCTTCTTGTGACCTGGGTACTCATTTTTTTTTTTTTTTTTTTTGGACCAGCCTTTCCCAAGCCAGACCAGAAAAAGAGAAGGTGTCCGTTGCTCAGGGACAGGTCTTACCAGGCCGCCTGCAGCTGAGGTCTTTGAGTCCTTGAAGAAGGTCAGGACCCCGCCCTCCAGCACTGTCCAGGAAGCACTCCAGTGTTTCTTCCTAAGTAAGGAGGGAATGGGGTGGGGGGTGGGGGCGGGCTTAGATTTGCTCCCTGGCTGGAGGACCCACCGCCCCCAAATACAAACTAGGAAATAAGAGTTTCAAGAACACAGCTTGGGACAGTCAAGAGAGCTAATAGCCAAGGAACCTTAGGACCCTCACTTCCCTCACAGGACCTTGTATGAAGCTGCTACCACGGTTAGTAACAGTGTGGCATAAGGAAGCCTACCACTCGGGGGAACTTCATCACCAAGGCCCGCCCTGCCACGATTAGGGTCTGGACAGGCCCTCACCGAAGTCTCTTCCCCTTGTCCACTGTCTTGGTACGATGGAGCACTCCTGCCTTGTCCAGGGTCTTGATCTAAGAGAATGGAGGGAAGAGGGACTAGTTAGGAGGGGGGCAGACAGCAAGGGACAGAAGCTAGTGTCTCCTCAGCTGGAAGTTCCCCACAGGCTAGGCCTGAAGCTCACTGAGCCCTGTCACCCCACCAGCTGCTGGGAGGGAAGAATATGTCCCTAAAGAAGTAGGCACCAGGAGATTTCTCCAGGGCTCCCGTGCTCCCTCTACTCTGAGGCTTATAGGGAAGGGAAGAATACATTCCACCCTTCCCTGATCCCGGACTCTATGGCCCTTTCCCACCTTCTCCTCTGGAGGGCTAGCTGGGGCTGGAGTGTCGCTGTCCTGACTGGATTTTCGGATGCTTCTAGTGGCAGGGATTGGGACCTGAGGAGAGACACACTGTCAACTCTCATTCCCTCCACTCTCCCCAGCTCTCTTCCCCCCCACTCCCCCGTTGGTTACCTGGGGCAGCTCCCACTGAACAGAAGCATCCTCTGGCTTGTAGAAATATGGCTGCCCGTTCTTGTCCTCCAACCTTACCCACTGTGAACACAGGGATGGTCAGGGCCCTCAGCCCAGAGTCCAGGGTGGTACTAAGGGAGCACCAGATTTAGTTCTGAATGGCACGGGGTCTGCACTTCAGTCTCCAGGGGAGTTCCTAGTGAGGTAGTCCAGGGAGGGAGTGACAATGAACCTCTCAGGTCTGTCTGCTTAGTGATGTCCTACCTGCTCCTGAGTGAACTGGTTGGTGTACAGCAGCTGCTTGTTTGCAGTAATGTGACAGGACCAGCCAGGGGGTGCTGCCGAGGGGGAAGTGGGGCCAGGATCACTGAAGGAGCCCACAGGAGAATAGTCCTCTTCTGGGTAACTGGCCAGCAATTCAGGGTAGTCTGTTTCAGGGGTCGGGGGCTGCAGGGACCAAACGATGGAGTCAGAGGTTCTCTGTGTCCGGCCCTCCTCACTTTGTACCAGACCCACCTATTACTCCCAGTCCTTGAGGCCAAGAAGCAAGAAAAGGAGCCAGAGGCCCTCAGAGATGTTCTGCCCCAACTCTCTGGTCCCGGAGAAGCAAGAGGTCAGAAATGCTCAGAGGTGGCCCAGCCACATTCTCTGGTTTCTGATTAGCATGAGAATGGGTCAAAGGTGTTGATAAATGCCCCAACAGTGTCCCTGATCCTCTGGTCCCGAGCCCCTTGTGGGGGTGGGGGTAGGGGGGTGGGGGAGGTACCCCTCACCCTCTGCTGTCCCGGGCTTCGCGGGCTCAAGCTGAGTTGCATCTCCAGCTGTTCTTGGGACTCCTCCAGCTCTTCGGTCTCGTCCTCCCAGGCGGTCTCGCCGGTCAAGGGGTTGTAGAAGAACACTCTGCGGCTCTCCTCGTCCCAGTACTGGCCCCACTCCGTCTCCAGGCTCTCCCCGCTGCCCACAGAGGCCTGGGAGGTGGCCGGGCTGGTGGCACCCTCAGATGCCTCAAAGGGTGACTCCCAGGTGGTTACGCCCGTGTCGGGGTTGTAGTAGTAGGGGCGCCCGGTGCCCTCGTCTGTGTGCGTCTCCCACACCGGGCTGAGTCGAGGAGGAGCTGCAGCAGAACGCGGGGATGTGGCTTGAGGTTGCCTCTCTATGTTGGCATACACTGGCTCTGGGGGATCGTCCACCTGTAGGAGCCAAAGGAGATGGCTTTTGGGGCAAGTCCAGTGTCACACAGTGTGGCCCCGGACATTAGCAACCTGGGTAACCTTCAGCAAGTCCTGATACTCTCTGACTCAGTTTCTCTGGGTAGAAAAATGTGCTTTTCCCATCTCAGAAGTTGTGATAAAAACAAGGAAACTTTTTTTTTGGGGGGGGACGCTTCATGAAACAGTGTGTGACACAGATGGGGAAGGTCAGTTTGTACACTGTGTAACAACTCAGCTTTCAGGCCCATTGAAGGCTCCCATCGAGAGAGAGAGAGAGAGAGAGAGAGAGAGAGAGAGAGAGAGAGAGAGAGGAGAGAGAGAGAGAGAGAGAGAGGAAGAAGAGAGGAGAGAGGAGGAAGAGAGAAAAGAAGAAGAGAGGAGAGAGGGAGAGAGGAGGAAGAGAGAAAAGAAGAAGAGAGGAGAGAGAGAGAGAGAGAGAGAGAGAGAAGGGAGGGGGGAGAGAGAAAATGCATGAGAATAGCCAGATGGGCTGGAGAATGAAGGGCCAAAGCAATGAAAGGGCCCTTTTCCCACAAAGGCATCTGGGGTTTCATCTGGTTAGTCATGGAAGAGAAACACATGGGTGATTCACACTTTCTGCCTCCCTGCTGGTGGAAGGGCAAAGTCTGGGCTTTCAGCCTCAGAGGCCATCCATCACCTGCCTGGGCTTGGGCCCTATTTCCTGCCACTCCTTGCCTCTGGCCTTGAACTTTAAGCTCTAGCTGCCCTGTAGACATGGGTCCCCACCCTCTCTGCTGGAACTTCTGCAAGCCCAGTGCATTCAGCTAGCTCCCTTGCACTCTGTGTCCAACTCCATCCAGTTCACCCGGCTGACTCCATTTCTTCCTCAGGACTCAGCTCTGGAGAGTGTCAGGTTTCAGATCTCTTCCCCAGATTCCTCCAGTGTTCCCACCACTCGCAGCCCAGTGGTGCCAGCCCCCTAAAAAACCAGACAACCTCACTACCAAACCCAAGGCAGCAGAAATGCACCGGACATTGATAATTTCCTAAGAATACACGATGCTGCCAGCTGGGGAGAGCTCACCTAGCATTCAGGGTACTGTGGATTTGATTCTAAGCACTGCATACAAGCAAGGTATGGCAGTATGTGCCTATCACTCAGGAGAGAGGCAAAAGTTCAAGTTTATCCTATCTACATGTGGAATCTGAAACCAGTTAGGGTACTTGAGACCCTGTCTCAAAAAGACCAGAACCAAACAAAATGCTGACAAAGGATCCATCTGGGCAGCATGATAGGTTTAGGTTTTTTTTTTTTTGGGGGGGGGGGGGGGGGTTGTTGTTGTTGGTGGTGTTGGGTAATTGAACCGTAGACCTCAAGTTTAAAAGGCAAATAAGTACTTGTCCATTGAGCCCCAGTCCTAGCTCTTTTTCCTTTAATTTTTTTGAAGCTTCCAAATTTTGTAACAGTAATTAAAACACACACAAACACACACACACACACACACACACACACACACACACACACACACACGCACTTCTTACCATGTGTGATGACCGGAGTTTGGTCCTTGGGACCCACATGGTGAATGTAGAGAACTGATTTGCACAGGTTGTTTCTGTCCTCCACATGTATATTGTAACACACACACACACACACACACACACACACACACACACACACACACACTATATGCAATAAAATAAAATCATCACAAATGTTCCTCCTCTGTTGGCTAAGATACCTGTGCAAGAGGAAGCATGTCCTACTCAACTTAATAAACCTATTAAATTTAAATACAATTAAAAAAAAAACCTTCTCCCTGGGTTTTAGGAAGAAACATAAAAATCATTCATTTGGGGCCAGAGAGATGGCTCAGTGGTTAAGAGCATCTGCTGCTCTTGCAAAGGACCTTGTTACATTCCCAGCACCCACATGATGGTTCCTAACCCTCTAACTCCCACTCCGGGGGAACTGATGCCCGTCTTCTGACCTCCTTGGGCACCAGGCACACACGTGGTACATGTACATACACGAATGTTTGAACTCACACACATAAAAATAAATAAATATTACCCCCCAGTCATTCATCCTACAAAGATTGCTCTGCTCTGCTGTGTGGCAGAGACGGAGCCAGGAGCTGGGAATGCAACAGAGAATGGATGGACATATGTCCCTGCTTGGCAGGGTTGGCCTCAGGTGTACACACGGCAGGTGTGGGGGTGTGGTAAGCGCAGACAGCAAAGATGGGGGCTAGGGAGAGGGAGGGCTCAGCAGTTAAAGGCGCTTGAGGCCAGGTCTGACAGCCTGAGTTTGAGTCCAAGACCCATATAGTGAAGGGAGAAAACTGACTCTCCCCAAGCTGACCTCTTACTTCACACATGTGCCATGGCACGAATGATCACATGTGCACCCAATACATAAATAAAATATAATTAAAAAATGTAAAGGCAGCCGGGCGGTGGTGGCGCACGCCTTTAATCCCAGCACTTGGGAGGCAGAGGCAGGCGGATCTTTGTGAGTTCGAGGCCAGCCTGGTCTACAAAGTGCTGGGATTAAAGGCGTGCGCCAC
>CAJQZJ010034446.1:1257123-1289308 GCA_907164525.1 Lophiomys imhausi
CAGAGAAACCCTGTCTCGAAAAACCAAAAAAAAAAAAAAATGTAAAGGCATGGTGAGACACGGGGGGGGGGGGGGGGGGGGGGGTTACAGTTTTGACAAGTTGGCTGGTGCCCAAGATGCAGGTGGGTTGGGCCCACCAAACTCCTCTCCTTTAACCCTTCAGGCTCTTGTGGCAGCAACACTTCTCCTTTCTCCCTGACCCCAAACCTCACGTGGCACCCTGTATTTCAGCTACACCAGTCGCTCCCCCACCTCTCCAGAAGGAAGCACCTCTCCACTCCCTTGCCTTCCCTTAGGCTATCCCCTCGGCCCAACTTCACATCTCTCCTCTCCTGCCCACTCTGACTTTGCTCCTGGGGGAGCCTCGAGTCACAGCCTCTCTGGAGAGAGGTCCAAAGAAAGACTAACATCACTTTGTTAGAGTCCAGTGGTGCTCTGTCTTGAAGATGCCCACCTGCCTGGCCATCCACCCTTCCTTCTATCTTTCTTTCCATGTGGTGTGTGTGTGTGAATGTGAGTGCACATATGTGTATGGTCTGAGGTTGACGGTGGGTATCTTTCTTGATTAAACTCCACCTTATGTATCGAGGCAAGGCCTCTCACTTGAAGCCGAGATCATTGATTTGGCCAGTCCAGCTAGCCAGCTTGCTTTAGAGAGCCCATCTCTCCCTCCCCAGCGCTGGGATTACAAGTAGGCTGCCACACCCACCTGGCTTTTACATGGGCACCAGGGATCCAAACTCTGGGCCTCACACTTACACAGCACTTTACTCTCAGAGCCATCTCCCTAGTCCCAGGTATGCATTTCTTATGAGTATGACACCGGATGATGTCCCCAATGCTACTGTCCCCCATCAGGCGAGACAATCCCCCAAAGCACATAGCAGATCTACTTAGACACTGCTTTAATGTGTAAGTCAACCCTGTAGCAAATGCCAGAAACTAATATATACACATAGAACAGAATGTGAGAAAGGATTTGCTGGGGATGAAGCTCTGAGCTACAGAGCCCAGGACTTCCCCTGGGAGGGACAAGATAGAAGCCATAATGATGGCAGACATGCCTCCTCACCCACAGCTGGATGCACCAGGGCTGTGGCCTTGTCTATTCCAGGCCAGGGGTTGGAAGGGTCCATAGGCTGTGGGGAGATGCTGTGGGGCTGACGGGCTCTTTGGAGCAGGAATTTATGCTTGACAGGCTACTGGAGCTAACAGGGATCTCGGACACGGGATACAGCAGGTATGGGGGAATACCTAGGAGAGAGAGGTTTAGGTCCCTAGAGTGACAGGGATATGACACGAAGGGATGACGCAGAATCACATGGTGGGTGCAGGAAGCATTAGGAAGACAGGCCGCCCCCAGAGACAGTAACTACTTAGTGTAGAAGAGAGGGATCCTCATAGAGGCCCGCAGGCAGAACTCACTCCTCTGAAGTGGTTTGGAGGCGGCAGCCATGGAGCTGTGGTACACTCACTGGTCCTTCAAACTCTGGACCCCTCCACGGACTCCCCACCCCCAACCCCAGTGATGGGCCAAAGGGGCTTTCCTCTGCTGGAAGGGTTCAGCTGTGCTCTCATTGCTTCTGGGGACTGCACAGGCCGTTTACTGTGCTCTGGGGGGAATAATGGGACCTGCCATGCTGCCCCACCCTCTGGAGACCCACATTCAGCCACAGCCTAGTAACAGTTTCAAGGGTTTCTAAGCTGTATCCTATAGATACAGGGGGCTGGTTGGGGAAGAGGAAGAGGTCTCTCCACCTCAGGTCAGACGACTGAGCCAAGAGAGACCTTTACTCTCACCACAAAGATCCCACTTCACTTCCTTATGGTAGTGGCCCCTTGCCTTCAGTGCCCTCCCCTGCCCACAGTGGAGGAAACCCTGTTTCTCCTGCCCCAAGCTGCGGATCCCCGATTTCCCTGGGCACCGTTGGACAGGAAAGGCCTCTGAGAAGGGTGCCTCGACCATCCGACATGTCCTGTTCTGGGTTTCTACAATCAGTTCCTAAGAGAGTGGGGTGCAGGGCCGTGGCAGCTCTGAACCCAGAAGGCTGGCTACCCGATCAGAGGCTGAGCCTGCCCTGAACCCTTCTAGCCTTACCTGTGCCCGCAGGGCCCGGCTCTGCCTCCTGGCCAGTTTTGCAATCATGTCTACCATCCCGGCCCCTCTGAGTTGCTGGGATGGAGCCTGGGAAGGTTTAAGGGGTGGAGCCCAGGACCACAACTCTGGCCTGGCACAGGGCAACTGGGAAACAAGAAGTTGCCTCGAGATGGCGGGGAGGCTGAGACTGCGGCTGGTTTCCTGTCAGGGCGGCGGAAGTGCCTGAGACAAACTTGCCTATGGGTGGGGGTGGTGGTGCAGGTTGGAGTGTTTCCTGAACTCCACTAGCTATCCCTCTGTGCTTCGTGCTCTGGGACAGAGGAGATGGAACTCCTAGCCCCAGATGCAGCTTGGAGCAGCCTGTACCAAACCGCACACATGTAAGTCACAGGTGGGGTGCGAATGGGGGTTCAGACAGGGACAGGTGGAAGGAAAACTGAGGAGAGGGCTTGAGCCTGGGCTAGCCTGGGGTACTGTGGCTCCTGTGGGAGACACAAGACAGTGAGTGGCTGTGAACTCCCCCCACTACCACCCCCCACCCCCAACCCCGGCCCAGGAGGATGTGAAGGGAAAGGGGAAGGCTGTGGGAGGAGGAGTTTCAGATGAGGAAGGGGTTCCGACACGACACGTGGTATGGGGAAGCTGGTGTCTAGACTCTGCCAGCCAAGACAACAGAAGGGGCAGTGACCACATCGCTGTCTTCCCACTTGACCACCTGGCTCTGTGGTCTCCTCCAGACTTGGTCACCAAGCCACATTTGCCCTCTTCCGTTTAGGAGACCATAGGTGTCTATACATCCATGCGGGAATCTGCCCACCTCCACTGAGGACTGAGAGAAAGGGGATGGGGACACCAACCAGATCCTTTCTCCTGATTCCGCCTCCCTCCACCCCCTCATGCAGGTGGACACCCCAGTCACACACAGTTGAACCAGGATGCCCTGGATGAGCAACTATGACTGCTCCTCCAAGTCCCTGGGGACCATCTTGTCTGTCCTGCCCCTCCCCAAGGTGCTGCCTTACTGGGCCCTGCTCCCATTCCAGCTTGTTTCCAGTTTAGGGTCTGACCTCTGCCTGCTCTCCAATTTCAGAAATCCCATAGAGACAGGGCATAGAATTGAAACACTTGGTGACAGCATAGGAAGGCCAAGGCTGTGGTCCTCTGACCTTTCATTATCCATGCCAGAGAGCCATCAGAGGCCCAGGGGCACATGGTCCACAGCAACTCCTGGGAAGCCAGTACTGTTTTGGATGCACAGGGTAGCTCTCAGGCTAAAGCATGTCCCCTCCCCCAGGAAGCTGAGGTGATGGCTACCGCTGGTGTCCACAAGTACAACAAGCTGAGAGATACACAGCAGGAGGGGACAGAACCACCAGCACAGAGCAGCTGCCCACCACTCCATCTCCCTCTCCAGGTCTCACCTTCAAAACCCTCCTAGGAAGGGGAGGGGGAGGAGATGGTAAAGAGGAAAATCCTGCCCTCTGGGTTGAGAGGCAACATAAATGTCCCCAAAACATACTGCATGGAATGACACATGCCTGTAATTCCAGCACTCAGGAGCCTGAGGTGGGGCTGTAAATTGAAGGTAGCTTAGAATTTGTCCACTGTAGTAGCCTCTTGGCTATTTAGTGAGAATCTGTCTCTAAAGAGAAACAAAAGAGAAAGAGAGATGGGGGGGAGGGAAAGAGGGGAGAAAGAGAGGGAGAGGACCCAAATCAGAGACTCAGCCAAGGAAAGGCCTCCATGCACTCACTGAGCCTGCCTGCTCTCTGGCACCCAGACTGGGTGGAGGGACAGCAGGAAGGAACTGTGCTTTTTGCCTCAGTGTTGAAGGTCCCTCTTCTATAGGCCAGAGACTGAGTCTCCCTCCGTATCCACCCACACCAGGCTGAGAGCTACATGCTCTCAGGGGCAATCTGGGAGCAGACTGGGGGTTTGCACTGCAGACAAAGTGCTTCACTGTACCCGAAGTGACTGTGCAGCCCGACCCCAACAGAACCCTGAACAACAATGGGTTCAGAGCTGAATTTCCTTGATGAACACAGAATGAACAGAGGGGCAGAGACTTGGATAGGCTCAGTTTCAGTATCTCTCTGAGCACTGGCTGGAGTTTCTAGGCTCCACCTTCTTTAGCTTACAGCATGGAGCTGTCCTCTGCCCCACTCCCAGGGCTGGTTTCTGTGAAAGCTCAGCTGGCCACTGAGTTCCCACACCCACAGGGCCCTGGGGAGAAAGCAGGGTGTGTTTCTGCTTTTCTGATTCTGTGTTTCGGATTGGGCACCCTCAGCACCCAGACTCTCCTCCAGCCTCTGGATGACCTTACGGAGCTGCCTGCTGGGCCTGCTCCTCCTGGGTGGGCAAGATCTGGGTGCGGCTCCTTGGTGGCACGTACTAGAAGTAATACTGGCAGAGGGCCTGCAAGCCCATCAAGGAACTTCTGGGCGGGCCAGTGAAGGCTGTGGTTTTGAGCCAAACTGCAGAGGTAGGAAAGTGTGACTACCCACCCGTCAGCCTTCTCCCTTAGTGTGATGCAGGGCGCAGGGGCCTCCGGTTCAAACCAGCTTCCCTAGCCTGGGTCTTTAGAGCCTCCACTTCCAACTTCCATTCAACCCTCTTTTTTGACCACCCTGGTCCAGTTGGTGTTTTATAAACTTAGGTTTCTCTGTCATGTGTGTGTGTGTGTGTGTGTGTGTGTGTGTGTGTGTGTGTGTGTGTATGACAGAAAGAAATAAAGATAGACACACAGAGAGCAAGAGAAAGAGAGAGAGAGAGAGTCTCATACACTCCCGTGTCCCTTCCAAATGCTAGGATTATGCCTGTATCACCATGCTTGGCTTATGGTGTTCTGAATAGCAAACCCAGGGCCTCATGCACAGTTAGCAAGCATTCTACCAGTCGAATCACACTCCCAGCTTTCTGTCTTGTTTTTGTAACTCTGGGGTAGAACCAGAGTGCTCCCCAGTGCAAGGCAAGTGCTCTACCACTGAGCCATATTCCTGACCAGATCTGTCTTAAACCAGAAAGCTGGGGGGGGGGGGGCTGGCTACGGAACTGGCTCAGCAGGTAAAGAAAGCATTTGTCATGTGAACATGAGGACTGGAGTTGATGCTTCCAGAACCCAGGTAAAAGCCGGGTCTCTGTGGTGGCCCACTTGTAACCACCTGTTACAAGGGAGATGAGGACAGGCCTTCCCCCAGATGTGACAAAGGAACAGTGAGCTGAGACCCCTGTTTGGAGACATTCGGTAGAGGGTGATTGAGGAAGGTACTAGACATCAGCCTAGGGTCTCGCATACATACACATGTGCACCCACGTACAGAACACAACTATACACACAACATGCAAAAGAATAAAAAGGAAAAAAACTATAGTGTGGGCTGGGGTGTAGCTCAGTAGTGGCATACTTCCCCATGTGCAAGGCGTTGAGTTCAATCACTCATTTAATCCTTGGTCCCATTTTCCGCAACCCTTTTATTTGTTTGCATTTATTTATTTATTTATGGACAGGGTCTAGCTATGTAGATCAGGCTGGCCTGAGACTCACCATGTAGCCCAAGTTGGCCTCAAACTCTAGGTTCTGGCTAGTTTTAAGTCAACTCAACACAATCTAAAATCATCTGGGAGAAGGGAGCCTCAATTAAGAAAATGTGCTGGGGCTGGAGAGATGGCTCAGAGGTTAAGAACACTGGCTGGAGCCGGGCGTGGTGGCGCACGCCTTTAATCCCAGCACTTGGGAGGCAGAGGCAGGCAGATCTCTGTGAGTTCAAGGCCAGCCTGGTCTACAAAGCAAGTCCAGGACAGCCAGGGCTGTTACACAGAGAAACCCTGTCTCGAAAAAACAAAAACAAAAAAAAAAAAACAAAAAAAAAACCACTGGCTGCTCTTCCAAAGGTCCTGAGTTCAATTCCCAGCAACCACATGGTGGCTCACAACCATCTACATTGAGGTCTGGTGCCCTCTTCTGGAGTGAATGTGTACATGCCGGCAGAACACTGTATACACAATAAATAATCTTAAAAAAAAAAAAAAGAAAATGTCCTAATGCACTTGCCATATAAGCCCCTAGGGCAAGAGGAAACTCTTAGCCCTCACATGACTGTTGAACTGGGGGGGGGGGGGGGGGGATGTGGGGGGGAACCCTGGGGGGGGGGGGGGAGTAGGATAGGTGGGAGAGAGGGGAGAAGGTGGAAGGATGGGACCCAGAGTGGGGAGAGGGGACTGTGATGGATATGTAACTTGAAGTAATAATGTTTATTTAAACATTAAAAAAAATGCCTCCATAAGATCTGGCTTTGAGGGGCTGGAGTGATGGCTCAGTGGTTAAGAGCACTGACTGCTCTTCCAGAGGACCCGGGTTCAAATCCCAGCACCCACATGGCAGTTCACAACTGTAACTCCAAGATCTTACACTCTCACACAGACATATATGCAGGCAAAATACCAGTGAACATAAAATAAAAATAAATAAAAATTTGAAAAGAAAAGAAAAAGATCAGGCTTTGAGTTCCTGTCCTGACTTCCTTCGATGATGAACAGTTACATGGAAGTGTAAGCCAAATTAATCCTTTTCTCTCCAGATTGATTTTGGTCATAGTGTTTCCTCACAGCAATAAAAACCCTAACTGTGACACTCTCGAGCCTCTCGTTTCTACCTTGTGAGTCCTGGGATTATACTATTCCTTGCCTCTGTCAAAGTTTTCAAAAATTAGTTTTCATCCTCACTGCTCCCACCATTCACTTGTTCATTGTTTTTCATCTGGAAGCATCTGGCTCCCCCAGCTCTTCCTACCCCAAATCTCTCACGAATAAGGTAATTTCTTTCCATTTAGTATGCAGTCCAGGGCTGGAGGTCCTGAGACTGAGGCGGCTGGCACACACCCAGGTTTGGCTCTTCTCCTGTCGGAGCCAAGCAGAGCCTGACAGGTGGTTGGCAGGATCTGGCCCAATAAAAGGCTGTGCCAGTGTTCAAGGCTGGTACCTCAGGAACCCTGGGCTAGCCAGGCCCTCTAGAAGCCCTCTAGTACCTAGGAGTCAAAGACATGGTCTGGGTACTGTCTACTCTCAAGGCTGGAAGAAAGGGAGCAAGAAGACCTCCTGCTTTGACCATAGAAGGCAGCCCAGCCTAACACCTAAGGACAGAGCCCCTCATTTCCTCTGTACTCTGGGATGTCCTTCACCCCAGCCAAGGGGGCTGCTCCAGCAGCTCAGCCAAGGCCTGCTGAAAAAAGACATGTAAAATCCGCTCCACTGACCGATCAGCATCTAGGAAGAGACAGGAGGGACAGCCAAACCAGTTGCTGCTATCAGAGGCCAGCATGGCTGGAAGCTGGCCATGTCACTGGGAGCTAGGAATGGGGGTGGGGGAGGTGGGAACACCCACACTAGAATGACTAGCTGATCAGTAAAAGTCCATGGAACAAGTAGCTGGCATGTAGACAGAAAAGAAAGAAATGTGTGGGAGATTTACATCTCACTCTGCCCACAGGGACAGACCCTCAAAGGACTAAAGATTTATTTTTATTTTATGTGTATGGGTGCACACCTGCATGAGTTTATGTGTATGCCAGTGCCCACAGTGCATCAGCTCTCCCTGGAACAGGAGTTACAGACTGCTCTTATCCATCATGTGGGTGCTGGGAATTGAACCTGGGTCTCTTTCCTGCAAGAACAGCCAGTGCTCTTAACTGCTGAGCTATCTCACCAGCCCCAGGATTAAAGATTTAAAAAAAAAAAAAAGCTATAAAAATACCGAAAGGAGCCAGGCATGGTAGTTTATTTCTGTAGTTGAAGCACTCAGCATGCAGGACACTGAGGCAGAGGAATGCCACGAGTTTAAGGCTAGCCTGAGCTACATGCTGAGACTCAAGAGTAATAATAGTTAAGTGATAAATAAAAATAACAAATTAAAAAGGCATGATGTCTTATATCTTCATGTCTTGTAATCTTGGCACTGAACAGGCTGAGGCAGAATTTGATGCATAACATAAAAAGAAAAAAGAAGCCAGGTGTGGTGGTGCACGCCTGTAATCCCAGCACTCGGGAGGCAGAGGCAGGCGGATCACTGTGAGTTCAAGGCCAGCCTGGTCTACAGAGTGAGTTCCAGGACAACCAGGGCCACACAGAGAAACCCTGTCCCGAAAAACCAAATAAATAAATAAATAAAAGAAAAACCGAAAACTCACACAGTTTTAATGCACACACACAGAGTTGTTCATAATGGAGGTTTTGGTCAACAACCACCAATGATAATGATCTGGTAAGATTTTTGTGGAACTAAAATTAATTTCTTTTTCTTTTCTTTCATTTTTGCTTTTTTAAAAACTGAAACACTCTTATTCCCCGAGTGACACCGTACAGTGCGCTAGTCACAGCTCCCGGTGACGCTGGGGGAAACAAATCATGGCAATGGCAGCTCTGTAAAGCCACATGGCCACAAGGAACCAGGGAGAACACGCACGGTGCACAGCACCTGACACCCAAGCATTTGCTAGTTCGTGCTCTCTACGGCAGTTGCAGTCCCCCTCCTAGTCAAGACAGGAGCTTCACCGTGAGAGACCCAGCAGCCTCGAACATCTGGTTAGCACGTCTCTTCATCACATCAGAAAGTCATGTTGAGTGGCCAACCTGTTTGCCATCTAGGCTTGTTCAGGTACACCCTAGGACACCCATGAGACAATGAAATCACCTAACAGTCCATCTCTCAGAAGGTGTCCTCATGCTGAGTGACACAGGACCGAGTGTATATACATAAAACCTCAGTACATTTGTAACGGTTTAACCAAGTCTGTAATACAAAATTTAAAAGCCACAAAATAAATGCCAATAAATTGGATATTTTGTTTTATTTTTTTTTTTTTTGTGGCACTTGGTCTTGACCCCAAGGCTTCTTGGAGGCTAAGCAATGCCTCTACTCCTCGGCCACACTTTAGCTCTTTTTATTCTTTATTTTGAGACAGGGTCTTGGTAAGTTGCCCAAGTTACCCTCCAATTTTCAATCCTCCTGCCCCAGACTCCCAAGTGCTGGGACTGCAAGAGGGTACCAATCTACTGGACTTACATAAATGTGATTAAGGAAAACTTCTTTCTTTTTAAATTGAGACGGTATTTTGTTTCGGGACAGGGTCTCACTATGTGACCCCAAACTCATGGAGATCCACCTGCTTCTGCCTCCAGCGTACTGGAATTAAAGGTGTGTGCTGTACCTGCCCGAATCTTATTAGGTTGTTCGGTCTAGTCTCAAAATCCTGGGTTTAAATGATTCCTGCCTCAGTCTCCAGAGTTTAGCAGATACAAGCACATGAAACTGTGGTGTCTGGTTAAAAAAAAAAAAAAAAATCTGTATGGAAGGATTTGATTTCCAGCACTGAAGAAAAAAAGTTGAAATGAAAATTTATAGAACTAAAAGTAATAAAATGGTGGCTGGAGAGATGGATGGCTCAGCAGTGAATAGCTGTGTTGCTCTTGCAGAGGATCCAGGTTTGGTTCCCGCCCGTCACCCACACTGACCGGCTCACAAGCGCCTGTAACTCCAGCTCCAGGAGCTCTGACGCGCTCTTCTGGCCTCTGCTAGCACCTGCATGCATGTGGTGCACATAAACTCCCACGGGCACATACACATACAAACGCATTTTAAAATCTAGGGGGAAAAAAAGGAACAAATGCTGGTGAGATACGAGGAAAGCGGAATTCCTCTGTAGCATGGGCAAGAGATGTAAACTAGTACAGTCGGCATGCAAATCAATGTGAGGGTTCCTCAAAAAAGCTAGAAATAGAAGTTCATATGCTGCAGCCACCTCACCACGGGCACATATCCAAAGGAACTGAAGTCAGAATGGCACGGAGACACCCGCACTACCACAATCATCGTAGCTCTGTTCACAAGAACAGACATACAGAATCAACCTAGCTGTCCATCAGAGGCTGACTGTAGAAGGCACACAATGGAATACCATGCAGCCAACAAGAGAGGGAAATTCTATGTAACCGCATGAATGTAACAAGGACATTATGTTAAGGGAGATAAAGCAGGCATGGGACAACAAACAGTGTGCGTTCTCACTTAAATGTGGGAACCGGAGAGTTGGTTTTGAAGAAATAGGACAGAAAATACTGCTACCAGAGCTTGGGAAGGGTTCTGCGAGAGGGGTGACAGAGGAAGAAGGGTGAGTGGGTCCAGGGGCCAGGTAGATGGAGGAGTGACTTTCAGCATCCTAGAGCACTGAAGGGCGCCTATGATCAACAGCTAGTACTTGTGCATCTACAAATAGCTTCTAGAGAGGACCTCAAATGTTCCCAACAAATGAATGTCTGTGATGACCAATACAATCACACTAATCATTATACTTTTTATACATGTATAGAATCTCACTCTGTGTGCTACCAATGTGTGTGACTGCTATGCCAATTAAAAATAGAGGGGCTGGAATGATGGCTCAGGTGTTAAGAGCACTGGCTGCCCTTCCAGAGGACCTGGGTTCAGTTCCCAGCACCCACATGGCAGCTCACAGCTGTCTGTAACTCTAATTCCAAGGGATCTAGAGCCCTCTTCTGGCCACTGTACACTTGTGCACAGACTCATATTCAAGTAAAACAGCAACACAATGAAATAATAAAAATGTAAAGGTGAAAAATAAACATGATACATGACATTGTACACAGGGCTACAGCTTCCTTTGTGTAGGAGACTCGGAAAATGAAGTTTTCCAGTTCTTATTTACACTAGTTCGTGTTTATATAATGAAACCGGGAGAAGACAAAAAAAAAAAAAAAAAAAGGGGGGGTGATAACTGTGGCAACGGACGCAGGTGAGGAAGCAGGGAGAGGTGCATGTAAGAATTTTACTACATACTTAAATATTAAAATTTAATTTAAATTTTAATTTAAAATATTTAAATTTAAAATTTTTATATTTAAAATAAATATTAAAATTTAATTTAAAATTTAATATTTAAAATAAAATTTAAAAAACCCTGCACGTATTTTTATTAAAAAAAATTAAGCCGGGCGTGGTGGTGCATGCCTTTAATCCCAGCACTCAAAAGGCAGAGGCAGGTGGATCTCTGTGAGTTCAAGGACAGCCTGATCTACAAAGTTAGTCCAGGACAGCCAGGGCTTGGTACACAGAGAAACCCTGTCTCGAAAAAAAAAGAAAAAAATTTAAGAATGAGGCTAGAGAGATGGCTCAGTAGTTAAGTGCACTGGCTCTTCTTCCAGAGGACCAGGGTTCAAATCCCAGCACCCACATGGCAGCTCACAACTGTCTGTAACTCCAGTTCCAGGAGATCCGACACTCTCACACAGGCATAGAGGCAGTCAAAACACCAACGTACATAAAATAAAGAAAATAAATAAATTAAAAAAAAATTAAGACTGGCCAGGCATGGTGGCACACGTCGTTAATCTCAGCATTCGGGAGGCAGAGGCAGGCGGGTGGTGGATCTCTGTGAATTCAAGACCAGCCTGGTCTACAGTGTGAGTTTCAGGACAGCTAGGGCTACACAGAGATGTCTCAAAAAACCTTTAAAAAAAAAAAGTTAAGACCAGTAGCAGAAGGAAGGACTGGTCAATGCAATTACAACTTGAATTAAAAATGAGAACTCCTAAGGAGTGTCAGATCAAGAAAGGAGTTTTAAAAAGGACTGGAAATACATCGTGGTACTCACCGAAGGAAAAGATATTCACCACCAGATTCAAATTTGTGGGCTCAAGTTCAAGTAGAAGAAATCTCTCCAGTGTTATAGCACACATACAAAGTGACAGGGATAAAGAGGGACAAAGATAAACCGGGTGGACTGGGTCAGGAAAGCTAATTCTCAAGTGAAAGAAAACAAAGGAAACAAACAAAAACCATACAATAGTTTCCTCTGCTGACAGGGACCGAGCCTCGGGACACAGAATTCTCATTTGATTAGAGATTTAAGGATGGAGGCTGAGGCCAGCAATAAAGTGGAAAATATGACAGAAGAAAAGGGGAAGCCAATTACAACCCGGGCAAAGTGGGGAGACCGCAAGGCCAACCAAGAAATGCAGAACACGGCAATAAAACCCAGATGCAATAAAATCCAACAGAGTGGATCCGCTGTTAAATGAAATGCGAGTGGAATGATTGCTCTGGTTAAAAGACAGCAACTGGCCTGGGTTCCCTTTTGTTTTTTGAGATGAGTCCTTGGTAAGTGGGCCCGGCCGGCTTTGAACTCTTGAATCTTCTGCTTCTGTTTCCCAAACGCTGGCAAGACAGGTGTGTGCCATCACCCCCAGCTCATACTAAATTTTGATATTCACAAATCTAGGGGAAACGAATGCTTTCCTAATAAAATGTCAAAC
Organism: Lophiomys imhausi; assembly: GCA_907164525.1. Classification (NCBI taxonomy): domain Eukaryota; kingdom Metazoa; phylum Chordata; class Mammalia; order Rodentia; family Muridae; genus Lophiomys; species Lophiomys imhausi. The sequence goes on from CAJQZJ010034446.1 coordinate 1,269,545, forward strand.
AACCAAAATTAACTAGGGAACCAGACCAGGGAAAAGTTGCCCTGGTCTGGAAGGTTTCATGGGAAACAAAAGACAGAACCCTTTGGGACTACCTGAGACAGTGCCTTCTTCCTGCAGAGTTCCCATTCTGGGAGAGAGGGAGCTTTCAATGACACCTTGCCCACATGTTCGCCACACATCTGCTAAGGTATATTTGTTGTCCTGACTTGCCTCCTGGACAATAAGCTATCTACAGACCAGGGCTTTACTTTCGTTGCCTTCCTGGTGCCTGGTTCAGTACCAGCCATTTCTGACTGAATGCCAACTGAACTGCCTTGTGGCAAACTCCCAACAAGGAAGCCTGGGGAACAGATGCATGGAGGGAACCCCAAAGCTAACAGAAATCGACTGGAAGTTACCCATTATCCCAACACTTAAAAGGAGGTCAAAACCGCTTTATATACATTCAATCTATAGAATTCACACATTCAAACAGGCTGGGGAAGAGGGAGGCGGGGTCCTGAGGCAGCCCCAGCTGCCTCTCTACTTCCCAGGTTTAGACTCAGACCTGCAGCCTCACAGGAGACCTGTAGTCAGGAACAAAGGATGCAGGCTAGGGACACCAGAAGCTTGTAGATGAGCTGCGTGGGGGGGCAGCAGATCTGGGAATCCCCTCAATACCACAGTCCTTCCTCAAGTTAGAAACGGATCTTCCCTGGCTTAGGCAAACACTCTTATGCCCCAGAGGCACAGGCCTAGATGTTCCAGCTCCCCCAGACATCAGCCAATGGTCACTGTGCCCTTGTTCACCAGCCAAGACCTTCTCCTGGCACGGAGTCTGGAGCACATTCCGGACCACCAGTTACTATACCCACGGGCCTTCCTGGGCCTCAAGACCTAGCAATGGCCACCCATCCAGCTGACATTCAGCATTAAGGACTGTCCCCTCCCACTGCTGAACAGATGCCAAAAAAAAAAAAAAAAGAGTCCAGGGTTCAGATGGAAGACACAGGAGTGGGCTGGTCCTGGGATCCAGCTTTAAGGCTAGGTGAAGGGAACCAGAGAGACCAAAGGGAGTGAGAATTCAGCCCCCTAGCATCTAAAGGACACAGGGTGACCGTCCAGCTTGCAGGAGTGAGGGCAGTAAGTAGGAGCCCAGGTAGGAGGACCCGCTCTCCATGCTCTCTCCTTTAAGTCAGACTATGTGGCCAGGTCCTGGGGCTGGGTCAGCAGGGTGGAAAAGATCCAGGCAGATATGAAGAAACCAGCTGAGCTACCCAGAGCAATTGCCCAAGCTAGGGATCAGGAGAGCTGCTGGGAGACTCGTGGGTTGGGGGTCCGCTCTTTGGATTTCCTTATCTTGGCCTCCACTTCCTGCTTTTACAGATTCCTAGCTTTTTGGCTGGGTCTGTCCCTGAGACATTTGTCCCAGGAAGTGTAACAGGACAGGGAGGGATCAGGTGGGGAATCTAGGAGGGAGGCAAGTGAGAAAACTGGCTTGGCCCTTTCTCCCCCAGGGCTCTCAATACCCGGGAGCGATCACTCACAGTTTCTGACTGCTGACGTGGGAGAAGCCAGGGTTCAGGGGGTTCCTTCCAGTTCAGGCTGTATCCAAGCCTCCCAGGCTGTTTGCATAAATTCCAGCAAAGCCTGTAACCTGTCCTGCCACCACTGGCCAATGCCCAGGCAGTAGGGGCGGGTCCATTGTTCCCTGGGCCTTCCTACCTCCAAGGTTAAGGCAGGCATTTTGACCACACCCTGAAATCTACTATCCTGGGGGGGTCAGAGGCCACAGGGGGAGGGCAGTACTGAGGATTGAACCTAATGTCTGAAACATTCCAGGCACAAACTGTACATCCCAGCTGTTTTTTATTCATTAGTTTGAGTTTCACTATATGGACCAGGCTGGCCTTCAATTCACACTGTAGCCCAAGGTGTCCCTGAAAATAGGATTCTCCTTCCTCAGCCTCCTGAGTAGCTGGGATTACAGACAGGGCCTCAGGGGCCACTTTGTTGCTTGGCCTCCTGTGTGGTCCTAACCTTGTGAGGAACACTGACTATCTAACTACCCCCTCACCCCCCACCAGTGCACCTGTACCCTGGAGGCAGGCAGTGAGGGGCAAGAGTGTCAGAAGCTGGATACTTTGCTCAGAAGAAAGTGTGTTTTCTTGTTTCTGCTCCTATCGTTTTTGCCCCAGAGGAAGAAGGCTGGCCACCTCTGAAGACCACCTCACGGAGACTAAACTTGCGGCAAGGGTGGGGCTGGGAGTCAGGAGGCCCCGTCTGATCTGAACTCACTTCTCTATGATCCTGTTTGTTTTTAGGGCAAAAAGGCGTCCCATGCTGCCGTCGAAGTCTAAGCTGCTAGCAATGAGCTGTGTCCGCAGGCCTCTGAGCGAGAGGACCTAGGACTGCTAACCCGGGGGACTGTGTCTTACTACACCTTGGGTCCTTTGTGTCTAGCTCCATGACCAGCACACACCAGGAGCAGAGCGTGTGGTATTTGCATGAGCTGTGAACATAAAATACTGAATATGGTGCAGGCTCCCCTTTTCTCTCGGTATGCCTGCTGAGTGGCCTGCCCTGAGGCCTGAGCGGATGACAGGGCAGATGCCCTTTGACCTTGTAACACCTTTGCTCCTGTTTCCAGTCACTCCCTTCTCCCAGGGCTCCTACCTAACCATCCGCCCTCTTGCCTCAGCCTTCCCTCAATCTGGCCTCATCCATTCATGACGATTCTTTTTTTACTCCTTCCACATTGTATTTCCCTCTTCTCCACTGAACTGCTGCCAGCTGCCTACTGCCTCCACCCACAGCCTCCAGCCCCTGACCCGCAGCCAGCCTTCTGGTGGCCTTGTCAGGTAATGGCCTTGGTCTTTGTCTAACATGAACTTTTGCACATTTGCCTCGGCTTTAACGCTTCTGCTTTTCCTCTTTGGTCCCTTTGTTTGCTCTCAAATTCCTCTGTTCCCCCCTTTGTCAACCATATTCAGGTGCACCCGTTTTTTTTTTTCCTCTGTCCCATGCTTCCCTCAAGGCCTCTGTAAACAGTGCCTTCTGCCACTGGCTGCCCCCAGTGTGACTTGGAAGCAAGGACTCAGCCCAACTGTTCTACCCTGGCCCCAGACTCTGTGACCCTCTATGACTCCATTATCACCATGTATAATACCCTAACCACAGGAGCCCTTCTCGAACCCATTCCATTCCCTACCATGAGCCTCCCAACAGCTTCGGGATAAAGTCCAAATTCCCATGGAGCCCTGCCTGATGGTAGATACCACAGCCAGCACAAAACAGGAGCTAAGACAGAGCTGCAGGACCCCCGCCAGGGCCTGGCCACACCTCCCCTCCACCCTTGCTCGGCAGCAGCACCTCACCACGGCCCCATATGAACGATGTGCGACAGGGGTGTCTACCGTGGGCTCTTAGTGTCTCATTCCAGTGCAGCTCCCAGCCCTGCGATTGTGCTACCACCATCCCTAGGTCCGAAGCCTCGTTGGGGGACTTGGCAGGCATGCAATCAATGTGTACTTAGTGAACAAAAGCAAGAGTAAGCAAACAGACATGGGGGATCATGGATGGGGGCTGCGAGGAGATCAGAGTGAGGGTGGGGGGCGAGTTGAGTATGAGTAGGGTGTGTGTGTCTATACTCTCTGGAAAACTGCCAAGCTCACCTTTCAGGAAATTTCTTCCCGTGTTGCCTGGGACAAGGAAGGGCCCGAGTGGGGTTTCCTTCCCAAGGGAGAACAAACTTACCATCCCTGCACTTTGCTGGGGACAGGGTGTCAGGGAGACACACAACAGAGAATGTGCTATTGTTATATTCAGTAAGCAGGGCCAGATTGAAGCCACGGGGGTTAATCAGAGCCAGGCAGCAGCCTCTTTGCCCAGCATCCAGGTCTTTAGGGGACTTCCTGGTTCTTTCTTGTGTCAGTACCAGCTCACCTTCAATGGTGTCCCCAAACTACTCGCAACTGGGTATCTGCTGGGAGCAGGAAGGAAGGATGAGGAAGGTCAGGGACCCTGGTAGCTGGGAAGATTTCTCAGGAGATTCTGGCATCCGGGGGCGGTTCTCTTTCTCTTTGGTCCCAGAGCCTGGATAGCCGCCCTTGGACAGACTTTGGTGGTCCTGGTTCATGTGTGAAGGGGGTTGCGGCTCCCCGCTTCTTAACACAGTGTGAGAATGCCCTTTGGCCGGACGCCGGGGGAATTCAAGCCCACGGGGCCATTCCGCAAAGCCAGGAGCTCATGGGGACAGTAGCCACATCCCCAACATTAGTAGGACCTGGGAGTCTCGACAGACCCGGGAGTCCTTTAGCCGAAGGGAGCCTGCCTGCTCAAGGGCGCCGGGGAACCGAGCACGGGAGCGTGATAAGCGGCAGCGACCACTGATCTGCCGCACACGCTTAAGACCTCCGAGTGCTGTTCTCCGCCGCACCCACCAGGGGGAGGGGTGATCCGCGTAAACCTGAGCGCCGAGGCTCAGAACGGCAGCGGAACGCGGAGCCGGACCCTAGCTGCGATCCCTGGCCCAGGCTCCCGCCAAGTGCTCCCTCCCACGCCTCACTGCGTCTAAGGTTCCCAACGACTTTATTCCTCGGGTGTCGTTTACATACGAGGAGGACACCGATCTCGTCAGCAGCTGGCAGGTGACCCGGCAGAGTCAAATTCGGGTTTCCGGTAGCCTCAAAACCTGAACTCCTCGGCTAGGAGGAGGCCTAGCAGAGGCAAGGCCAAGTAGCTGCTGGCCCATGGGGTCGCGCCTCTTGGGTGAGGGTACCCTGGAGTCGGTGACTGGGAGAGGACGTGAGTTGTGCATAATGCCACAGTGGGTGGCAGATGTCAACTATTTGGGGGCATCCCCACCCCCACCCCGCCCCTCCCTTAAAGGTTCTAAAGTTTAAGGCGACGGGGCGGCGAGCAAGAGGATCGCGAGTGTTAAAAATGCGCCGTTTCCAATGTTTCCGGATCAACACACTCGGATTCCGAAAGAGAGGAGACCTCGCCGCAACTAAACTTGCAACAAGCCCACTGAGGTTTTTGCAGGTGGCATTTTAGGGACGTTTTGGGTGCATGCACCTGCCTGCCAGAGGTTAATTAACCTACCAGCAGGGCTTCCGGGCAGCATTGCATGATCAAATGCATTTGCATTTTGCACGAAGACACGAATATTCACGGTAAGTGAGACGAAGAGACGAACAGCAGACCTCAGTTAAGAAACCATTTGGGCTCTGCGCGACGGTGACCTCCCTCTCGCCCCCTCGCTCGCGGCGGCGGCGACCTACCTGCTTGGGGTTCTCCTTCTGCGGAGGGCGGCGCACGTCCGGGATGGCCTCGTAGACACTCTCCGGGTCGCCGCGCGCCAGGGGCCGCGGGCAAACCCAGGAGCCAGCCACGCTGGAGGCCTTGAAGTGGCCCACGCCGCCGAGCAGGCCGACAGGGGGCGCGGGGCCGCCGCGCGCCAGGTCGTCCAGGGACTGCGCCGGTCGCACCGGCGCCGCGGGCCGCGCGTACAGGCAGGCGGGCCCTCCCGGAGCCAGGCTGTGGCGCTGGCCTCCGGCGCGCTGTCGCGCAGGGCCACCCAGGGAGCTGGCGCGGCCCCGGGGCTCGGCAGGGGACCCTTCGGCGCCCACCGGAGTGCTCACGAAGCGGTAGTCGTAGGCCAGAGGCTCGGGGACTGCGGGACGCGGCTGCGGCACGGAAGGCTGCGGGGCCGGGGCAGGGTCGCCGAGCGCGGGCAGCTCACGCACGTACTGCGCGGGGAGGTAGAAGGGGCGACCCCCGGGCTCGCGCCGCACGTGCCACCAGTGCTCGGTGCTGCGGCGCAGCAGTCGGTAGCGCTCGTCGGGTTGGATGGCGATACGGCGGCCGTCTTTGCCGGTGTACTCGAAGGGGTGCTCCACCAGCACGTACACGTCCCCCTCGACGTCCGCCGCCATCGCGGCCGCCGCGCTTTCCTGCGGGCAACGAGAAGGGGAGCCGCCGAGGTCAGGACCGACCGTGCAGCCGGGGAGGAGCCCCCCGTCCGGGGCTCAAAGACAAGGGTTCGGGTCCCGCTCCTGCCCTCGCCCTCGCCCGGTGCATTCGGGTTTCAGTTTTTCCATCTCTGAAATAAGGACTTGGATAAAATCATCTCCAAAGCCCCCATTCTTAAGACTCCATTCTGTGTCGTTGATTGTGAGCTGTGTGTCTCGCTGCGATCCCGTGGTGAGAAATTGAGGGTGACAGGAACCCAGCTTTACTCTCCCGGAGACCTTGGCTTAAAGGCCTGCGGTGACGGCACGGTAGATAGCACTTCTGCCTGAAGGTTGGCTGAGCATTCCGGGTGGGCGAGTTGGGAGTTAAGGCCCTTTTCCCGCCGCTCCTCTGCCCCCCGCCCCCGTCTCGCCCCACCCTGACGCCTCCAGCCCGCAGGGAAAGTTGGAAAGCTCTTAAGTGCCCCCTCCCCTTTCGGAGTCTGCGCTCTGGGTGGGCGAGGTCAGCGTTAGGGCGCGGGGCCTGGGGCAGCCCCCAAGTTGTTCCATCTTAAGAGTGTCCCTGTCTTACTCAGTCCAGGGATTTTGACGTAGGGGCTTAGACAGCTAAGGCTGGAGAACCGGTTCTCTGGGTTTCTCTTTCCGTTCCCAGTGGCTTCACCGCGCACGTGAACCGGGAGTCTGGCCCGCCCAGCCGGGCCAACACCGCCCCCATCCTGCACTCCAGCTCCCAGGCGGCCTCTTAAGAGAAGAGGGTTCCTGGTATGCTCACCTGCCTAGGGATCCCTCTCTACATGCCTGCCTGCCCGGGAGAGTAGCGTCTAGAGAATGCACTGCGACAGTGCCACCAGGGTCCACCTAAAGCTCTTTGGGGGTGATCGTTATAACGGCCCCCCACACCCAATGTCAGCTCATTCTGGTGCCTTTTGTAGGGGGGAGAGGAATGATCCCAACTGTGTGCCTTCAACAAAGTGAAGCCGGGGGGGGGGGGCCGGTTTCGGAAGTACTGGTCACTCCAGAGCCCTACAATGACCACTCCGTTTACTGCCCTACAAGGTGACCAGCAGTGGGGAGTCCACCCTCTTGCTGAGGCTGATTTCTTTTCTTCAAGAATTCCTTCATGGGGGAAGGGGTGTAAACTGAGTCACTGAGCACCCTGATCCTGGGAAACAAGAGTTGGGCGAGCAAATCTTGGGAGTTTGGACACTCGGGTTACGCCCCCTTCCCCAGGCCCCCAACCGCGCACTCACATTAGCTGGGAGGGCCTCAGTCTGCCCATGGGCTGGATGGGCGGGGCTGGCCGAGGGTTGCAGGTTAGGTCTTTACCATCTCTGTGGGCGGGACTTCCAAGGACTGATACTGGAGAAACCGTGAAGAGCTGACACAGAGAGGAGAGGCGGAGACCGACACTCAGTAGGGTTGTCCCTAAGTCCCCAATACGGTTTGTCTGGGAGGATGAGGAGCCATAATGCCTGTGCTCGGGCCCTTGGGAGACGTGAGAGACTGGGTCTCCAGAAAAAAAGGGGGGGCATGAAGGAGGGGCTGCTTGGAAGGGGTGCTGATGGGTAGCGAGCAGAGCCCAAGGGTACACAGGTCTGCTTCTCCCCTCCAACCCCGGAGGGATTTGCTGTCCTCGAGGCCCTGGGTTCCACCGGCGCGATGCTCTGGGAATGTCAGGCAGGAACTGTTGTCTCGTCCTGGCATGCACATTCCGAGCGAGGCCATTTGCACCCTGAATCACGAACTGCGAGCCCTTTGCAGCCAGCCAGCCAGATTGAGAGCACTACCCATTCCTGGTGCACCTCCGCCCCCTCAGGCCCTCTCTGGGCGCAGCCTGTCCGGGCCTGGAAAAACTAGAGTCCCTTTGCAGGGACGCTCAGAGGAGCGCAGTGTCTCGAATTGTGTGGCAAAGGGACCTGTGCCTCATATCCTTCCTTTATCCGGGGAGAGCGAAGAGAAGGGGAGGGATGCGAGAGCGGGGAGGATCCCTGGAAGCAAGAACGTACCCTTAGCTAGTAAGTCTCCTGCATCTTCTGCCCCTAGCCATAGCGCCAACGCCTAAGTCAGCGCTAGGGGACTCCGGCTGGTTTCCCTCTCGCCCCGAGACAGAAGGCAGCCCCACACCTAGCGCTCCTCCCCGGGGATCGGCCTCCCGGCCCTCCTCCAGGCTCGCGCTGCGTTAGCCCCAATGCAGCAAGAAGGGCAGGCGGTGCGCAGGGCTCTAGGGTGGGGACGGTCACCTGGGAAACCTTTCGCGCCCTCCCACGACTCAACGCCTTCCTCCCCAACACCACCCCTCCCTCAACCCAGCCCCGGCCCGGGCACCTTAGAACTTTCGCCCGCTGGCCTAGATTCCACTTGTCCCGGCAGACGCGCGTGGGGTCCGCGTCCGGCGCTGCCTGCTCCACCGCCCTGCTCCCGCGATGCCCTGTTTCCTGTTCAACAATGTAACCGGCGGAGAGCGCTCGGCAGAACTTCCTCCCAGGCTGGGGCTGGGCTGTGCTTGCAAGAGACAATCCCCGGTGTCCTGGCTTCCTGTCCCCTCTGGGCCGGGCCAGCGCTCTCGGAGCAGAGACGCCACCCTTCCCCCTCTTCCCCGGGATCCTGGGCCACACCTGGCTGTCTCCGGGGAGGAGGTGGCGGCAGGGCCTGGATGGAGATCTGCGGGGGAGGCAGTTTCTCTCAGCTTCTGGCCAGATTACACTCCCACTGACCCTCATCCTTGTAGGGGTTAGAGAGTCACCTTCCAGCAGCCTGAGTGTAGTTAAAGGACCCTCCCATTTTGGGAACCACCTGCCTCTCGGGGAAAGCAGCCTTACCACTCTGAGCTGTGCCTGCTAACATTTCTGACAAGGGCAAGCCCCAGATCCACAGTACTTATTTTCTCTCACTTTCAAGAAAATGTGGGGTAGCCGGGCGTGGTGACGCACGCCTTTAATCCCAGCACTTGGGAGGCAGAGGCAGGCGGATCACTGTGAGTTCGAGGCCAGCCTGCTCTACAAAGTGAGTCCAGGACAGCCAGAGCTGTTACAGAGAAACCCTGTCTCGAAAAACCAAAAAAAGAAAAAAAAATGTGGGGTCCACCTAGGTGTTCCACCGTGAGCTGCTTAAGGCTCGTGAGCAGAGAAGGGAGCCCCCACACCAGGTCTATGTCCCTCTAGCGTCACAGGGGTGAGGGTTTGGCTGGACCTGCCTCCACTCCCCATATTTTCCTAAACTCCCTTTCTTCCTTCCGTATTTTCACTTTGTTAGTCTTGTCCACATTGTGCTGGGTATCTTAGGATCTACCAGGGAAGGCACATGGCACAAAATGAGGGATGAGCTCGCTCTCCACCCTACCTACTCCTTCCCTAGTTGCCTAGTCACCTGGCCAGCCAGCCAGCCAGGTCCTTGTCTGGCCTACAGCAACCTGATGTCCAGCTCTGCCACAAGCTGTCCTTTACAGCAATGGTTTACTCTAATGGGAGGGTCTCCATTCCTCCCATTGGCTCCTTCCCTTGCTGGGAAGGCTAGAAGAGATACAACAGACACAATGATGGCAAGCAAATGCACTTTATTAATTCGTTGTCACTTTTGTTATAGGAGGTGCTTTCTGGGGATGAGAACTCCAGTGTTCCCATCCTCCTCTGGACAGAGGGGAGGAAGGGGAAAACTGTCCTCAGAGGCACTGTGGAGAGCCTGAGCCAAAGGCACCATCAGCTCAAGTGTCAGGCCCTGGGTCTGCCTGACTTCCAAATCTAGTTTCTCTTCCCATTCTCTAGCCTAGGCCCCTGGAGTCTGGCTCATAGATGGCCAAGGAGCACCCCACTCCCTGGCTGAAGGTCCTCAAGGTCAGGAAGTGAGGCCCTGGATCTTGTCTTTTCTGTCCCATTTTCCTGCAACCTGGCTTCCCTAGGAGTTAGTGTGTTTCCTTCTTTTGTTCTAACGTGGGCAGTGGGGGCTTCTCCTGGGGCCTCTGGGGAAGGCCGGCAGCAGCAGACAGGTCTCTTGAGCCTTTAATTCAGGAGTCCAGGAGCTGGGGTCTGCTTCTGTGGTTGCCCTCTCTGAGCCCCTCTCCATGGCCAGATTCCTGACCTTTCATAGGAATGTAAAAGTGTTTGTGTAATCTCTGGCCAGGCATTTAAGGCAGAAAGCCAACTTCAGTTGCTCTAGCTGAGAGATGTAAATCCGAAAGCCTCCCACCTCCACCCCAAGTAACCTAAATCCTGTCACTTACCTCTTCTCCCCTGCTACTTTATCTGACAGGTGTGATCCATGGACTCCCCTCCCCCAAATGCCCAGTGCCTAGGATTAAGGGGAGTGAATCGGAAGACTGGGGTCTCCCCAGCAGCCGCAGGGTTGAGAATCAGAAGTCAGACTCTGGTTAGAAAGATCAGTTCTTTACTGGAAAACCATTCAAATACCACACAGCAGCAGTTCCTTTTCTTCATTGCCAAGGCCCACTTGTCAGGATATTGCATAAAATAACATTTTTAAAATAGTATGGGCACTGCCGAGGTTCACGTGAGCTCTCTTCTGGTGGGGTAAATACCTCATGTGAGCACATCAGCGGCTTAGGGGGCAAGCCAGCTCTAACCTCACAATCCGGGCAGCAGCAGGACTCAGCCTCCTAAGTAGGTTCTGGGTTACACTCTCATGTATTAGGCCCACAGGGGACAAACCCTGCCCACTCAGGATCCACAAGGAGGCTCTGATCAGGCTGTGGTTTGGGGGAAGTGTTAATGCTGGCTGTGGGATGCACATATGGATACACTGGGTGGCTCTGGAGACATTGGTGTTCCAACCATGGTGAACACTGTCTTCCATGATGGGGACAGATGATCTGTGTGGCAGCCTCTGCCACCTGCCTACTATCTCCTCCTCGGTTTTATTGCACAATTCTTCAAACTTCAGGTGACTCAGCTCACACACCTGAGGGAGGGTAGGGATACCTCTTCTCTAAACAGGACAGGCACTTTTCCAGGTAGGCCCTCCATTCAGGCTGAGGCCTCCGGCTCTGAGTGTTCTGGGATGGCTAGAAGGGCTACAGGATAGCATAGCACGCCCCTACTCCCCTAAATGCCTCAAAGCTATGAACATCACTTTGAGAACAATTCTAGGATGCTGCCCTCAGCCCCAAGAGCCTCTTAGGGGAAACTCTGCTCCTAGGAAGTTCTATTGGGCGCTGCAGAATGCTGATGGGCAAGGTGAAAACTGAAGAAGCTTTATGAACTCTAGGCTCTGTGAGACTAGGGCTGATGAAGCTTCTGGGCACACCCTCCTCTCTGAAGCTGAAGGACGGTGCCTCTTCTCCACAGTTGGAATGTGGAGCTCTCAGGGTCTAGACTACTCTACCCTGCAGGACGAAGGAGGGCATGGGGATGAGGTGGACAAGATCAAGGGGTCTTCCTGAAGGAGGAAGGCTCAAAGTGCTGACAGTGCCAGTGTTGGTCATTCCCCTGCTCCTGCTGAACTGTGCTCCCAGGCCAGAAAGGAGCTAGGGTCTCTAACAGAGAAAGGGGGTTTCCAGATGAAAGCATGAAGCTGGGAGGGGAAGGCGGTTGCTGAAATTGACCGGCCCTGGAATGATGGGTCGTTTGGCACATAACACTTGCACTCTTGGCAGTATGTGCCAGAAAGGGCAAAGGAAAGGCACCCCGGTGGGTAGACAGGCTGACCCCACAGAGGCCTGTCCACCTTGCTCCATGTGGGCCTCTGGGGTTGCGCTCACCCATCTGCTCAGACTAGCAGTTGCATTTCTTAGGTGACTTGGGTAGGTCAAGGATAAAAAAATATTTTCTGTTTAAATATGAAGGGGTAAAACCCACCTAAAAAAGCTAGACCTTTTAATCAAGAACATGAGTTGAAAATGCTCACCAAGCCTCATTCCACGGTGTATGAACAGTCCTAATGGGGGGCCATGACAGTTAGGGGATCCAGGCCTGGTCAGTGCGAGGCACCTGGCAGACCCCACCTCCTGAACCAGAAGGGTAGTGAGGGCCATGGGGCATCTTGGGGACTTCCCGGGCCTCTCTGGAGGCTGGAGCTCTGGGCATGCCTGAGTCTTCCTTATAGGGAGGAGACACCTAAGCTGATGACAAATCCAGCTGGATGGCCTGGGAGGTCAGGAGAGCAGGGTTAGCTGACAATGTTCTGTTCCTGGTACTTGCGACGGCGGGCACAGCGGGGACATCCCTTCCTCACCACAGCCTGGCAGCTCTGATGGAAGACAGTTCTGCACTCAGCACACCTGAGAAGAGAGCATTGGCCGCTGCTGGTGCCAGTCATGTAGATGTGCCTGGGGCCAGGCTGGCCAGGGGCTTGGACAGAACCCACAGAAAGGCTTTGTCTTCAGCCCGAACCCACATGTGCTGCTCTGTAATTCTCTTGGAGAGCACTTCAGATACTGAACCCGTAAGTGACCCCCATGCCCACTGACCCCCTTCATTCTTGGGAAGTGCTCCTTGATTGTTTGCATGACTTCTTGCATATCTTTAAGGCAGTTTAAATAAGAGCCCCAGGCCCAGAGCTGACACTGGCTGGTTTATCTGCTGAAGGTGAGTGGAGGATCTTCCTAGCTCAGCCTCCCACTCCTACCTGGGGAGGGAAGACTGGGGTATATACCCCTGTTCAGGGGCTTCTAATGCTGTGCAGTAATGGGTGGCAAGAATTACCACTTACTGCAGCTGAGGCCATGGCAGACGCCAACTTAAGGTCCCCGCTTAGCTAAGCCTCCAGAGCCAGGATATACTTGGTCAACCCCTCAACCCACCTACACACTGAGTCAAAGACTTCCTCCTTCAAGAGGCAGTGGCTATCCTTTCTCTAAGGTAAGGGGCTGTGAGCTGGGGCAGCTCCGGGCAGTCACAGTATTCTAGGCACTGGCTGAGAGGATGTGGATCTTCAGTATGTCTCTGTATAACAGGGTGAGGGTTGCCAGAGACACTGTTGGGTCTGGCTGTGGCCGTGGGATAGCTGCCTGTGTATCCATGTACCTGACTGTGGTATCAAACTCAAAGGGAAAGATGATGTCGTGGTGGTGGCAGATCTGGCAGATGAAGCCTCTCTGGGTGCACAGGTCGCAGTGGTAGACATGCTGGGAGGCGAACTCAATCAGGGCTTTGAGGAATCCTTCATACACCCCCTCTGCGATCTGCAGGAGCAAGTTGAGAGCAGTCTTAGATGGCTCCACGGTATCACCATAGCAGCTGCCTCAGAACTACCCCGTTCACACGGGTGGGCAAGGAGAACTGCTGTGTCAGCATCAGCCTGCACCTGAGGTCACTGCAGTATAGGACATACAGATGGGACCGGAATCTACTCTGTTGTCCTTGAGGAAAGGCCTGTCTGCACTCACCCTTGGAGTCCTAGAGCCCCTGGTTAGTCAGGAGGTGGAGGACAGGAGGGAGGCCATTCTGAGGGGTGGACTGTTGAAGACTGCTGCCTGGCCTAAGTAAACTACAGGTGCAACTTCTCTGTGATTTCTTCAGGATTAAGAACCTTCTAGTGAGTCCATGATTTAGAGGTGGGAAACAAGGTATGCTCACCTGCTGGAGGTCAGCAACACTGAATTTGTGGGGAGACTCCAAGAGATAATTCCTGTGGCTTAGCCTGCAAAGACAACATGAGCACTTGTTCAGAAGGGCTTCCAAGGTCAGGCCCCAGGTCCTGGTTCTCTTCCCCTCAGCTCTGCCTACCTGCCTACGCAGCTCTGGGTTACCAGGCAGGCCAGGGGCACAAGCTGAGTTTGCCTCAGCTCCCATCTGAGCTTCTGGGAACACTCATTAGCTCCAGGTGCCTGGGGCAAGCTAAGCAACCTTGAACCTCAGGTATCCTCCCGAGAGACGTGGGACTGTTTTGAGGATTAAATAGTTCACTGAACACATTCAGTACACTGTAAACACATGACTAACAAGCCATGAGGATGAGGATGATGTGTGCTGACACTTGGTACCAGGAACTGGGCTAAGCATCTAGTCTTTTTAATAACCCTGTTAAGCTGGTCCAAATTTTAATGCCCAATTTGAGAAGACAGGAAACACAGGTTAAATGACTTGTCTGAGGTCACAGAGTTAAGAATCTGAGCTAGAGCCCGAACATAGGTCTGACCTGTATCTGTATCCTATCCCCTCCACTGAGGCAGTGCCACCATCGGAACAGTTCTGAAGGCAGAAAAACATGGATGTAGTTGCTGTTCCCCACCCCTGCACCCCTGCCCAGTCATGTTCAAGTATCTGATCTGTGAGAGGAACTGACTCATATCTAGGTAAAGCAGAGCCTACATCAGGGTTGAGGAGCGAAAGATGAAGGTGGAACACTAGTCCTGCCCAGGCCCAGTGGCAGGGACCTCGGGTCGCATCCTGAGGGATGGAGAGAAAACACTTGCAGAAAATCCCTGGCGCAGTACCTGACTGGCCTCATGTCTGTGTGGGCACGGATATGCCAGTGTCCAGAGTGTCCAGATAGGACCCCACTCCTCGCCAGCTTGGTGAGGAGTGGGGTCCTATCTGGACACTCTGGACACTGGCCATGCCCTAGCCAAGGGCCTCAGCTCTGATCCACTTGGAACCCAATCTGGGACTAGAATGGTGAAACCTGCACAGCCAAGCAGACTACACTGTTCTCTGTGGCTGAGGACTCCAATTTGCCCTCAGTGAGTCTCCAGCTTTATGGGAACAGGAAGCTGCCATTTATAGCCAGGAAAACATGGAAGGGAAGGGGTACAAAGACTGACCCTGAGTTGGCAGGAAAGGTGAGGCTGATTCGATGGAGATTCATCCCTGTCATGTTCCCTCTGTCTGGTCTTAAGAGCTAGCAGGCCCAGGGCTTTCCTTGGGAGTCAATGTACCCTTGGCCTGTCATTCTCAGTGTGGCCTTGCAACTCATTTTTCTGTAAGGCTTGGTCAAGGGCATTTGGAGAGATGGACACAGCCTGGCCTGGGCCCCAGCTTCTCTACCTATACAATGATGGCCTGGGCCCCTGCTTCTCTACCTATACAATGAGGAGACCCTGCTCAGTGCTCTGAGACAAAGTTAACTCGCTAGGGAAGGAGGTAGGGACCCTGCCAAGAACAGGTGATCGGGAAGACTTCCACGGGTGGCCAGGGTTTTTACCTGTTTCATCTAAGCCCCACCCTTCCTCTGGCCACCCCCCACACACTGACTTCCTGGGAGCTTCACAGCCTCCTGGCTCTTCTAGGTCCTGCCCAGGCTGCCTTGGGAACCCTTCTACAGGACATGTATAATGCTGACCCAGTCACCTGCCTGCCTGGCTGGTTGGTTAAAGCCCAAACCCTGAGCCTCTCATGCAGCCCTCACCACAGCTCAGGAACGCCACATAGCCAAGACCAGTTGGTCCATCTTACTGGTGGGTAAATAGGCTCAGGGCATCAAAAATACTTCCTGGAGCCATGCAGTGGTCTAGGTGAGGGGAGCTGCTCTTGGGCTCTTCTCTTCTCTGTGCTTCCTCTAAAAGGGAACTTCTTGGGGGAGAGTGCTTGCCGCACAGAAGTGAGGGCTTGACTTAGGCTCTCCAGTCCCTATGTAGAATGCTGGGGCGGGGCGTGACTGCAACCTCAGCACTGTGGAGGACAAAGACAGGAGGATTACTGGGACTCACTCTCAGCCAGTCTAGACAAAAAATGGCAAACTCTGGGTTCAATCAAAAACTGTTTCAAATGAATAAGACAGAGTGAGTGAGCAGGACAGTCCTTTGGCCTCTGCACTCACGTGCATGGGCCTGTGCAACTTCCCTCCCCCATGTACACATATACCATATGTACACACATACAGAAAATACTTTTAAGTAAGACAGTTCCACAGGCATGGCCTGTCCCTCTAACAGGCAGGTTTGCAAGGCTGTGCCAACGTGCAGACAGCAAGTCAGGGAGATGGAGACAGAGACAGGCTGCCAAAGCTCCCACACAAGGCTGGCTGGAAGCAAGACAGCAGGTATGGAGAGCGAATGGGGCCAGCACCCGGGAGCCATGCTATAGCCACCCATCTACATAGATCTTCAGGTCTCTGCGGGTGCCAGAGAGGGCAGTGAGACTTTTCTCCCACCCAGAGATTTCACCCCTGGGCAGAAGCACAAATTCTTTAGAGCCCTGGGCCCATGGAATGTCTGAAAGGAAAAAAATGGGTCAACTTTTGGAAAAAAGGAGACTCAGGTACTGGGCTGATGTTAGGTAGCAGAGACCCCAAAACGCTGTCTGTTCTTCTAGGCCCTAGGGAAGGAGGCAAAAGCTCTGGGGGTTCACTGGCTGTTCTGGGAGGAAAAGGGCCAGCGTTCCCCTCTGCCCTACCCGAGAGCCAGGGGACCATCACTGGACACAACTATTCCCAAGTGCAGGCCATCACTGGGAGAACTGAAGTATGCCTGGGCCTGAGAGGACATGCAAAGACAGTGCTGTCTGTGCTGGCCCCCGGGGAACAAGGCTAGGGAAGGACAGCCTGGTAAGGACCTCTAGTCTCCAGAGATCCAGCAAAGCAGACATGAAGTCCGTACTGGGCAATGCACCTTGCTTCTCCCCAAGGCCTGCCCTCCTGAGGGCCCCCGGAGAGAACAGCCCCACGAGAGCCACATATATCACCATGAGTGTAGGGTCTGGGGGTACATGAGGCACACAGAGAGCACTCCCTCCCCATCCCCTGAGCACCAAAGGACCCAGGCTCTGCCTCTAGAGGGGTCCCCAGTGAGGAATGCTGCCAAGGACAATGGCAAGCAGCCAAGGGATGAGCCAGCTAGCACCCCTCTCTGCTCTGCCCTTTACCACTTCCTTTCCTTCTTCGGCCAAAGCTCTCCCTGGGCTTTCCATGTATGGCGCTTCCCTCCATGCCCATGCGAGCCACTCCTCTTTCTCTCTTCCTTCCCTCTTCAACTTCTAGTTACCTTTCAGGCCCCCTTTCAGAAGTCACTCCCTCCAGGAAGTCTTTCTGATGTATCTATCATACCACCCTTCAGGTCAGATGTGTCTCCTCTGTTCATCCGGGGCATCTTTCCTCTCTCCCACCCTTTGGCCCTGGCTGAAGGTGCTGCTGGCTACCTGTCTCCCAGTGGATCAGCGGCTCCCTGAAGGGAGGCCTTGGGTCTGCCTCACTCAGACAGTACTCACCTACTTCTTTAGACGTGGAACAGTTGTTCTCAAAACTTTTTGTTAAACAAGCAAATCAATGAGTACACAAAACCACAGACTACCCTCAAACAATGTAGTGATGTCACAGCTCAGTGGGAAGTTCCCAGGTCAGGCCTGGCACCTCCCAAGTGGACACAGTGCCCAGGCTTCGGCTGGTGTACGCGCAGAGCAGGAGCATCCACACACGAAGAGTGCTCACCTTTTGCTCAACTCCTTCAGGGCGCCGCTCCGGCACAGGCCCAGGTAGTCCCCGAGGAGCTTCAGCTGCTCCCGGCTCCGGCCAATCAGGCGCATGCGCTCCACGTGCTCGTACAGAGAGGCATTCACCCGCTGCAGGTTGATAAGGGGCTGCGCCCGGATCTGTGCCAGGAACCGCAGGGCCTGCCGGCAGACCTGGAAAAATCCACAAAGACCTCCTCTGTTCAGCCAAGGCTTCTGGCTGGATGCTGTGCTGTCTAATCCAGACCTGCCCTCAGCCCACCCCCACTGAGAGGGACTTTCTTCAAGTTACACACCAGGAAATAGGGTCAGAGAATCGAAGCCCCTTGACTAAGGCCACACAGCTCAGAAAATGGTCGAGTGAGTCGATATCCGAGAGCCAGTCTGACTCCCAAACCCTGTTTGATTCTGACCATGCCGGGAGACAACAAGGGAAGTGTCCCCTCTCCATGGGCCTCACAGACTTTTCCCACACTTTCCTGTCCTCCCAGCCCCCTTTTCCTGCCTATAGGAAACATGCTGTCCTCTGGACTCTAACTCAGGAACCAGGTGACTCGGCTGCCACCAAGCTCCAGCTGCAGGAAACTAAAGAGCAGACAGAGCTCCATGATGTTCCCAAGTGCCCTCAGCCCTGGCCAGTACTTCAGGACAGTCTTACAGGGTCTCAATGGTCAGGGCTCTCCACTACAGAGCTGAGGATCCCTCTGAATCTTCTCAGCCTCAGAAGCTAAAGTAGCTCATCCAACTTGCCTGTGGATGGCAGAGGCCAGCAGGAATGGTCTCCCCACATGGGGCTGCCAAAAACTCTATTTTCTGTGGCCAAGAGCCAAGGTTTACTAGAGGAAAATCAAAATACACTTCATGACATTATTTCAAGTTTAGACTAAAAGACGTAAGCTTTGCCACAGGGCATGGCATGCTGCACATCCTCAGTAAATGGGAACTGTGTCACTACAGTGCAAGAGCCTCCCCTGGTCCCACTGGCTCCTGAAGGTCAGGGAATGTACACTGGGATCCTCAGGAGAGTTGTCCATGTTGCCCATATTAAGGACGGGAGAGATCTCTGACCTCCTATCTCCCAACTGCCAGTAGCTACCACCCTTTACCACCCCCAGCAACAGATAATTCCATTTCTCCTGTGCCAGAACCCTGAGGTAACAGCTCCCAGTTTAGGCAAACCCCAGTGCTAACCCTGGTAGCCGTGGTGAAACTGCTGCCCTCTAGGCCAGGCCCAGCTCGCCCCACAGCCTCTGGCCCTAGGCAAGACTCAGGTGAAACAACATCCAGCAATGTGGGCTACATACTGCCCAGCACTGCCACGGGTCTCCACGTTCTCCAGGGGCCGTTCGTATCTGGTGGGCATGGAAGAGACAAGCAAAAGCAGAAACTTGGTCCTGGGCTAACATTCTGCCTGGTGTCAGCTGGACCTCAACACAAGTGGGTCAGCCAGCACAGCAGCAGTGAATAATGGAGTTCCAAATCCTTGGGCCGATACTCTCTGTTTGACTTTTCCTGTCTTTCCCAAGCCAGTGATTGCTGAGGGAGAACTGCACTATTTCCTGGTCCCAGAAGCACCTAGAACAGGACTACAATGTCCCAGTGAGGGAAAAGATGAGGCACAAAGACTACAGCAGTGAGTGAGACACTCTACAGAAGTGCTAGGAGTGCTGCTTTACTGGTAAAGGGCTTTTGTGCATCTTTCAAATTTGAAGTTTACTTTCCTCTTCGTAGTTGGATACTTAATGCTGAGGGCAGGGGCAAAGACAAGGTAAAAACAGAAGGCCAAAATGAAGCTAATGTTGGGGTTTCCTCTCACCACAGAGGTGACACCATCCCTGCCCCGTGGGGCCCACTCAAAACCAAGGCTGTGCAGGGTCGGGCTCTGCAGAAGCAAAGAGCCACTTCTGTATAGTTCTATGTCCACGCCCGTGGGAGATGGCCAAGTGTGCTCCCCTTGAGGAGGAGTCCGGACAAGTGAATTAGGACAGGCAGTGTAATGGTTTCACAGGAAGGAAAGGCACTGTTGACAGGCACAATCACAGCAAGCAAGAAATCTCCTTCAGAAGCATCTGGTACACATAATAAAGGTGCCCAAGGGCCATCAAGAGGGCTCAGTAGAGTCCTGCAGAGGTAGCCATGCCTTTATTCCCAGCACTCAGGGGGCAGAGGCAGGTGGATCTCTGAGTTTCAGGACAGCAAGGTCTACCCAGAGAAACCAAACCTGTCTCGAAAAACCAAAAACTAAAAAAAGAAAACATAAAGATGGCTCAGTAGGTAAGGTGTCTGCCATCAAGCCTGACTGAACCAGTTCCATCCCCAGGACACACACGGTGGAAGAGGAGAACACACTCACATACTGTGCATATGCACACATGCACTGTCGCAGAACACACTCACATACTGTGCATATGCACACATGCACTCTCACAGCACACTCACATACTGTGCATATGCACACATGCATTCTCACAGAACAT